>JXTC01000497.1:41786-69017 GCA_002914845.1 Trema orientale | reverse complement strand
CTGAAAATTGCAAATTTTGGAAAACTAGGTGCTAGATACAACGAAATGAGTTCTAGACCAACAAATATTCTTTATTTGGTACCTTGAGAAATTAGGCAAGTTTCGGGCAAGAAACTCCTTTTTTTCTACTCTTTTCAAAGAGAATGTCCAAAATTGACCGAAAATTGCCAATTGGGAAAACTAGGTGCTAGATACAACGAAATGTGTTCTAGACCAGCAAATAATCTTTATTCAGTACCTTGAGAAATTACGTTAGTTTCGGGCGACAAACTCCTTGTTTTGAATTCTCTCCCAAGAGAATGACCAAAATTGACAGAAAATTTCCGATGGGGAAAACTAGGTGTTAGATAGAACGAAATGATTTCTAGACCAAAAAATACTCTTTACTTGGTACATTGGGAGATTAGGTAAGTTTCGGGTAACAAACTCCTTGTTTTCAACTCCTTCCAAAGAGACTGACCAAAATTGAACCCAAATTGCCAATTGGGAAAACCAGGTGCTAGATACAACGAAATGAGTTCTAGACCAGCAAATACTCTTTACTTGGTACTTTGAGATAATTGGTAAGTTTCGGGCAACAAGCTCCTTTTTATGAACTCTCTCCGTGGAGAATGACCAAAATTGACCGAAAATTGCCAATTGCGAAAACTGGGAGCTAGATACAACGAAATGAGTTCTAGACTAGCAAATACTGTTTATTTTGTACTTTGAGATATTAGGCAAGTTTGGAGCAACAAATTCCTTGTATGTAACTCTTCCCAAAGAGAATGACCAAAATAGACCGATAATTGCAAATTTGGGAAAACTAGGTGCAGGATACAACGAAAAGTGTTCTAGACCAACAAATACTCTTTATTTTGTACCTTGAGATATTAGGTAAGTTTCGGGCAAGAAATTTCTTTTTTTTAACTCTCTCCAAAGAGAATGACCAAAATTGACCGAAAATTGCCAATTGGGAAGACTAGGAGCTAGATACAATGAAATGAGTTCTAGACCAACAAATAGTCTTTATTTGATACCCTGAGATATTAGGTAAGTTTCGGGCAAGAAACTCTTTGTTTTCAACTCTCTCTAAAGAGAATGACCAAAATTGACTGAAAATTGCCAATTGGGAAAACTAAGTGCAAGATACAACGAAATGAGTTCAAGACCAACAAATTTTCTTTATTTGGTACCTTGAGATATTAGGTAATTTTCGGGCACGAAACTCCATGTTTTCAACTCTCTCCAAAGAGAATGACCAAAACTGACTGAAAATTGCCAATTGGTAAAACTAGGTGCAAGATACAATGAAATGAGTTCTAGACCAACAATTACACCTTATTTGGTTCCTTTAG
Organism: Trema orientale; assembly: GCA_002914845.1. Classification (NCBI taxonomy): domain Eukaryota; kingdom Viridiplantae; phylum Streptophyta; class Magnoliopsida; order Rosales; family Cannabaceae; genus Trema; species Trema orientale. The sequence goes on along the minus strand of JXTC01000497.1, from coordinate 67,680 downwards.
AGATTAGGTAAGTTTCGAGCAATAAACTCCTTGTTTTGAACTCTCTCCAAAGAGAACGACCAAAATTGACCGAAAATTGCCATTTTATGAAACTAGGTGCTAGATACAATCGAATGAGTTCTAGACCAACAAATACTCTTTATTTGGTACCTTGAAATATTTGGTAAGTTTTCGGCAACAAACTCCTTGTTTTAAACTCTCTTCATGAAGAATGACAAAAATTGACCGAAAATTGCCAACTGCGAAAACTAGGTGCCAGATACAACGAACTAAGTTCTAGACCAACAAATACTCTTTATTCTGTACCTTGGGAAATTAGGTAAGTTTGGGGTAAGAAACTCCTTTTTTTCAAATCTTTCCGAAGAGAATGACCAAAATTGACCGAAAATTGCCAATTGGGAAAGCTAGGAGCTAGATACAACGAAATGAGTTCTAGACCAACAAATACTCTTTATTTGGTACCTTGAGATATTAGGTAGCTGTCGGGCAAGAAACTTCTTGTCTGCAACTCTCTCCAATGTGAATGACCAAAACTGACCGAATATTGCCAATTGGTAAAACTAGGTTTAAGATACAGCGAAATAACTTCTGGACCAACAAATATTCTTTATTTGGTACCTTTAGAGATTGGGCAAGTTCCGAGCAACAAACTCCTTGTTTTGAACTCTCTCCAAATTGAACGACCAAAATTGATTGAAAATTACCGTTTTGTAAAACTAGGTGCTAGACACAACGAAATGGGTTCTGGACCAACAAATACTCTTTATTTGGTACCTTGAAATATTTGGTAAGTTTTAGGCAACGAACTCCTTGTTTTAGACTCTTTCCAAGGAGAACGACTAAAATTGACCGAAAATTGCCAATTTGGAAAACTAGGTGCAATATACAACGAATTGAGTTCTAGACCCAACAAATACTCTTTATTTGGTACTTTGAGATATTTTTTTCGTACTTTGAGATATTAGGCAACTTTGGAGCAACAAACTCCTTGTTTGGAACTCTTCCCAAATAGAATGACCAAAACTGACCGAAAATTACCAATTGAGAAAAACTAGGTGCTAGATACAACGAAATGAGTTCTAGACCAACAAATGCTCTTTATTTGGTACCTTGAGATATTAGGTAAGTTTCGGGCAATAAACTCCTTGGCTTCAACTGTCTCCAAAGAGATTGACCAAAATTGACCCAAAATTGCCAATTGGGAAAACTAGGTGCTAGATACAGCGAAATGAGTTCTAGACCAACAAATACTCTTTATTTGGTATCTCGAGATAACAGATAAGTTTCGGGCAACAAACTCCTTGTTTTAAACTGTCTCCATGGAGAATGACCGAAATTGACTGAAAATTGCTAATTGGGAAAACTAGGTGCTAGATACAACGAAATGAGTTCTAGACCAACAAATACTCTTTATTTGGTACATTGAGATGTTAGGTTGGTTTCGGGCAGGAAACTCCTTACTTTCGACTCTCTCCCAAGAGAATGACAAAAATTGACCGAAAATCGCCAATTGAGAAAACTTGGTGCTAGATACCACGAAATGAGTTCTAGACCAACAAATGCTCCTTATTCAGTACCTTTGGATATTAGGTAAGTTTCGGGCAACAAACTCCTTATTTTGTACTATCTCCAAGGAGTATGACCAAAATTGATCGAAAATTGCCAATTGCGAAAACTAGGTGCTAGATAGAACAAAATTAGTTCTGGAACAACAAATACTCTTTATTTGGCACCTTGAAAAAATAGGTAAGTTTCGGGCAACATACTCCTTGTTTTGAACTCTCTCCCAGGAGAATGACCAAAATTGACCGAAAATTGCCAATCGGAAAAAGTAGGTGTTAGATACAACGAAATGAGTTCCAGACCAACAAATACGCTTTATTTGGTACTTTGAGATATTAGGTAAGTTCGGAGCAACAAATTCCTTGTTTGGAACTCTTCCCAAAGAGAATAACAAAATAGACCGAAAAATTGCGAATTTGGGAAAACTAGGTGATAGATACAACGAAATGAGTTCTAGACCAACAAATACTCCTTATTTTGTACGTTGAGAAATTAGGCAAGTTTCGGGCAAGAAACTTCTTTTTTTCCTACTCTCTCCAAAGAGAATAACCAAAATTGACCGAAAATTGCCAATTGGGAAAACTAGGTGCTGGATACAACGAAATGAGTTCTGGACCAACAAATACTCTTTATTTGGTACCTTTAGTGATTAGGTAAGTTTCGAGAAACAAACTCCATATTTTGGACTCTCTCCAAAGAGAACGGCCAAAATTGACCGAAAATTGCCAATTGGGAAAACTAGGTGCAAGATATAACGAAATGAGTTCAGGACCAATAAATACTCTTTGTTTGGTAGCTTTAGTGATTAGGTAAGTTTCGAGAAACAAACTCCGTGTTTTGAACTCTCTCCAAAGAGAACGACCAAAATTGATCGAAAATTGCCATTTAGTAAAACTAGGTGCTAGATACAACCAAATGAGTTGTAGACCAACAAATACTCTTTATTTGCTACCTTGAGATATTTGGTAAGTTTCATGCAACAAACTCCTTGTTTTCAACTCTCTCCAAGAAGAATGACAAAAATTGACCGAAAATTGCCAATTGGGAAAACTAGATGCTAGATACAGCGAATTGAGTTCTAAAACAACAAATATTCTTTATTTTGTACTTTGAGACATTTGGCAAGTTTGGTGCAACAAACTCTTTGTTTGGAACTCTTCCCAAAGAGAATGACAAAAATTGACCGAAAATTTCCAATTGGGAAAACTAGGTGCTAGGTACAACGAAATGAGTTCTAGACCAAAAAATACTCTTTATTTGGTACCCTGAGAAATTAGGTAAGTTTCGGGCGACAAACTCCTTGTTTTCAACTCTCTCCAAAGAGATTGACCAAAATTGACCTAAAATTGCCAATTGGGAAAACTAGGTGCTAGATACAACGAAAAGAGTTCTAGACCAACAAATACTCTTTATTTAGTACTTTTGGATATTAGGTCAGTTTTGGGCAACAAACTCCTTATTCAAAACTCTCTCCAACGAGAATGACAAAAATTGATCGAAAATTGCCAGTTATTTTCGGTCAATTTTGGTCATTCTCTTTGGAGAGAGTTGAAAAAAAGGAGTTTCTTGCCCGAAACTTACCTATTATCTCAAGGTACCAATTAAAGAGTATTTGTTGGTCTAGAACTCATTTTATTGTATCTCGCACCTAGTTTTCCGAAATTTGTAATTTTCTGTCTATTTTGGTCATTCTCTTTTGGAAGAGTTCCAAACATGGAATTTGTTGCTCCAAACTTACCTAATATCTCAAAGTACCAAGTAAAGAGTATTTTTTGGTCTAGAACTCATTTTCCCGTATCTAGCTCCCAGTTTTCGCAATTGGCAGTTTTCGGTCCATTTTGGTCATTCTCCACGGAGAGAGTTCAAAACACGGCGTTTGTTGCCCGAAACTTACCTATTGTCTCGGGGTACGAAATAAAGAGTATTTGTTGGTCTAGAACTCATTTCATTGTATCTATCACTTAGTTTTCCCAACTGGCAATTTTCGGTCAATTTTGGTCCTTCTCCTTGGAGAGAGTTCAAAACAAGGAGTTTGTTGCCCGAAACTTACCTATTTTCTCAAGGTGCCCAAAAAAGATTATTTGTTGTTCTTGAACTCATTTTGTTTTACCTAGTTTTTCCAATTGGCAATTTTCGGTCAATTTTGGTCATGCTCTTTCGGAAGAGTTCCAAAAAAGGAGTTGGTTGCTCCAAACTTGCCTAATATCTCAAAGTACCGAGTAAAGAGTATTTCTGGGTCCAGAACTCAATTCGTTGTATCAAGCACCTAGTTTTCCCAATTGGCAATTTTAGGTCAATTTTAGACATTCTCTTTGGAGAAGGTTGAAAACAAGGTGTTTCTTGCCCGAAACTTACGTAATATCTCAAGGTACCAAATAACGAGTATTTGATGGTCTAGAACTTATTTCGTTGTATCTACCACCTAGTTTTCCCGATTGGCAATTTTCGGTCGATTTTGGTTATTCTCTTTGGGAAGAGTTCCAAACAAGGATTTTGTTGCTCGAAACTTGCCTAATATCTCAAAGTACCAAATAAAGAGTATTTGTTGGTCTAGAACTCAATTCGTTGTATCTAGCACCTAGTTTTCCCAATTGGAAATTTTCAGTCATTTTTGGTCGTTCTCTTGGGAGAGAGTTCAAAACAAGGAATTTGTCGCCCGAAACCTACGTAATTTCCCAAGGTACCAAATAAAGATTATTTGTTCGTCTAGAACTCATTTCCTTGCATCTAGCACCTACTTTTCCCAATTGGCAATTTTCGGTCAATTTTGGTCACTCTCTTTGAAGAGAGTTGAAAAAAAGGAGTTTCTTGCCCAAAACTTACCTAATATCTCAAGGTACCAAATAAAGCGTATTTATTGGTCTAGAACTCATTTCGTTGTATCTTGCACCTAGTTTTCCCAAATTTGCAGTTTTCAGTCTATTTTGGTCATTCTCCTTGGGAAGAGTTCCAAACAAGGAATATGTTGCTCCAAACATACCTAATATCTCAAAGTACCAAATAAAGAGTATTTTTTGGTCTAGAACTCATTTCGTTGTATCTAGCTCCCAGTTTTCTCGATTAGCAATTTTCGGTCCATTTTGGTCATTCTCCACGGAGTGAGTTCGAAAAAAGGTGTTTGTTGCCCGAAACTTACCTATTATCTCAGGGTACCAAATAAAGAGTATTTTGTTGTCTAGAACTCATTTCGTTGTATCTAGCACCTAGTTTTCCCAATTGGCAATTTTTGGTCAATTTTGGTCATTCTCCTTGGAGAGAGTTCAAAACAAGGAAGTTGTTGCCCGAAACTTACCAATTATCTCAAGGTACCAAGTAAAGAAAATTTGTTGGTCTAGAACTCATTTCGTTGTATCTAGCACNGTACCAAATAAAGAATATTTGTTGGTCCAGAAGTCATTTCGTTGTATCTTGCACCGAGTTTTACCAATTGGTAATTTTCGGTCAATTTTGATCATTCTCTCTGGAGATAGTTAAAAACAAGGAGTATCTTGCCCGAAACTTACCTAAAATCCTAAGGTACCAAATAAAGAAAATTTCTTGGTCTAGAACTCATTTCGTTGTATCCAGCACCTAGTTTTCCCAATTGGCAATTTTCGGTCAATTTTGATCATTCTCTTTAGAGAGAGTTTAAAACAAGAAGTTTCTTGCCCGAAACTTACCTAATATCTTAAGGTACCAAGTAAAGAGTATTTGTTGGTCCAGAACTCATTTCGTTATATCTAACACTAGCTTTCCCAATTGGCAATTTTCGGTCAATTTTGGTCATTCTTTTTGGAGAGAGTTGAAAACATGGAGTTTCTTACCCGATACTTACGTAATATCTCAAGGTACCATGTATAGATTATTCGTTTGTCTAGAACTCATTTCATTGTATCTAGCACCTAGTTTTACCAAAATGTAATTTTGGGTCAATTTTGGTCAATCTCTTTGGAGAGAGTTGAAAACAAGGAGTTTCTTACCCAAAACTTACCTATTATCTCAAGGTACCAAGTAAAGAAAATTTGTTGGTCTAGAACTCATTTCGTTGTATCTAGCACCTAGTTTTCCCAATTGGTAATTTTCGGTCAATTTTTGTCATTCTCCTTGGAGAGAGTTTAAAACAAGGAGTTCGTTGCCTGAAACTTACCAAATATTTCAAGGTACCAAATAAAGAGTATTTGTTGGTCTAGAACTCATTTCCTTGTATCTAGCACGTAGTTTTACAAAATGGCAATTTTCGGTCAATTTCGATCGTTCTCTTTAGAGAGAGTTCAAAACAAGGAGTTTGTTGCTCGAAACTTACCTATTCTCTAAGGGTACCAAATGAAGAATATTTGCTGGTCTAGAAGTCATTTCGTTGTATCTTGCACCGAGTTTTACCAATTGGTAATTTTCGGTCAATTTTTGTCACTCTCTTTGGAGAGAGTCGAAAACAAGGAGTTTCTTGCCCGAAACTTTCCTAAAATCCAGAGGTACCAAATAAAGAAAATTTTTTGGTCTAGAACTCATTTCCTTGTACCCAGCACCTAGTTTTCCCAGTTGGCAATTTTCGGTCAATTTTGGTCATTCTCTTTAGTGAGAGTTGGAAACAAAGAGTTTCTTGCCCGAAACTTACCTAATATCTCAAGGTACCAAATAAAGAGTATTGGTTGGTCTAGAACTCATTTCGTTGTATCTAGCTCCTAGTTTTCCCAATTGGCAATTTTCGGTTAATTTTGGTCATTCTCTTTGGAGAGAGTTGAAAAAAAGGAGTTTCTTGCCCGAAACCTACCTAATATCTCAAGGTACAAAATAAAGAGTATTTGTTGGTCTAGAACGCTTTTTGTTGTATCCAGCACCTAGTTTTCCCAAATTTGCAATTTTCGGTCTATTTTGGTCATTCTCTTTGGGAAGAGTTCCAAACAAGGAATTTATTGCTCCAAACTTACCTAATATCTCAAACTACCAAATAAAGAGTATTTGCTGGTCTGGAACTCATTTCGTTGTATCTAGCACCTAGGTTTCGCAATTGGCAATTTTCGGTCAATTTTGGTCATTCTCCACGGAGAGACATCAAAAGAAGGAGTTCGTTGCCCGAAACTTACCTATTGTCTCAAGGTACCAAATAAAGAGTGCTTGCTGGTCTAGAACTCATTTCGTTGTATCTAGCACCCAGTTTTCCCGAATGGCAATTTTCGGTCAATTTTTGTCATTCCCTTTGGAGAGAGTTCAGAACAAGGAGTTTGTTGCCCGAAACTTACCTATTTTCTCAAGGTGCCAAATAAAGGGTATTTGTTGTTTTAGAACTCAATTTGTTGTATCTAGCACCTAGTTTTCCGGATTGGCAATTTTGGGTCAATTTTTGGTCAATTTTGGTCATTTTCCTTGGAGATAGTACAAAACAAGGAGTTTGTTCCCCGAAAATTACCTAATCTCTAAAGGTACCAAATAAAGAGTACTCGTTAGTCTAGAACTCATTTCGTTGTATCTAGCACCAAGTTTTCCCAACTTGCAATTTTCGATCAATTTTGGTCATTCTCTTTGGAGAGAGTTGAAAGCAAAGAGTTTCTTGCCCGAAACCTACCTAATCAATAAGGAGTTTCTTTGGGTTGTATCACTCTTGGTTACTTTCTGTACCTTTTCATTTTTTTATTTTAATTTTAATAAATTACCGGAGGTTTCCCCTCTAGGTAAAATTTAGCAAAAAAAAATATCTCAATGTACCAAATAAAGAGTATTTGTTGGTCTAGAACCCATTTCGTTGTATCTTTTGGGAAAACTAGGTGCTAGATACAATGAAATGAGTTCTAGACCAACAAATAATCTTTATTTGGTACCTTGAGAAATTACGTAAGTTTCGCGCGACAAACTCCTTGTTTTGAACTCTCTCACAAGAGAATGACCAAAATTGACCGAAAATTGTCAATTGGGAAAACTAGGTGCTAGATACAACGAATTGAGTTCTAGACCAACAAATACTCTTTATTTGGTACTTTGAGATATTGGGCAAGTTTGGAGCAACGAACTCCTTGTTTTGAACTCTTCACAAAGAGAATGACCAAAATTGACCGAAAATAGCCAACTGGGAAAACTAGGTGCTAGATACAACGAAATGAGTTCTAGACCAACAAATACTCTTTATTTGGTAACTTGAGATATTACGTAAGTTTCGGGCAATAAACTCCTTGGTTCCAACTCTCCCCAAAGGGAATGACCCAAATTGACCGAAAATTGCCAATTGGTATAACTAGGTGCTTGATACAACGAAATGAGTTCTAGACAAACAAATACTCTTTATTTGGTACCTTGAGATATTGGGTAAGTTTCGAGCAACAAACTCCTTGTCCTGAACTCTCTCCAAAGAGAATGGCAAAAATTGACCAAAAATTGCCAATTGGAAAAACTAGGAGCTAGAAGCAACGAAATGAGTTCTAGACCAACAAATACTCTTTATTTGGTACCTTGAGATATTACGCAAGTTTCGGACAAGAAACTCCTTGATTTCAACCCTCTCCAAAGAGAATGACCAAAATTGACCGAAAGTTGCCAGTTGGGAAAACTTGTTGCTGGATACAACGAAATGAGTTCTAGACCAATAAATACTCTTTACCTGGTACTTTGAGATATTAGGCAAGTTTGAAGCAACAAACTCCTTTTTTGGAACTCTTCCGAAGGAGAATGACCAAAATTGATCGAAAACTGCCAATTAGGAAAACTAGGTGCTAGATACAACGAAATGAGTTCTAGACAAACTAATACTCTTTATTTGGTACCTTGTGAAATTAGGTGTGTTTCGGGCAACAAAATCCTTGTTTTTAACTCTCTCAAAAGAGAATGACCAAAATTGACCGAAAACTGCCAATTAGGAAAACTAGGTGCTAGATACAACGAAATGAGTTCTAGACCAACAAATACTCTTTATTTTGTACCTTGCGACAATAGGTAAGTTTCGGACAAAAAACTCCTTGTTTTCAACTCTCTCCTGGTAGAATGACCAAAATTGTCCGAAAATTGCCAATTGCGAAAACTAGGTGCTTGATACAATGAAATGAGTTCTAGACAAACAAATACTCTTTATTTGGTACCTTGAGATACTCTGTAAGTTTCAAGCAACGAAATCCTTGTTTTCAACTCTCTCCAAAGAGAATGACCAAAATTGACCAAAAATTGCTAATTCGGAAAACTAGGTGCTACATACAACGAAAAGAGTTCTAGACCAACAAATACTCTTTATTTGGTACCGTGAGATATTTGGTAAGTTTTGGGCATCAAACTCCTTGTTCTGAACTCTCTCCAAAGAGAATGACCAAAATTGACCGAAAATTGCCATTTGGGAAAACTAGTTGCAAGATACAACGAAATGTGTTCTAGACAAACGAATGATCTATACATGGTACCTTTAGATATTACGTAAGTTTCGGGCAAGAAACTCCTTGTTTTCAACTCTCTCCAAAGAGAATGACCAAAATTAACCGAAAATTACCAATTGGGAAAACTAGTGCTAGATATAACGAATTGAGTTCTAGACCAACAAATACCCTTTATTTGGTACTTTGAGATATTAGTTAAATTTGGAGTAGCAAACTCCGTGTTTGGAACTCTCCCCAAAGAGAGTGACCAAAATCGACCGAAAATTGCCAATTGGGAACAGTAGGTGCTAGGTATAACGAAATGAGTTCTAGACAAACAAATACTCTTTATTTGGCAACTTGAGATAATAGGTAAGTTTCGTGCAACAAACTCCTTGTTTTGAACTCTCTCCAAAGAGAATGACCAAAATTGACCAAAAATTGCCAATTGGGAAAACTAGGTACTAGAAACAACGAAATGAGTTCTAGACCAACAAATACTCTATATTTGGTACCTTGAGATATTGCGTAAGCTTCGAGCAAGAAACTTCTTGTTTTCAACCCTTTCTAAAGAGAATGACCAAAATAGACCAAAAATTGTCAATTGGGAAAACTTGTTGCTAGATACAACGAAATGAGTTCTAGACCAATAAATAATATTTACCTGGTACTTTGAGATATTAGGCAAGTTTGGAGCAACAAACTCCTTTTTTGGAACCCTTCCGAAAGAGAATGATCAAAATTGACCGAAAACTGCCAATTGGGAAAACTAGGTGCTAGATACAATGAAATGAGTTCTAGACAAACAAATACTCTTTATTTGGTACCTTGTGAAATTAGGTGTGTTTCGGGCAACGAAATCCTTGTTTTTAACTCTCTCTAAAGAGAATGACCAAAATTGACCGAAAACTGCCAATTGGGAAAACTAGGTGCTAGATACAACGAAATGAGTTCTAGACCAACAAATACTCTTTATTTTGTACCTTGCGATATTAGGTAAGTTTCGGGCGAAAAACTACTTGTTTTCAACTCTCTCCAAGGAGAATGACCAAAATTGTCCGAAAATTGCCAATTGCGAAAACTAGGAGCTTGATACAACGAAATGAGTTCTAGACAAACAAATACTCTTTATTTGGTACCTTGAGATACTGGGTACGTTTCGAGCAACGAAATCCTTGTTTTTAACTCTCTCCAAAGAGAATGACCAAAATTGACCGAAAATTGCCAATTCGGAAAACTAGGTGCTACATACAACGAAATGAGTTCTAGACCAACAAATACTCTTTATTTGGTACAGTGAGACATTTGGTAAGTTTCGGGCAAAAAACTCCTTGTTCTGAACTCTCTCCAAAGAGAATGACCAAAATTGACCGAAAATTGCTATTTGGCAAAACTAAGTGCTAGATACAACGAAATGAGTTCTAGACAAATGAATGATCTATACATTGTATCTTTAGATATTACGTAAGTGTCGGGCAAGAAACTCCTTGTTTTCAACTCTCTCCAAAGAGAATGACCAAAATTGACCGAAAATTGCCAATTGGGAAAAGTAGTGCTAGATATAACGAATTGAGTTCTAGACCAACAAATACCCTTTATTTGGTACTATGAGATATTAGTTAAATTTGGAGCAACAAACTCCGTGTTCGAAACTCTCCCCAAAGAGAGTGACCAAAATCGACCGAAAATTGCCAATTGGGAAAAGTAGTTGCTAGATATAACGAAATGAGTTCTAGACAAACGAATACTCTTTATTTGGCAACTTGAGATACTAGGTAAGTTTCTGGCAACAAACTCCATGTTTTGAACTCTCTCCAAAGAGAATGACCGAAATTGACCAAAAATTGCCAATTGGGTAAACTAGGAGCTAGAAACAACGAAATGAGTTCTAGACCAACAAATACTCTTTATTTGGTACCTTGAGATATTGCGTAAGCTTCGGGGAAGAAATTTCGTGTTTTCAACCCTTTCCAAAGAGAATGACCAAAATTGACCGAAAATTGCCAATTGGGAAAACTTGTTGCTAGATACAACGAATTGAGTTCTAGACCTATAAATACACTTTACCTGGTACATTGATATATTTGGCAAGTTTGGAGCAACAAACTCCTTTTTTGGAACTCTTCCGAAAGAGAATGACCAAAATTGACCGAAAACTGCCAATTGGAAAAACTAGGTGCTAGATACAACGAAATGGGTTCTAGACAAACAAATACTCTTTATTTGGTACCTTGTGAAATTAGGTGTGTTTCGGGCAATAAAATCCTTGTTTTTAACTCTTTCTAAAGAGAATAACAAAAATTGACCGAAAACTGCCAATTGGAAAAACTAAGTGCTAGATACAACGAAATGAGTTCTAGACCAACAAATACTCTTTATTTTGTACCTTGCGACATGTAACGCCCCCTAGTTTAACCATATTGTCATATACGGCTAAACTAGGAAGTGTTATTCTTTCTTAAATCATGTCTTTAGTTTTGATAAAAACGTGGGCAATTTCGAACTTTCTAAAACCTTTCAACAAAAGTAACTGCATGGCATTGCTTGTTAAAAGTGTCTTTACAAATGTACAATCAAAAGAGGTTTTCACCAGTCTACTTTGACATCAGTAGTAGTATTCACATTACACTACAATATCACAAAACAAAAACGTCGCTCACAGGTCAAGCTCGTCCACATCTGTATGATCATGGTGACAAAAAGTAGGCCAGGCAACCAGCTAGTCAATAGTAAAATGTACCTCCTCATCTGCATCACAAGACTAAAATGAGCTAAAGCTAAGTAAGTAAAAACTATGCATGCTTATGTATGCTTTAAAATCTCAAAAAGTTCCCATTGTACCCTTTTCTTTCTTAAACATTTGAGTCTATGAATTTCCTTTAAAAACATTTACAGTTGGGCCCCTTAGCACACTGCTAGTCCCGTAAGTCGATAGGCCGTGATAACATTGGGCGGAAACTCTGGCCAAGAGTAAATATAAGGTGCGACCGTCGTGTGAGGTTTTTGAAAACTCCTTCCCTCATCGAATGGGCATCCCACACCACGCTAATATTATCCCGCTTCAACGAGACACATCATAAGATCGGCAAGTCCCGCTTCAACGGGAGAGTCTGCATCAACAGACTTACCTACCCAGCTCCGATAGACTAGCAATTGCACTTAAAACTTATCTTATAAAATTGATACAATGGTACTTACTTTCAAATACCTTGTAATAAAATTCTCAGTTGTAAGTCTTTACTTACCTCATGTCCTGAATAGAAATTGATAGTGGAAAGGGTCAATATCCCCTAGAGATTGGTGTGTGAATCACCTGTCACGAAATTCTTTTATTCTAGATGCACATTTTTCTAAAATGAATGAACTAAGTTACTTGGACAAGACCGAAGTCACTACTTTCACCAAATTAGGAAACTTGATCATATAATAACTCGGAAGCATACAAATCACTTAAGGTACTTGGTAGTCAATAACTAGTATTGAAAAACTGTTTAAAAGTACTAAAATATAAATGCTAGTTCATTAGCATAAAACTGATCCAAAATGGCACATAATCTTGTAAAACTAGTCCGATTGCCTCTAAATGGTGTCATTTCATTTTTAAAATATTTGGACAGTACCTCTCCTATTTCTAGGACATTCTCACATGATTAAAATCATGGTTTTAAACCTGCAATAACAGTTAACAATCCAATTCCCATATATACACATCAAAGAGGATCACTTAGAACAATCTAAGTGCACTTGAACTCTTTTTCGGTTTAAACAAGTTTAAAACCACTTTTATACTTGTATCTCAGCAGAACTAGCCACCAAATGAGTGTAATAAATAATAGGATTCATAGAATATATACTCCAAGTTTAGAAAATCATATGACAAATAGAAAAACATAATCTATCACACATGAAAATACTTAAATCTATAACTAGCACACTTTAGGGCTTTAGGTTTAAATTTAATCCTCCACCTAAGTTTTATATTTCCAGTAATATGTAAGGGTTCCTAGGACCATTATTCATCAAACAATAGCTTTGGTTTAAGAGTTGAAACAAAAGAAATTAACTATAAGTTCAAAATCCTACATAGTGCTCACCTTGACTAGTTTGAGCTTTTTCTGAAGTTCTTGCCTTCTATCTCCACCAAACTGATTTCCAAGGTTTAGAATCTGATTCTAGGACTCAAGAGAACCTAGAGAAACCATTATTTAAGTGGGAACAAGTAGAGAATTGAAATTAAAGGACAAGACCTAGAAAGAAAAACTACTAGAATTACCTTGACTAGTTTTGTTCTATCTTGCATTTTAGAGCTCCAACTTGAGTTCTACCACTTGGAAACTCTTGGAGACGGTTAAGGGAAGTTGAGAGAAGTGTAAAAAGGTATTGGAGAGGCTCAGGTCATGGCTGGAAAGAAAGAGAATGAAAATGACCAGATTTGGTCTAAAAGTGATACTTAATGACTAAGAAATGGCAATACTTAAATTCTAAGGGGTATTTTAGGTATTTTACTCCTTACTTTCCATGTGTCAAGCTCTAAAACATCCTTAGCATACTCACCACGTTGCTGGTCAGTTCCATACACCCAAGTGTAGCCAAAGTTGGTGAAACCTAGCTTAGGAAGTGAAAACTAGTCATACTTTGACTTATGATCCTATATGGCCAATCTTATTGTAATTTGGTGGAACCTAGCCCCATAACCAATCATTAAACATAAAAATAAGTCAATTAGACTCTAATCAACAATTTAAATAAAGTATCAATGCCTAATTATTAGAGTGCACAAAATTAACCTTACGCGATTAAGCTGAATCTAAGCTAGCTTAGTGTAACTAATCACTAATTCAGTACAGTGACTGCCACCTCGTGCTTACCTGGGACGGACCAATAAAATGCTATAATTGAGTCCTAAACATTAAATTAAAGCTATTTGACGTGTTAAACGCACAATGAATTTAACTCCGAAAAGCGTGAAAAATACATTTTACCGAAAAACTACTATTTGACCAACTTATCAACAAATATGATTTTAATGCATGTGCACATAGTATTGCTTTGATAATTATATTCTCTGTTTCTTTCACGCACCAAGGTCTCTCTCTGAGGGTACTGAGCCTTTACACTGCATCGGGACACTTCGACAAGTATTAGTGTAATAACATGTATGTAAATGCACATAACATAATAAATAAGCATATTACTATGAAAGTGGTATTAATGAATTCTAGATACCTAATATGCAATTAGAACGTGTTTATTATTGGCTTAGTATGCATGTGAGAATCTCGGGCATCACAATTCTCCCCTCCTTATAAAATTTCGTCCTCAAAATTTACTTACTGAAATAAGTATGGTTACTTAGTTCTCATCTCTTCTTCTCTTTTCCATGTGGCCTCTTCCACTTCATAGTTCTTCCATAGTACTTTGACCAGAGGGATTTTCTTGTTTCTAAGTTCCTTCTCTTTTGTATCTCAGATCCTCACTGGATGTTCTTCGTAGCTCACGTCTTGACTTAGTTCCAGTTGATCATAGTTCAAAACATGTGAAGGATTTGAAATGTACCTCCTTAACATAGAGACATGAAATACATTATATACATTTGACAATGAAGGTAGGAAAGCCAGTCTGGAGGAGACATCTCCAACTTTGTCGAGTATCTCAAAAGGACCTATATATCTGGGACATAGTTTTCCTTTCTTCCCAAACCTCATAATTCCTTTTATGGGGGCAACCTTTAGGAATACGTTATCTCCAACATTAAATTCTAGTTTTCTTCTTTGAGGATCTGAGTAACGTTTTTGTCTACTTTGAGCAGCTAGTATCCTTTTCCGAATCTTTTCTGCTGCCTCATTTGTCTCTCTTATCAGTTCTGGACCAAGAAATTTTCTCTCCCCCATCTCACCCTAATGAATTGGAGATCTACACTTTCTTCCATACAACGCTTCATAAAGAGGCATTTCAATGGAAGCTTTGTAACTGTTATTGTAAGAAAATTCTATAAGTGGTAGGTATTTGCTCCAAGATCCATGAAAATCCAATACACAAGCTCTGAGCATGTCTTCAAGGGTCTGTATAGTTCTCTCTGATTGCCCTTCAGTTTGAGGATGAAAAGCTGTGCTAAATGCCAATTTTGTACCCATTGCCTCTTGAACACTCCTCCAAAATTTTAAAGTAAACCTAGAATCTCGGTCAGAAATGATAACTTTTGGAGCACCATGTAGTCTCATAATCTCCTGGACATATAACCGAGCAAACTGGTCCAAGCTATAGGTTATTCTAATCGGAAGGAAATGAGCTGATTTGGTATATCTATCCACAATCACCCAAATAGCATCATGTCTCTTGTTTGTCTTAGGAAGTCTAACAACAAGATCCATAGCAATCTCTTCCCATTTCCATTGGGGTATGTTCAAAGGCTTTAATTTACCAGCAGGTCTTTGATGTTTAGCTTTAACTTGTTGGCACGTGAGACACTGCTCTACAAACTCGACCACATCTTTCTTCATACCAGGCCACTATTAATGTATCTTTAAGTCTCTATACATCTTTGTAGTACTAGGATGCACAGAGTAGGGAGTGGTATGAGCTTCCATCAATATCTCCTTTCTAACAATTCCTTCAGGCACAGACAGTCTATTTCCACATCTGATCACACCATCATTAGAAATCTGGAAGGCCACCTCTTTTCCGGATTCTATCTTACTCTTTAAGTTCACCAAATAGGGATCAGTATTCTGGCCTTGTTTGATTCTCTCTAAAATTATTGGTTGAAGACTAAGAGCTACCAATCTTTCTGTTAAACCTGCAGGTACAATCTCTAACTCTAACTTATGTAAATCCATTAAGAGATGTTTCATATCAATATGCTTAACAGTCATAGCAGCCAATGATTTCCTGCTTAGAGCATCAGCAACCACATTGGCTTTTCCTGGATGATAGTTAATCTCACAGTCATAATCTTTCACCAGTTCAAGCCATCTTTTTTGTCTCATATTTAGTTCCTTTTGGGTAAAGAAGTTCTTTAGACTCTTGTGATCTGTGTAGATCTCACACTTCTCCCCATAAAGATAGTGTCTCCAAATTTTCAGTGCAAAGACAATTGCTGCTAGTTCCAAATCATGAGTAGGATACTTTCTTTCATATTCCTTCAACTGCCTAGAGGCATAGGCAATGACTTTGCCATTTTACATCAGAACACATCCTAGACTATTCTTTGAGGTATCACTATAAACAACAAATCCTCCTGATCCGGATGGTATTGAAAGTATAGGGGCTGTTACTAAACGATGCTTCAATTCCTCAAAACTCCTTTCACAATTATCGTTCCATTGAAACTTCACATTCTTCCTTGTTAAATGAGTCAATGGAGAAGCCAGCTTCGAGAACCCNTCAGAATATCATCGATGAAAACTATAACAAATTTATCTAAGAAATCTTTGAACACTCTATTCATCATGTCCATGAAAGCAGCTGGGGCATTAGTTAATCCAAAGGGCATTACTAAAAACTCATAATGCCCATATCTTGTTCTGAAAGCTGTTTTTGGAATATCTTCCTCTTTGATTTTCAACTGGTGGTATCCTGACCTTAAATCAATATTTCAGAACATTAAAGCTCCTTGTAATTGATCAAACAAATCATCAATTCTGGGGAGGGGATACTTATTTTTGATTGTGACCCTATTCAGCTCTCTATAATCGATGCAAAGCCTCATAGTCCCATCTTTCTTCTTTACAAACAGAACTGGAGCACCCCATGGTGAAAAGCTTGGGCGAATAAAACCCTTGTCCAATAGCTCCTGTAACTGTACCTTCAATTCTTTTAACTCTGCTGGAGCCATTCGATAAGGTGCCTTGGAAATAGGAGCCGTACCAGGTAATAAATCAATAACAAACTCTATCTCCCTATCCGGTGGTAACCCAGGCAAATCTTCAGGAAATACATCAGGAAATTCATTAACTACCAGTACTTCCTCAGGCTTCACTTTTAACTCTTCTCTAGTATCCATTATGCTTGCCAAGTAACCTATACATCCCTTATCTAGTAGCTTCCTTGCTTTTATTAAGGAAATGATTGGAATCATCGAGTTTTCACTAGTACCAACAAAAGTGAACTTTTCTATACTTGGTGGCTCAAACACTACCCTCTTCAAATAACAGTCAATAGTAGCATGGTATTTAGATAGCCAATCCATTCCCAAAATAACCTCAAAATCATGCATATCCAATATTATCAAATCTACATACAAGTCTTTACCAGCTATTTGGATTGGACATGCCTTGAGAACTTGATCAAAACATAAAGCTTCTCCTGACGGAATGGTTACACAATATTTGAAATTCAAGCATTCTGGTGTTTTGCACAATTTCCTCACAAATGCAGGTGATGCAAATGAATGTGTAGCCCCTGAATCTATCAATGTATGAATAGGAATACCAGAGATAAGAATCTCACCTGCTACAACAGATGGGTTTGCCTCGGCATCTTCTTTAGTCATCGTATACATGCGAGCTGGGACTCTCTTTTGCTCCTCTGAAGTGTTTGGACAATTCTTTGCAAAGTGACCTGACTTTTCACATAGGAAGCAAGCACCAGAACCCGTTAAACACTCTCCACGATGAGTCCTCCTACATTTAGGACAAACAGTCCTCTGAGTAGTAGCTGCTTGTGTCTGCTGGCCTGTAGCTTGGCGTTTTTGGGGCTCTTGTCTTTCTCCTTGATTCTGTTGCCATTTTCTTTTATTTCCACTAGCCCCTGTTTGAAATCCTCTTCCAAAAGTTGTATTTCTCCTTGCCATATTTAAATTTCTGCGAATTTTCTGAGCTTTTATAACTCTTAGTTCAGCTTCTTCAGCTTCAAGTGCTTTATCTGCAACCTCAGCATATGGCATATCCTTATGGGCAGATATCTTGATATCCCTATAAATTTTTGCCTTGAGGCCTTGGAGGAATTGGTTTACTTTTAGCTCATTTGTACTCACCATATGCAGAGCAAATCGGGATAACTCTTCAAATTTCTTTATATAGTCACTAACAGACATACCCCCCATGTTTTAGATTAACAAACTCAGCAGCCTTCATCATCCTATGTGCATTGCTGAAATATTTTCTATAGAATATCTCCTTAAACTGCTCCCAAGTAAGCCTGTTAACATCAGTGATGGACTTCATAGAATCCCACCAGTGTCTAACATCTATTTGGAACATAAAGGTGGCACATGAAACCTTTTCCTCATCAGTGATTCTAATGTAATCGAAGATACCCTCAATACTCCGAATCCACTCTTCTGCCAGTAGTGGATCGGTTTCTCCCTTGAAAGCTGGAGGCTTATTCTTTCTAAGCCTCTCACAAGCTGGTTCATAACTTTCTTGTCTAACCGCAGCCTGTGGTGGTACTTGATCTCTACGTCTTTCCTCCCTTTCTATAAGCCTTTCTAATTGTTCAGCTTGTGTTTCCACCAATTCTGTCAACCTACCAATAACAGTATCCTTGTTGGTCTCATTATCAGTGGTATCTCTCTTATCACCCCTTCGCTCACTAGTTTGGCCCTTAGCCCTTGGCATGATTCCCTGTACAGTTTTCCTTTCACTTACATCCATGCATAATAGCCAATAATAATAAGATAACATATCATTGCACATGGTATCAAATTTAATGCAAATACAAGAAATTAAAATTTACTGGTTAACTGAGCTTTTTGTCACATGATCATACATATGTAGGTAGTCTTCAGAAATGATTAAACCTCCGCTCTGATACCAACAATGTAACGCCCCCTAGTTTAACCATATTGTCATATACGGCTAAACTAGGAAGTGTTATTCTTTCTTAAACCATATCTTTAGTTTTGATAAAAAGGTGGGCAATTTTGAACTTTCTAAAACCTTTAAACAAAAGTAACTGTATGGCATTGCATGTTAAAAGTGTATTTACAAATGTACATTCAAAACAGGTTTTCACCAGTCTATTTTGTCATCAGCAGTTGTATTTACATTACACTGCAATATCACAAAACAAAAACGTCGCCCACAGGTCAAGCTCATCCACATCTGTATGATCATGGCGACAAAAAGTAGGCCAGGCAACCAGCTAGTCAATGGTAAAATGTACCTCCTCATCTGCATCACAAGACTAAAATGAGTTAAAGCTCAGTAAGTAAAAACTATGCATGCTTATGTATGCTTTAAAATCTCAAAAAGTTTTCATTGTACCTTTTTCTTTCTTAAATATTTGAGTCTATGCATTTCCTTTAAAAACATTTACAATTGGGCCCCTTAGCACACTGCTAGTCCCGTAAGTCGATAGGCCGTGATAACATTGGGCGGAAACTCTGGCCAAGAGTAAATATAAGGTGCGACCGTCGTGTGAGGTTTTTGAAAACTACTTCCCTCATCAAAGGAGCATCCCACACCACGCTAATATTGTCCCGCTTCAACGAGACACATCATAAGATCCGAAAGTCCCGCTTCAACGGGAGAGTCTGCATCAACAGACTTACCTACCCAGCTCCGACAGACTAGCAATTGCACTTAAAACTTATCTTATAAAATTGATACAATGGTACTTACTTTCAAATACCTTGTAATAAAATTCTCAATTTGCATGCAAGACGTGTTATGCACATGCCATTTTATAACTTTCAAGAATAAGTAAGTTTCACATAATGACATCTTCCATATAGTTCTTGTGATACAGTTGTAAGTCTTTACTTACCTCGTGTCCTGAATAGAAATTGATAGTGGAAAGGGTCAATATCCCCTAGAGATTGGTATTCCAGTCACCTGTCACGAAATTCTTTTATTCTAGATGCACATTTTTCTAAAATGAATGAACTAAGTTACTTGGACATATAATAACTCGGAAGCATACAAATCTTGTTCACCAAATTAGGAAACTTGATCATATAATAACTCGGAAGCATACAAATCACTTAAGGTACTTGGTAGTCAATAACTAGTATTGAAAAACTGTTTAAAATTACTAAAATATAAATGCTAGTTCATTAGCATAAAATTGATCCAAAATGGCACATAATCTTGTTAAACTAGTCCAATTGCCTCTAAATGGTGTCATTTCATTTTTAAAATATTTGGACAGCACCTCCCCTATTTCTAGGACATTCCCACATGATTAAAATCATGGTTTTAAACCTGCAATAACAGTTAACAATCCAATTCCCACATATACACATCAAAGAGGATCACTTAGAACAATCTAAGTGCACTTGAACTCTTTTTCGGTTTAAACAAGTTTAAAACCACTTTTATACTTGTATCATAGCAGAACCAGCCACCAAATAAGTATAATAAATAATAGGATTCATAGAATATATACTCCAAGTTTAGAAAATCAGATTACAAATAGAAAAACATAATCTATTACACATGAAAATACTTAAATCTATAACTAGCACACTTTAGGGCTTTAGGTTTAAATTTAATCCTCTACTTAAATTTTATGTTTCCAGCATTATGTAAGGGTTCCTAGGACCATTATTCATCAAACAATAGCTTTGGTTTAAGAGTTGAAACAAAAGAAATTAACTATAAGTTCAAAATCCTACATAGTGCTCACCTTGACTAGTTTGAGCTTTTTCTGAAGTTCTTACCTTCTATCTCCACCAAACTGGTTTCCAAGGCTTAGAATCTGATTCTAGGACTCAAGAGAACCTAGAGGAACCATTATTTAAGTGGGAACAAGTAGAGAATTGAAATTAAAGGACAAGACCTAGAAAGAAAAACTAGTAGAATTACCTTGACGGGTTTTGTTCTATCTTGCGTTTTAGAGCTCCAACTTGAGTTCTACCACTTGGAAACTCTTGGAGAGGGTTAAGGGAAGTTGAGAGAAGTGTAAAAAGGTATTGGAGAGGCTTAGGTCATGGCTGGAGAGAAAGAGAATGAAAATGACCAGATTTGGTCTAAAAGTGATACTTAATGACTAAGAAATGGCAATACTTAAATTCTAAGGGGTATTTTAGGTATTTTGCTCCTTACTTTCCATGTGTCAAGCTCTAAAACATCCTTAGCATACTCACCACGTTGCTGGTCAGTTCCATACACCCAAGTGTAGCCAAAGTTGGTGAAACCTAGCTTAGGAAGTGAAAACTAGTCATACTTTGACTTATGATCCTATATGGCCAATCTTATTGTAATTTGGTGGAACCTAGCCCCATAACCAATCATTAAACATAAAAATAAGTCAATTAGACTCCAATCAACAATTTAAATAAAGTATCAATGCCTAATTATTAGAGTGCACAAAATTAACCTTACGCGATTAAGCTGAATCTAAGCTAGCTTAGTGTAACTAATCACCAATTCAGTACAGTGACTGCCACCTCGTGCTTACCTGGGGCGGACCAATAAAATGTTATAATTGAGTCCTAAAAATTAAATTAAAGCTATTTGACGTGTTAAACGCACAGTGAATTTAACTCCGAAAAGCGTGAAAAATACATTTTACCGAAAAACTACTATTTGACCAATTTATCAACAAATATGATTTTAATGCATGTGCACATAGTATTGCTTTAATAATTATATTCTTTGTTTCTTTCACACACCAAGCTCTCTCTCTGAGGGTACTGAGCCTTTACACTGCATCGGGACACTTCGACAAGCATTAGTGTAATAACATGTATGTAAATGCACATAACATAATAAATAAGCATGTTACTATGAAAGTGGTATTAATGAATTCTAAATGCCTAATATGCAATTAGAACGTGTTTATTATTGGCTTAGTATGCATGTGAGAATCTCGGGCATCACACAACATTAGGTAAGTTTCGGCCAAAAAACTCCTTGTTTTCAACTCTCTCCAAGGAGAATGACCAAAATTGTCCGAAAATTGCCAATTGCGAAAACTAGGTGCTTGATACAACGAAACGAGTTCTAGACAAACAAATACTCTTTATTTGGTACCTTGAGATACTGGGTAAGTTTCGAGCAACGAAATCCTTGTTTTCAACTCTCTTCAATGAGAATGACCAAAATTGACCGAAAATTTCCAATTCGGAAAACTAGGTGCCACATACAACGAAATGAGTTCTAGACCAACAAATACTCTTTGTTTGGTACCGTGAGACATTTCGTAAGTTTCGGATAAACTCCTTGTTCTGAACTCTCTCCAAAGAGAATGACCAAAATTGACCGAAAATTGCCATTTGAGAAAACTAGGTGCTAGATATAACAAAATGAGTTCTAGACAAACGAATGATCTATACATGCTACCTTTGGATATTACGTAAGTTTCGGGCAAGAAACTCCTTATTTTCAACTCTCTCCAAAGAGAATGACCAAAATTGACCGAAAATTGCCAATTGGGAAAACTAGTGCTAGATATAATGAATTGAGTTCTAGACCAACAAATACCCTTTATTTGGTACTTTGAGATATTAGTTAAATTTGGAGCAACAAACTCCGTGTTTGGAACTCTCCCCAAAGAGAGTGAACAAAATCGACCGAAAATTGTTAATTGGGAAAAGTAGGTGCTAGGTATAACGAAATGAGTTCTAGACAAAAAAATACTCTTTATTTGGCAACCTAAGAAAATAGGTAAGTTTCGGACAACAAACACCTTGTTTTGAACTCTCTCCAAAGAGAATGACCAAAATTGACCAAAAATTGCCAATTGGGAAAACTTGGTGCTAGAAACAACGAAATGAGTTCTAGACCAACAAATACTCTTTATTTGGTACCTTGAGATATTGCGTAAGCTTCGGGCAAGAAACTCCTTGTTTTCAACCCTTTCCAAAGAGAATGACCAAAATTGACCGAAAATTACCAATTGGGAAAACTTGTTGCTAGATACAACGAATTGAGTTCTAGACCAATAAATACTCTTTACCTAGTACTTTGAGATATTTGGCAAGTTTGGAGCAACAAACTCCTTTTTTGGAACTCTTCCGAAAGAGAATGACCAAAATTGACTGAAAACTGCCAATTGGGAAAACTAGGTGCTAGATACAACGAAATGGGTTCTAGACAAACAAATACTCTTTATTTGGTACCTTGTGAAATTAGGTGTGTTTCGGGCAACAAAATCCTTGTTTTTAACTCTCTCTAAAGATAATGACCAAAATTGACCGAAACTTTCCAATTGGGAAAACTAGGTGCTTGATACAACAAAATGGGTTCTAGACAAACAAATACTCTTTATTTGGTACATTGAGATATTGGGTAAGTTTCGAGCAACGAAATCCTTGTTTTCAACTCTCTCCAAAAAGAATGACCAAAATTGACCGAAAATTGCCAATTCAGAAAACTAGGTGCTAGATACAACGAAATGAGTTCTAGACAAAAAAAATAATCTTTATTTGGTACCTTGAGATGTTAGGTAAGTTTCCTGCAACAAACTCCGTATTTTGACCTCTCTCCAAAGAGAATGACCAAAATTGACCGGAAATTGCCGATTGGGAAAACTAGGTACTAGATACAATGAAATGAGTCCTAGACCAACAAATACTCTTTATTTGGTACCTTGAGATATCTGGTAAGTTTCGGGCAACAAATTCCTTGTTTTGAACTCTCTCAAAAGAAAATGACCAAAATTGACTGAAAATTGCCAATTAGGAAAACTAGGTGCTAGATATATCGAATTGAGTTCTAGACTAACAAATACTCTTTATTTGGTACTCTGAGATATTGGGTAAGTTTGGAGAAACAAATTTCTTGTTTGGAACTCTTCCCAAAGAGAATGACCAAAATGGACCAAAAATTGTCAATTTGGAAAAACTGGGTGCTACATACAACGAAATGAGTTCTAGACAAACAAATACACTTTATTTGGTACTTTGAGATATTAGGTAAGTTTCGGGTAACAAAATCCGTGTTTTTAACTCTCTCCAAAGAGAAACACCATAATTGACCGAAAATTGCCAATTGGGAAATCTAGGTGCTAGATACGACGAAATAAGTTCTAGACCAACAAATACTCTTTATTTGGTACCGTTAGATATTAGGTAAGTTTCGGGTGACAAACTCCTTATTTTGAACTCACTCCAAATAGAATGACCAAAATTGACCGAAAATTGCCTTTTGGTAAAACTAGGTGCACGATACAACGAAATGCGTTCTATACCAACAAATACTCTTTATTTGGTACCTTGAGATATTTGGTAAGTTTCGGGCAACAAACTCCTTGTTTCGAACTATCTCCACGGAGAACGACCAAAATTGACCGAAAATTGCCAATTAGGAAAACTAGGTGCTAGTTACAATGAAATGAGTTCTGGAACAACAAGTACTATTTATTTGGCACCTTGAGATAATAGGAAAGTTTCGAGCAACAAACTCATTGTTTTGAACTCTCTCCAAGGAGAATGACCAAAATTGCCCGAAAATTGCCATTCGGAAAAACTAGGTGCTAAATACAACGAAGTGAGTTCTAGAACAACAAATACTCTTTATTTGGTACCTTGAGACATTAGGTAAGTTTCGGGCCACACACTCCCTGTTTTGAACTCTCCCCAAGGTGAATGACCAAAATTGACCGAAAATTGCCAATTGGGAAAACTAGGTGCTAGATACAACGAATAGAGTTTTAGACCAACAAATACTCTTTATTTGGTACTTTGAGATATTAGGTAAGTTTGGAGATACAAACTGCTTGTTTGGAACTCTTCCCAAGGAGAATGACCAAAATTGACCGAAAATTGCCAATTGGGAAAACTAAGTGCTAGATACAACAAAATGAGTTCTTGTAACGCCCCTAGCTTAACCATATTGTCATATACAGCCAAACTAGGAAGTGTTATTCTTTCTTAAACATTATCTTTAGTTTTATGAAAAGGTGGGCAAATTTGAACTTTCTAAAACCTTTAAACAAAGCAATTGCATGGCATTTCTTGTAAAAAGTTATAACATCCAACTCCTCACATAATTAAGATAGCCAATAATAGCATGATTGCATTATATTTAATATTATTATCATAAGTGCATATTACTATGAATATTTTTCATCAGTTATTATGACCGTTAAGTTACAATTTTTTTTAAAAGTAATTTTTGCAGTAAAATGCTCGGGATTGGCTCATTGGTATAATTTGATGTGTTTCTGAGTTAACTATTTCTATATGAATAATTGGGCTCCAAATAGTAAGTAATTTAAAAAAAAAAAGGGTGATTTGATTGGACCGACTCTTGTTAAGTCGGCAAAGAGTTTGAGTTTATATAAAGTTTAAAGACCTATTTCCTTTCCTAGTTCATTGTCTCTCTCAGGAACTTTATCATCTTACTTTTCGTACTATTCAATCAAAAAGCCACCATATAGTTAAACTTCATCATAATTATGTAATCACCTATTCTCTTTTGTGTTATAGTACCTAGCAAAGTACTAAGTCTCTTGACTGATTTAGACCACAAAAAGGTAATCCCTTTTTATAGTCATTAAATTTCTCTTCAATATGTTAGTTTTGTCAACCTTTACTTTCACTTTTGAGGTGATACGTGGATATACAAAGGTATAGAGATAGTTTATATAGGCAAATAGGATTAAGTTATTTGGTTATATTTTTTTTAGTTTCTAGAATTCATGTAGTGGTTATTCATGAATTTCCGTACTGATCCATGAAACTTTGATTGATAAAGTGATTATTGGTGTATTTGGTATGTGTAATTATTCATGAAAGAAACAAAACATCAAGTAATAAATATATGGAGAAATTCTGTTGGACTTTGTGATGGGTGTGGTGTTATCATTCTTGTTATTAGTTTAACTAAAATAAAATAATATTACCCTGAATTGTGCACTTTGGAAAGTCTATGTCAGGTAGTAATTTATATGGTATATAGATATGTGATTTAGTTAATCTTTTAGTACCACTAAATTTATTGATATAGTATATCTTACTAGTGGAATTTCTTGTTGGAAGTAAATTGAGATTAATCAGTTTTAAGCTATTTATTGTTTACATAGAGTTTTGAGTCCACGTTCCTTCTTTTTGTCAAGTTATCATATATGGTTTTATTATTAAAATGATATGTGTAGAATTATATCAAGGAGTAAATTTATATCTGTAACCATATTTC
>JXTC01000497.1:0-18631 GCA_002914845.1 Trema orientale | reverse complement strand
AAGTGGGTGGAATTCATTGAGACATTTCCTTATGTGATCAGATATAGGCAAGGTAAGGAAAATGTCGTGGCTGATGCATTGTCCCGAAGGTATGCCTTACTTTCTACTTTAGATATAATACTACTTGGCTTTGAATACATTAAAGATTTATATGCACATGATTCTGATTTTAGTAATGTGTTCAATGCATGTGAAAAAGTAGCATTTGGTAAGTTCTATAGGCATAATGGATTTTTGTTTCGGGAGAATAAACTGTGTGTGCCTATGTGTTCTTTGCATGAATTACTGGTGAGAGAAGCTCATGGTGGTGGTTTGATAGGTCATTTTGGTATGGCTAAGACTTTAGGTGTATTGCATGAACATTTCTTTTGGCCTCATATGAAACGTGATGTTGAAAGAATATGTGAAAGGTGTGTCACTTGTAAACAAGCTAAGTCTAAGTTGAAACCCCATGGTTTGTACACCCCTCTACCTATACCTAGTGAACCTTGGACTGATATTTCCATGGATTTTGTTTTGGGATTACCTAGAACTAAGAGGGGGAGAGATTCAATCTTTGTGGTAGTAGATAGGTTCTCTAAGATGGCACATTTCATTGCATGTTATAAAACCGATGATGCATCACACATAGCCGATTTGTTCTTTAAAGAAATTGTTAGGTTGTATGACATGCCTAGGACTATTGTTTCTGATAGAGATGCTAAGTTCTTAAGTTACTTTTGGAAGACTTTGTGGGGAAAGCTAGGAACCAAGTTATTATTTTCTACTACTTGTCATCCACAAACTGATGGTCAAACTGAAGTAGTGAATAGGACTTTGTCTTCTTTGTTACATGCTATCATTAAGTAGAACTTGAAAACATGGGAAGATTGTTTACCACATGTTGAATTTGCTTACAATAGGAGCGTACATTCTGCAACTAAGTTTTCACCATTTGAAATTGTTTCCGGATTTAATCCATTATCGCCTTTGGATTTAACCCCTTTACCTTTGAGTGAACTTGTCAACTTAGATGGCAAAAAGAAAACTGAATTGGTGAAGCAGATTCATGAAAAGGCACGTTTGAACATTGAAAGAAGGACCGAACAATATGTCAATCAAGCCAATAAGGTACACAAAAAGGTAGTATTTGAACTAGGAGATTGGGTTTGGGTGCACTTGAGGAAGGGTCATTTTCCGGAACAACGGCGCTCAAAACTACTACCTCGGGGAGATGGACTATTTTGAGTGGTGGAACGTATCAATGATAATGCCTACAAGCTAGAATTGCCAGGTGAGTACGGTGTTAGTGCTAGTTTTAACGTTGCTGATTTATCTCCTTTCGATGCAGGTAATGATTTGAGGACAAATCTTTTTCAAGAGGGGGAGAATGATGCAAATGTAGCTGCTCAACCATACATGCAAGAGAAGGAGCATTTACGAGGACTTGGAGAGACTTAAGGGCAGCCTTCAGGTGATCCATTAAGCTTGCCAAGCAGGCCAATCATAAGACTTCGAGCCAAGAAATTCAAAGAGGCATTAAATGGGCTGATTCAACACATTAGTGAGATGGCTAACACATGGAGGCCCGATATAAGCCCAAATCAGATCCAAGGGAGCCTAGTCACTATGATTAAGGTTCTAGAAGAGTCTAATTGAAGTCTTCACATTTTTCTAGGTGTTTTGTACTTTTAGGAAACTTCTTTATTTCAGATTTAGTTATTTTCGGATTTAATTAAGGAGAGGGCTGCCACATATCAAAATAGCATTGGTTTGCCTTAAATTAGGGTTGAGTTCGACTCCTATGTAAAGGAGAAGTCTTTGTACATTTTAAAACAGATTATTGATCATTAATATTGCGAGTTATTCATGTTTTCTTCATTCTTGAGAATGTTCTTGAACTTATCAAGTTAACTCTTGTGGCATTCAAAACAACCAGACTTATCCCAACGATTCGTGAGTGGTTCTTGAGGATTCTTGGTGTGGCGTCTTAATCCTTCGTAGTTCTTGGTTCGTATCTTGTTAGGTTACGGGTCAAGACTCAACAATCTTGCGACTTGGTGATCTTGGGTTCGAATTCCATAGTTGGTGCTGGGTTTCGTCATGACTGTTAGCAGGGTTCATATCACATTGAATTCGATTGCAGCATGTTTTACCTTCTTTATTTCAGAGTAATTGTGACAATCGAAAACGAACTCCATCTTCTTTTCCCACTCAAGGTATGCTTCGGGATCACTTTTTCCTTGAAAAGTAGGAATTCTCATCTTTATATTTCCTAAGTTGTTATCCACCCAGTTCCTAGCTTCTCTATCCCTGCCATATCTCCTATGG
This sequence comes from Trema orientale, assembly GCA_002914845.1. Classification (NCBI taxonomy): domain Eukaryota; kingdom Viridiplantae; phylum Streptophyta; class Magnoliopsida; order Rosales; family Cannabaceae; genus Trema; species Trema orientale. The sequence continues at coordinate 16,321 of JXTC01000497.1, read as the reverse complement.
CTGCCCACTAATATCCTATCGAACTCCTCTTCTACTCTTTCTCCTTCAGCTTCACCCACCTCCTTAACTTCTCTTCGGTGCAACCTATCCCTTCCAGGTGGCTGCCTCCGTTGTGATCCTCCCTCTTCTACCCTATCCAACCTTTCATGTATTTGTTCTAATTCTGCCCTTATCATCCGCCTCATCTCTCCCATTAATGCTTGTATTTGTAGGTTCGGAACAGCTTGTTGTTGAACCTCTTTGTTTGTGCTTTTCTCGTGATTTTTAGACATGACAGAAATCTGCAAAATAAGGTTAGAATAATATGGAAAAGGACCTCACCACACTCCCTCACGTGTTTCTCTCAAATACGATACACTCAATGCCACTCGTGTTTCGCTCAACAATTTCTGGCTTTTAACCCTCTTATGATCTCACACACACTGCCTTTTTCCACTCGTATTCTTCTTTGAGTTCTTTCAAAACTAATCAAGAACTAATATAAAGGATTCAAGTAGCAAATCAAGACAAGAACAAACCAAACGAATCAGATTTTTTTTTTTTTTCGGATCCTCTAGATTTGTCTTCCTTTTCCCTTTTCTTTCCTTTCCTTTCCCTTTTCTTTATTTTTCTTTTCTTTCTTTGATGTTCCAGAAACGTTTGAGGAAGAACACAAGAGAATTCGGGTAACTTTTAAAGAAACGGGTAACCTGTAAAGAAAGGGGTATCTTTCGATTTTGAGAAACAGGTAACAAGAAATCTGGAAACCTGGACAGTAAAGTTCACGTTTTTGTGTTTTTGCTTTTAATCGCTAATGGATGCAAACGTATTCAAAGAGGAACACAAAACAAGAACAACAACCGAAATCAAGACTCAATCAAAGAAAAATGCTGAAAAAAAAGAAAGCAAACTAATCTGGCCAAATATGATTTTTCGCCGAATTGGAACCTAAACCTAAACAAACGACTCGACAAAGGAAAAACAAGAAAGGATAGGCAAAACCTGATGAACCTAGGCTCTGATACCAACTGATACGAACCCCGCCAACAACATGACGAAACCCATTACCAAATCTAGAAAACGAAACCCCAAGACCTTTCAAGTTTGATGGAAACCACGCCCCATTGCCTAGCAAAGCAAGAATCTTGGCATGGTGAAGACTCCACAAACGGGGATGGAGGATCCGTTTGATAAGTCAGTTTGAACGCCACAAGGAATTCCTTGATAAGTTCAGGAAAGTCTCATCAAGAACTCAAGAAGAAAATTCTCACAATCTTATTAATTTCGAAAATCTGAAAACAAAATGTTGTAGGCGCCATATATATAGCCGAATTACACTTGCTAGGGTTTTAATTGCAAAATTACTAATCTACCCTTAATGAAGAAAAGACACGCCTAAACTAACCCTAGAAATACTCAGAAATTAAAACGTAAAATTAAAGATAGAATTACAAAGAAAACACGTCTACATCAGATTATAAACCCTATTGCATGTGTATGATGGATTAGATATACAAGTTGGCCATGCAATGGCTCAATGGACGTGTATGGCTGATTGGTTTTCTCTCGGATCGACTTGGATGAGCAAAACCAACCTTTGTTCGCCCTCAGTAATGAACACACTTTCTTCTTGTTATAGAACTCTTCGGACTAAATTATTCAGCTCTTCTTTGAATCTTCTATCTCGAGCCCTCGTCACTGGACCAATAGGAACTTGTACTGGACCACGAATCTTGACAGCCTTGATGTCCTCATCATAGTTTCCCAAAACGATTTATTTGCTTATTTCCTTTTATTTAGTGGCGTGTAATAGGCAGATTACTAGCTTGTATAGTCAGAATTGACTTCCTTTTTAATTTAGGCCGAATTTGACTTAGCTATTAGGATTAGTTTCCTACTTTCTTTTCCTGGTTTGGGTAAGTTACTTTTAGACATTTTTGGGCATTTTATGGCTGAATTTTCGTGGCTGAAGGCCTATAAATTGTACATTTTTCATTCAATAAAATCAGATTACAATTCATTAAAATTGAGAGCAATTTCTCTTTGATTCTTTGAGAACTTGTTCGAACTTATCAAATTACTCTGTGGCGTTCATCCCTTGACTTATCAATCGAGTTTTTCATCCTTGATTGTGGCGTCTTCCTTTATACCAAGGTACACATCTCTTTATAGGTGTCGGATCGAGGTTTCCCATCTGAATCTGATTGTAGAACGGTCCTAGGCATCATCCTTGTTTCGGGTTTCACCACAAGGTGGCGGAGTTCGTGTCAAAACTCCCTGTTCTGAACTCTCTCCAAAGAGATTGAACAGAATTGACCGAAAATTATGATTTGGGAAAACTAGGTGCCAGGTACAACGAAATGAGTTCTAGACCAACAAATACTCTTTATTCGGTACCTCGAGATATTACGTAAGTTTCAGGCAACAAACTCCATGTATCGAACTCTCTCTAAAGAGAATGACGAAAATTGACCGAAAATTGCCAATTGGGAAAACCAGGTGCTTGATACAACGAATTGAGTTCTAGACCAACAAATACTCTTAATTTGGTACCTTGAGACATTAGGTAAGTTTCGGGCAACAAACTCATTGTTTTGAACTCTCTCCAGAGAGAATGACCAAAATTGACCGAAAATTGCCATTTGGGAAAACTAGGTGCTAGATACAACAAATTGAGTTCTAGACCATCAAATGCTCTTTATTTGGTACTCTGAGAAATTAGGTAAGTTTCGAGCAACAAATTCCTTGTTTTGAACTCTCTCCAAAGAGAATGATCAAAATTGACCAAAAATTGCCATTTGGGAAAACTAGGGACTAGATACAATGAAATGAGTTCTAGACCAACAAGTACTCATTATTTTGTACCTTGAGAAATTGGGTAACTTTCGGGTAACAGACTTCTTATTTTGAACTCTCTCCAAAGAGAATGACCTAAATTGATCGAAAATTGCCAATTGGGAAAACTAGATGCTAGATACAAAGAATAGAGTTCTGGACCAACAAATACTCTTTATTTGTTACTTTGAGATATTAGGTAAGTTTCGAGCAATAAATTCCTTGTTTTGAACTCTCGCTAAAGAAAATGACCAAAATTGACCGAAAATTACCAATTGAGAAAACTAGGTGCTAGATACAATGAAATGAGTTCTAGACCAACAAATACTCTTTATTTGGTACCTTGAGAAATTAGGAAGGTTTCGAGCAACAAACTCATTGTTTTGAACTCTCTTCGAAGAGAATGTCCCAAATTGACCGAAAATTGCCATTCGGGAAAACAAGGTGCTAGACACAACGAAATGAGTTCTAGGCCAACAAATGCTCTTTATTTGGTACCTTGTCATATTAGGTAAGTTTTGGGCAACAAACTCCTTGTTTTGAACTCTGCCAAAGAGAATGTCCAAAATTGATCGAAAATTGCCATTTGGGAAAACTAGGTGCTAGATACAACGAAATGAGTTCTAGGCCAACAAATGCTCTTTATTTGGTACCTTGACATATTAGGTAAGTTTCGGGCAACAAACTCCTTATTTTGAACTCTCTCAAAAGAGAATGACCAAAATTGACTTAAAATTACCATTTGGAAAAACCAGGTACTAGATAAACCGAAATGAGTTCTAGACCAACAAATACTCTTTATTTGGTACCTTGAGATATTAGGTAAGTTTTGGGCAACAAACTCCTTGTTTTGTACTCTTTCCAAAGAGAATGACCAAAATTGACCGAAAATTGCCATTTGGGAAAGCTAGATGCTAGGTACAACGAAATGAGTTCTAGAACAACAAATACTCTTTATTTGGTACCTTGAGATATTAGGTAAGTTTCGGGCAACAAACTTCTTGTTTTGAACTCTCTCTAAAGAGAATAACCAAAATTGACCGAAAATTGCCATTTGGGAAAACTAGGTGCCAGATACACCGAAATGAGTTCTAAAACAACAAATTCTCCTTATTTGGTACCTTGAGATATTAGGTAAGTTTCGGGCAACAAACTCCTTGTTTTGTACTCTCTCCAAAGAGAATGACCAAAATTGACTGAAAATTTCCATTTTGGGAAAACTAGGTGCCAGATAGAACGAAATGAGTTCTAGACCAACAAATAGTCTTTATTTGGTAGCTTGAGAAATTAGGTAAGTTTTGAGCAACAAACTCCCTGTTTTGATCTCTCTCCAAATAGAATGACCAAAATTGACCGAAAATTTCCATTTGGGAAAACTAGGTGCTAGATACAATGAAATGAGTTCTAGACCAACTGATACGAACCTCGCCAACTTGTGACGAAACCCGAAACAAGGATGATGCCTAGGACCGTTCTACAATCAGATTCAGATGGGAAACCTCGACCCAACACCTATAAAGAGATGTGAACCTTGGTATAAGGGAAGATGCCACAATCAAGGATGGAAGACTCGATTAATAAGTCAAGGGATGAACGCCACAGAGAAATCTGATAAGTTCGAATAAGTTCTCAAAGAACCAAGGAGAAATTGCTCTCAATTTTAATGAATTGTAATCTTCTGTTCTTTTCATTAAGCTAATGGCTATTTATATACATATAGAGCACGAAAATTTGGCTGCAAGAAGCACCTAAGAAGCTTCCCAAAACAAGAACAGGAAACTAAATTAACCTAATTCAATTCTGAGAATTGATTTGCTACAGTTACCCTAAACATGCCTACTTCACATTAAAAAGGGAAAGTATCTTAATTGGCATGCAAGCCTTACAACTCAACAATAAAACTTAATAAATAAATAATAAAGACAAATTATTTAATTGCTACCAGCCATTCTCCTTGATGAGTCAAAATCGAGTGAGCTACCAAAATTAGGATACTAACTTGTCGCACCCCTTGAGCTGTTCCCCTTGGAGAGCCTTTTCTAGAATATTCCAAAGCTTGAATAATCGAAATCCAACCTTGTGGACCATGTACAATATCATCCTTAGGCCTCCAAGAACTTATCTCAGTCCAAATGATTTGAATCAGCCTATTGAGAGACTTCTTGAACCTTTTAGCTCGAACTCTTGTAACAGGTCCAATTAGAACTTGAATTGGCTCCTTTGTAACCGTACCTTGATTTGCATCACCAACAAACACTCTTTATTTGGTACCCTAAGAAATTAGGTAAGTATCGAGCAACAAACTCCCTATTTTGAACTCTCTCCAAAGAGATTGACCAAAATTGACCGAAAATTTTCAGTTGGGAAAACTGGGTGCTAGATACATAGAATTGAGTTCTAGACCAACAAATACTCTTTATTTGGTACCTTGTAATATTAGAAAAGTTTCGGGCAATAAATTCCTTGTTTTGAACTCTCACCAAAGAGAATGACCAAAATGGACCAAAAATTACGGTTTGGGAAAACTGGGTGGCATATACAACGAAATGAAATCTAGACCAACAGATACTCTTTATTTGGTACCTTGGCATATTAGGCAAGTTTCGGGCAATAAACTCCTTGTTTGGACTCTCTCCAAAGAGAATGACCAAAATTGACCGTAAATTGTCATTTGATAAAAGTTGTTACTAGATACAAAGAATTGAGTTCTAGACCAACAAGTACTCTTTATTTGGTACATTGAGAGATTAGGTAAGTTTCGAGCAACAAATTCTCTGTTCTGAACTCTCTCCAAAGAGATTGAACAAAATTGACCGAAAATTACCATTTGGGAAAACTAGGTGCTAGGTACAATGAAATGAGATCTAGACCAACAAATACTCTTTATTTGGTACCTCGAGATATTAGGTAAGTTTCGGGCAACAAACTCCATGTTTCGGGCAACAAACTCCATGTTTCGAACTCTCTCTAAAGAGAATGACAAAAATTAACCGAAAATTGCTAATTCGGAAAACTAGGTGCTTGATACAACGAATTGAGTTCTAGACCAACAAATACTCTTTATTTGGTACCTTGAGACATTAGGTAAGTTTCGGGCAATAAACTCCTTGTTTTGGACTCTCTCCAAAGAGAATGACCAAAATTGACCAAAAATTGCCATTTGGGAAAACTAGGAGCTAGATACAACAAATTGAGTTCTAGACCAACAAATGCTCTATATTTGTACCCTGAGAACTTAGGTAAGTTTCGAGGAACAAATTCCTTGTTTTGAACTCTCTCCAAAGAGAATGACTAAAATTGACCAAAAATTGCCATTTGGGAAAACTAGGTGCCAGATAAAATGAAATGAGTTCTAAACCAACAAGTACTCATTATTTTGTACCTTGAGATATGGCAGACTTTTTGTTTTGAACTCTCTCTATAGAGAATGACCTAAATTGACCGAAAATTATCAATTGGGAAAACTAGATACTAGATACAAAGAATAGAGTTCAAGACCAACAAATACACTTTATTGTTACTTTGAGATATTTGGTATGTTTCGAGCGATAAATTCCTTGGTTTGAACTCTCTAAAGAAAATGACCAAAATTGATCGAAAATTGCCAATTGGGAAAACTAGGTTGTTAGATACAACGAAATGAGTTCTAGACCAACAAATACTCTTTATTTGGTACCTTGAGAAATTAGGAAGATTTCGAGTAACAAACTCCTTGTTTTGAACTCTCTTTGAAGAGAATGTCCAAAATTGACCGAAAATTGCCATTTGGGAAAACAAGTTGCTAGATACCACGAAATGAGTTCTAGACCAACAAATACTCTTTATTTGGTACCTTGAGACATTCGGTAAGTTTCGGGCAACAAACTCCTTGTTTTGAACTCTCTCCAAAGAGAATGAGCAAAATTACCATTTGGAAAAATAAGGTGCTAGACACAACGAAATGAGTTCTAGGCCAACAAATGCTCTTTATTTGGTATCTCGACATAATAGGTAAGTTTCGGGCAACAAACTCCTTGTTTTGAACTCTNTATTTGGTGCCTTGACATATTAGGTAAGTTTCGGGCAACAAACTCTTTTTTTTGAACTCTCTCCAAAGAGAATGACAAAAATTGACCGAAAATTGCCAATTGGGAAAACTAGGTGCTAGATACAACGAAATGAGTTCTAGACCAATAAATACTCTTTATTTGGTATCTTGAGAAATTTTTTTTTTTTGCTAAATGTTACCTAGAGGGAGCAGCCCTCCAGTAATTTTATTAAATAAAATTAAAATGATCAAGAGTACAAAAAGTTACCAAGGTTGGAAGCATTACAAAATGAAAAAGAAAACATAATCTAAAACCACTTGAAGGAGCCAGATAGTGATGCCGAAACATGACTATTGTCTTAACCTCTCTACAATGCCTCATTAAAAACCTTTCCACGTAAAACCCAATGGGGAAAACCGCAGAAAGGAAAAAAGAGCACATCGCATTACAAAAAAAGGACAACTAAGAAAAATGAAAAGCACTATGCCCCATGTAATCCTTGGAAAAAGCATCTTGAATAAATGAAGGAGTGGAATGCCACCATGTTGAAGCCTTAAAAAATGTAGCTCAAGAAGCCAAAATGTCAGCAACTGTATTACCTTCCCTGTAGATATGAGAAACACAAAAATTCATCCTTGAAATCCTGTCAATGCAATGCAACCAAGAGGGTTTCCATCGCCAAGGAACAGAAGATGACCGCGCCTTTAAAAGAGTGACCAGATATAAGGAATCACACTCTAGCCATAAATTCGTCCAACCAAAATCATAGACATAAGAGATAGCATGAATTGCACCTGCGAGCTCTGCCTCAAACGCAAATGTCTTACCAAGAGGAATAGCAAAAGCTCCTTTAAAGAATCCTCTGGATGTCCTAAAAATACCTCCACAACCTGCCATGCCTGGACTACCAAATGCAGATCCATCTGTATTCACCTTCAACCATCCTGCAGGAGGGACTTGCCAAAGTACCTCAACAATTCGTGGAGCCCTAGAAGGTTTTGGTTGTACATGAAGACAATGCAAAATCTGAAGCTCATCTATAGTATTCCGCATGGTTCCAGAAACAATCCCATTGGTCTCCCTCACTGAACGCCATATGAAGGTTATAGCTGAATTAACAGAAACAATTTCATTATCAAAGAAACATTTATTACGATAAGTCCAAATCACCCAAAGAGCAGTCACAATTGCTGATCTCCAAAGTTGAGAAACTTGAGTACTAAAATTGGCATCTAAAGCATCTAGCCATAAATCCACTATAGAACCATCCAAACGAATTTTCCGTCGAAAAGCTGAGGAAATGGCCCCCCAAATAGAATAAGCAAAAGCACATGAAAGAAACAGATGGTCAGCATCTTCTTCATGACTATAACAAAACCGGCAACATGAAGGCAAAAGAAAACCTCTACGAATTAGATAATGCTCTGTTGGGAGTTCATTCTGAAATAATCTCCAAACTACCAATGAACGAGAGGGAGGAATATAATGCACCCAGAATTTACTTCCCCATCGTTCTTTAGAAAAAGGACCTGCCAAAGATTTATAACTATCAGCACTAGTAACATTACCAAAAACCGAATGACGCCAGATTAAAGTGTCAGCATCTCCAATGACCGTATTCCGAATATCATCTGCAACCTGTGGAAAATTGGAGATAAAAGAATTTGGTAAAGACCATTCATAATCAGACGTAACATCACCAACTACTGTCTCAAAGCTAGGCTCCAAGGTATCATTATAAACAATCATATCAGCCAGAGGGGAACCTAGCCAATTGCTCCTCCAAAAATGGACTTTTGAGTGTCCACCCACAGCCCAAATAGATTCATCAACAAGCGGTTGAATATGAGACTGCAAACCACACCAAATAGAAGATTTCCAAAAGCGTCTTTGAACAAAGCCAGTAGAAAAGAACCTGTCCCTTAGGAAACGGTAAACAGGAGAATCAGAAGTCATCAAGCTCCAAAAAAGCTTCTTTAAAAGTGCTTCATTTAAAATTCTAGGATCACGGAGTCCTAAGCCACCATCTTCCTTAGGCTTCCAACACATTCTCCAGGAGGCAACCACTAATTTAGGCATTTTAGAAGAGCCAGACCAAAGAAAATTTCTAATGGACGAGGTCAACTTCGACGAAGATTAACAGGCCATTTGTAGACTTGAAAAGAGTAAATTAGCTGACCCATAATGACGGAATTAATCAAGCTAATCCTTCCTGCCATAGATAAAGAAAGACCCTTCCAATATTCAAGCTTAGCATTGATCTTATCAAGGATTGGCTGAAAAGTTGAACACTTTGGAGAACCTACAAAAAGAGAAACACCAAGATACGAAAGAGTAGAACCCCCTTTTCTCATACCAGTGAGTGATAAAAAATCTGAAATCCGACTGGGAGGAACAGCTCGACCAAAATAGAGAAAAGATTTGCTAAAGTTCATCTGTTGTCCAGAAAGAGCTTCATAATGTTGGAGAGTGTGAACAATAGTTTTGATGTTAGCCTTGGAGGCACGGGCAAACAAAAGAACATCATCAGCAAATAAAAAATGAACATGTGCTTTCTCTTTTCTTGTGGAAGTCATTGGTATAAGATCACCAGCTTGAACCAATTGGACTAGATAACAGCTGAGATAATCTTCGGCTAAAAGAAATAGGAGAGGAGAAAAGGGGTCTCCTTGACAAACACCTCGTGAACATTCAAAATAACCATGAGGGGTCCCATTAATTAAAATGGATAAGCGGGCCGAATGGAAAATGTTATCCACCCAGTGGACAAAAAGATCATCAAAACCAAAAGACAAAAGGGCAGCCTTAATAATGTCCCATTTCAAAGTATCAAAAGCTTTCCTAATATCCAATTTCATGGCGAAATTACCTCCAAAACTTTTCTTGTCTAAACAGTTGTAGCATTACGAAGCGCCAACAATACAATCTCTTATGTTTCTGCCCGGTACAAACCCAAATTAGTTCGGAGAAACGATTTTAGAACAAATAGAACCCAAACGATCCGCCAAAAGCTTAGTGATCAATTTATAAAGAAAATTCTCGAGGACAATTGGCCGATACTGATCAATAGAAAGAGGCTGCTCAACCTTCGGAATTAACACCAAAAAATTGGAATTGAGGCCAGGTGAAATAATACTAGAACCAAAAAATTGCTGAACAGCGGAAACCACATCGAAGCTCACAATATCCCAACAGGCACGAAAATTTTTTCCAGAAAATCCATCCGGACCCGGCGCACTAGAATCATCCATAGCAAAAACTGTCGACCGAACTTCCTCAGTAGAGGGAATACGACAAAGATCAAGATTATCAGCATAAGAAACAAGTCTTGGGATAACTCCTTGAATGTTCGAAAAATAAATCAGATTGGCATCATCAACAATATCATCCCCAATCTTCATATGACTAAGTGGCTTATTGGAGCGACGACGCTTCATCACATTGTGAAAAAAAGCAGAATTCCTATCACCCTCTTTAAGCCATTTAATCCGGCTTTGCTCACGAAAATAAGTTTCCTCTTGTAACATCAATGAATCCAAAGAGTTGAGTGCCTTAATTTCTTGAAATAAAAGAGAATCAGAAATACCCTCATTAGCCAGCCTTTGTTGAACAGATAAGACCCTTTCATTAGCTTTAGAAATATTAAGTCGTAGATCACCGAAAACTTGCCAATTCCAAATTTTCAACTCTTTTTTCAATTCCTTAAGCTTTTTAACCAAAAGTGGCATAGGTTGCAGACCTAGAAAAGGCTGAGTCCAAACTTTAGAGACCAAATCCTTAAAAGTTGGATGAGACAACCACATACCTTGAAAACGAAAGGGTCTAGGACCAGTAGACATCACCTTAGACGAAGATATCAACAATGGATGGTGATCCGAATGATTACGAGGCAAACAAAGACAAGAAAGCTGCTGCCATTGGTCAAGAAAACCCTCATTGTAAAAAGCTCTATCAAGGCAGGACATAATATTCTTGCCCCTTCTCAATCCACGCCAAGTATAAAGAGGTCCTTGAGTATCTAAATCAGTCAAGTTACAAAGAGTAACACCAGCACGAAATTCCTCACAAGATTGATGCTTCAGAATCTCCGTGGTTTCATGAGCACCCATAACAGAATTAAAATCACCCAAAACAAGCCAAGGACCATCAATATGCAAAGAAGACAAGGAATCCCATAAATCACACCGATCCATATAATTGCAGCTTGCATAAACAATACTTGCAAAAAACAAATCACCATGAAACTTAAAAGAGGCAGAAACATGCTGTGGGTGTGAAATTCTAACTTGGAAATTTGAAATGGCAGTAGAGCTAAAGACCCAAAGAGAGGGAAGCGATTTATCATTCTGAGCCACTAAATCAAAACTGATTGCCCTCCAAAAATGAGCAGGAATAGCAGTAAACATGCACATTGTTTCTGCAAGACAAAGAAGATCAGGCTTATACCGAAAATATAATTCTTTCAAAGATCGTCGTGTTACCAAATTAGAAACACCTCTGCAGTTCCAATATAAAATTTTCATTGAGAAGCATTTTTAGAAGACCGAGTGAACGGTCTAGTAAACTGGGACTGAGCTGCCTTCTTTTTCTTTTTTGATTGAACCTCCTGCCAACCTTCATCCTTCGATGCAAATACTTTTGTGGGAGAAAGATCACTCGTGTTGAAAATGTCATTTGCAGATTCTTGAAAAGAAGCAGAATCTTTAGCTTGGGAATGGTCTTTAGTTTGTTCCTCTAAAGGACCCCTAGAAAAATTCACATTACATTGATCTAAGGGAAGGGCATCAGAACAGGCTACGGCATCCTCAACAACATTAGAGGGACCATCCTTCATATCCTCTTTGTTCATGGGCAGCTGGTTCTCTATATCCACCAATTCCGCTGCCCAGCTCCCCTGTTTTGTGTCAACCTTTGACGGATTGTGATCCTCTAAATTATCTTGAGCCCCTAAAGAATTTGCGACCGGAGGATCAGTAGCCTTTGGTGACTTTGTGACTGGTCGAAAAACTGCTTTGTGAGATCTAGAACGACCTCACTCTGGTTTCCTATCAGCCTCTTTTAGAGGCACCTGCTTTTCAACACGCCGACAGGTTGAAGCTTCATGACCAATGAACTTACAAGAAGAACAAAAAGAGGGTAATTTCTCATATTCAAGTGGAATAAAGAAACAATCACTCCCTACTTCTACCATTAAGTATGGTACCTTGAGAAATTAGGTAAGTTTCGGGCAACAAAATCCTTGTTTTGTACTCTCTCCAAGGAGAATGACCAAAATTGACTGAAAATTGCCATTTGGGAAAACTAGGTGCTAGATACAACGAAATGAGTTCTAAACAACAAATACCCTTTATTAGGTACCTTGAGATATTAGGTAAGTTTCGGGCAACAAACTCCTTGTTTTGAACTCTCTCCAAAGAGAATGACCAAACTTTACTGAAAATTGTCATTTGGGAAAACTAGGTGCTAGACAACGAAATGAGTTCTAGACCAACAAATACTCTTTATTTGGTACCTTGAGATATTAGGTAAGTTTCGGGCAACAAACTCCTTGTTTTGGACTCTCTCTAAAGAGAATGACCAAAATTGACTGAAAATTGCTATTTGGGAAAACTAGGTGCCAGATACAACGAAATGAGTTCTATAACAACAAATTCTCCTTATTTGGTACCTTGAGATATTAGGTAAGTTTCGTGTAACAAACTTCTTGTTTTGTACTCTCTCCAAAGCGAATGACCAAACTTGACTAGAAACTGCCATTTCGGAAAACTAGGTGCCAGATACAACGAAATAAGTTCTAGACCAACAAATAGTCTTTACTTGGTACCTTCAGATATTAGGTAAGTTTTGGGCAACAAACTCCTTGTTTTGATCTCTCTCCAAAGAGAATGACCAAAATTGACCGAAAATTTTTATTTGGGAAAACTAGGTGCTAGATACAATGAAATGAGTTCTAGACCAACAAATACTCTTTATTTGGTACCCTAAGAACTTAGGTAAGTATCGAGCAACAAACTCCCTATTTTGAACTCTCTCCAAAGAGATTGACCAAAATTGACCGAAAATTGCCATTTGGGAAAACTAGGTGCTAGATACAACGAAATGAGTTCTAGACCAACAAATACTTATTATTTGGTACCTTGAGATATTGGGCAAGTTTCGGGTAACGGACTTCTTGTTTTGAACTCTCTACAAAGAGAATGAACTAAATTGACCGAAAATAGCCAATTGGGAAAACTAGATGCTAGATACAAAGAATAGAGTTCTAGACCAACAAATACTCTTTATTTGTTACTTTGAGATATTAGGTAAGTTTCGAGCAATAAATTCCTTATTTTGAACTCTCTCTAAAGAGAATGACCAAAATTGATCGAAAATTGTCAATTGGGAAAACTAGGTGCAAGATACAACAAATTGAGTTCTAGACCAACAAATGCTCTTTATTTGATACCTTGAGATATAGGGTATGTTTCGAGCAACAAATTCCTTGTTTTAAACTCTCTCCAAAAAGAATGATCAAAATTAACCGAAAATTGTCATTTGGGAATATAGGTGCTAGATACAACGAAATGAATTCTTGACCAACAAATTCTCATTATTTGTTACCTCGAGATTCTTTTTTTTTTGGCTAAATGTTACCTAGAGGAAGCATTCCTCTGGTAAGTTTATTAAATTAAATAAGAATGAATTAGAATACAAAGAGTAACCAAGTTTGAAATATCATAAAGATAGAAATGAATCCAGAGTCTTAAAGCCCTGGAAGGAGCCAAATAGTGATGCCGAAACATAACTATTGTCTTAACCTCTCTACAATGCCTCATTAAAAACCTTTTCACGTAAAACCCAATGGGAAAAACTACAGAAAAGAAAAAAGAGCACGTCATATTACAAAAAGTGGGCAACTATGAAAAACGAAAAGCACTACGCCCCGTGTAATCTTTGGAAAAAGCATCATGAATAAATGAAGAAGCGGAATGCCACCATGTTGAAGTTTGAAAACTTGTAGCATGAGAAGCCAAAATGTCAGCAACTGCATTACCTTCTCTGAAGATATGAGAAACATGGAAATTCATCTTTGAAATTCTTTCAATACACCGTAACCAAGATGGTTTCCAGCGCCAAGGTACAGAAGGCGACCGCACCCTTAAAAGAGTGACCAGGTATGAAGAATCATATTCTAGCCATAAATTTGTCCAACCAAAGTCATAGGCATAAGAAATAGCATGGATTGCTCCTGCGAGCTCTGCTTCAAACGCAAAAGCCTTACCAAGTGGAATAGCAAAAGCTCCTTTAAAGAAACCTCTGGATGTTCTAAACATACCTCCACACCCTACCAAACCTGGACTACTAAATGCAGACCCATCTCTATTCACCTATAACCAGCCTGCAGGAGGAAATTGCCAGTGTACTTCCACCATTCTCGGAGCCTTTGGCGGTTTTGCCTGAACATGAAGACAATATAAAATCTGAAGCTCATCCAAAGTATTTCACATGGTACCAGAACTAATCCCATTGGCCTCTCCCATTGAACGCCATATGAAAGTTATAGTAGAATTAACAGAGACAATTTCATTATCAAAGAAACATTTATTACGGCAAGTCTAAATCACCCAAATAGCAGTCACAAGTGGTGATCTCCAAAGTTGAGAAACTTGAGTACTAAAATTAGCATCCAAAGCATCTAACCATAAATCCACTATTGAATTATCCAAGCGAATTCTTTGTCGGAAAGCTGACGAAATGGCACCCTAAATAGAACGAGGAAAAGCATATGAAAAGAAAAGATAATCAGCATCCTCTTCATGACTATAACAAAATCGACAACATGAAGGCAAAAGAAGACCTCTCTGAATCAGATTATGCTCTGTTGGGAGTTTATTCTGAAACAATCTCCAAACTACAAATGAACGAGAGGGAGGAATATAATGTGCCTGAAACTTCCCCATCGTTCTTTTGAAAAAGGACCAGCCAAAGATTTGTAGCTATCAACACAAGTAACATCACCAGAAACTGAATGACGCCATATTAAATTATCACTATCCCCAATGACCGTATTCTTAATTTCATCCGCAACCTGAGGAAAATTGGAGATAAAAGAAATTGGCAAAGACCATTCAGAACCAGAAGTAACATCACCAACGACTACCTCCAGACTAGGCTCCATGGTATCATTATAAGCAATCATATCAGCCAAAGGAGTGCCCAACCAATTATTCGTCCAGAAACGAACTTTAGAGTGTCTACCCACTGCCCAAATAGATTCATCAACAAGTGGTTGAATATGAGATCGCAAACCACACCAAACAGAAGATTTCCAAAACCGTCTTTGAACAAAGCCAGTAGAAATGAACTTGTCCCTTAGGAAACGGAAAACAAATGAATCGGAAGTCATCAAACTCTATGAAAGTTTCTTTAAAAGTGCTTCATTAAGAATACTAGGATCACAGAGGCCTAAATCAATATCTTCCTTAGGCTTACAACACATTTTCCAGGATGCGGTGACTAGCTTAGACATTTTGGAAGAACCGGACCAAAGAAAATTTCTAATGGATGACGTCAGCCTTCTCAAAAGATTAACAGGCCACTTGTAAACTTGAAAAGAGTAAACCAACTGCCCCATAATTACGGAATTTAACAAACTAACCCTTCCTGCCATAGATAGAGAAAGACCTTTCCAATATTCAAGATTAGCATTGATCTTATCAAGAATCAGCTGAAAAGTTGGTCGCTTTGGAGTACCCATGAAAAGAGAAACACCAAGATACGAAAGAGTGGAACCACCTCTTCTTATACCAGTAATAGATAGAAAATCTGAAATCTGACCAGGAGGAACGGCACGACCAAAATAGAGAAAAGACTTACTAAAATTCACCTGCTGACCTGAAAGAACCTCATAATGTTGGATAGCTTGAATGATAACTTTAATATTAGACGTGGAACCGCGGGCAAACAATAGAACATCATCAGCAAATAAAAAGTGAACTGGTGCTTTCTCCTTTCTCGTGGAAGTCATTTGGATAAGATCACTATTTTGAACCAATTGGATTAAAAATCGACTGAGATAATCCTCAGCTAAGACAAACAAAAGAGGAGAAAGTGGATCTCCTTGACGAACACCTCGTGAGCATGAAAAATAGCAATGAGGAGTTCCATTGATTAATATCGATAAGCGAGCCGAATGAAAAATGTTATCAATCCAGTGAACAAAAAGATCATCAAAACCAAAAGACAAAAGAACAGCCTTAATAAAATCCCATCTCAAAGTATCAAAGCCTTTCCTAATGTAACATCCAGCTTCTCACATAATTTAGAAAGCCAATAATAAACATGTTCTAATTGCATATTAGGCATCTAGAAGTCATTAATACCTGTTTCATGAAAACATGCTCATTCTTTATGTTATGTGCATTTACATGCATGTTATTACACTAACGATTGTCGAAGTGTCCCGATGCAGTGTAAAGGTTCAATACCCTCAGAGA
>JXTC01000496.1:214806-226258 GCA_002914845.1 Trema orientale | reverse complement strand
ACCAATGCCCTCTCATATCACATCTATATTAAAGATTCTCAGGATTTTATGGTGGTTTATATTGTGAACCTTTTTCCTTTTCTTCATTATTTCCCCACTTCTAGCGAGTTGTGGCTTTGAAATTTAATCTGTTGTTGTGAACATCATGATACCAAGAAAATATTGACCATGGCCCCTACCACGATCATGATCACGTCTATGGCTATAATTAGTGGTTGATACAACATTTATCTCAGAAAATATTATTGAACTAGTCAGGGGAGTTTCGTAGTTTTTCGTTAATAACTCATTATTTTGTTCAGTAACAAGTAGACATAAAATTAACTTAGAATATTTTTTAAATCTACGCTCCCGATATTGTTGCTGTAGGGCAATATTTGAGGCCTAAAATATGGAGTATATTTTTTCTAACATATATTCATTAATAACTTTTTCTCTATATAATTTCAACTGAGAATTATAATTTTGAATATTGCTGAAATATATTCATTGACTGTTTTAAAATCCTACGGACGCAGGTATATCTACTCATAATGAGCTCTTAGGAGTATCACAATTTTCTAGTGGTCATATCTTTCTTTTAAATTTTGCGAGAGTACAGATGAGTTCTTTACCGTTAAATACTCAGTTTCCAATCCTTCATGCAAATACTACCGAAGGAAGATCATAGCTTTTGCACAATCCTGAGTGGATGCATCATTTCCTTCTTTAATTGTATTTTCATGACATCAAGGTAGATTTCAGCATCAAGTGTCCATACTAAATAATTCTTAACCAAAATTTCAAGAGTAACAAATTCAATCTTTGTGAGGTTTATCCTTGTGAAAATTATTATATCATAAAATATTATATAGTTAGAAACTCATAACTTGATCAATACATGGTCTTAGAAAAATAAAGTACGATTATATAATATATTGAATTAGCAAATATTCGAAGACATAATTATAAATATGTATGTTATAGATGTTTGTAATTAAATATATGGACATAAAAATATCAAAGTTAAAAGATTAATTATAAGTACATAAGCATTGCTATAGTAATAATTTATGGTAAGAAAAATGACCATAATTAGTATTTCAAATAACATCATATAAAAAAGTAATTTTATAATAATAAGAATAGTCTACCAACATATTTTATCAAATAATTTCTATGCATAGAATTATTATGAATAGATATTCTTATAATATATACGTGTGTGTGTTATTTGTGACAAAAATCATAATATAAAAATCTCATAGTGAAAACGCCGAATATAAATACATGAAGTAATTCAATGCAATATTAGAACATCAAAACTTTCAAATTGTTAGAAAGAAAATTATGGGCACTAAAATTAAAAAGAAACAAAATATATATACATACACTATTATATTATACAATATATGTACATATATTAAATTACTTATAGTAGATCTCTATCAAACTAAAAAAGGATATTTATAATGTAATGTAGTAACTAATAAAATTTTCTTTCGGCGAGATTATAACAGCTAGAGATTCGTGCTAATAACGTGTTATAAATAATATAGAATATATATTATAGCTTAAGAATATCAATACAAAGAAATAGAATATATATAGAGAGAACGAATTCTTTCTTAGTGGAAAAAAAAAAAAAAAAATTTGAATGGGATACATAACCTCTTACAAATATCTTTATTTATAGACATTCGTGAATGAATTGTAATCATTCATTTCTTTTGGTGAACCATAACCACATATTTATTTAGACAATGTATATCTACATATTTGCTAGACTAAATTATGGTCACATATTTTACTTAGTAAAAATTGTACCAAATTATATCCACAAATTCTATAGCTAAATCTCCTCCATTCAATTAATTCTTGGGCTTGGGCTTAGGCATGTAAAATATTCTACAATAATGGACATCCAAATACAAAGGTCCATAACAGTAACATGGTTTTTGAATAATACATAGTCATATGATTATAAAAACGGTGTGCCTTATAATTTTCCTGTTTAATTAAAGTATAAAACTTAAAGGGAATTATATACACACCCCACCTTTACATAAATGTACCTCATTAACTAATAAAATGACTCAAATTTATAATTTAGGAAGAAAAAAATAAAGGTACCCCATCATCCCCTCCTCTCTCATTTTCAATTTAATTCCCAAGAGCCAATTCCCATTCAAAATTTTTTTCTATTTTTTACCTTCTTTATTTTGTCTACATTAGTCATCTTCTTCACTATCAATTTTTTACCTTCTCACATAGCAGTCTTTTTTTTTTGTTTTTTTTTTTTTAAGTTGTATCCTTAATAATTAGTGTTAAATAGCCTAAACTTGTATGGTGTTACGATCAATTTATTTTTCTTTTTTTCCAAGCTTGAGTTCCATTTTTTTGTGTTGATTGTGTATTTCTTTTATAGTTCTTTTTCTTGTAATGATTCAATCTTTTCATCATAAAAGTTAGACCTTCCAATTGGTTTTTAGTTGATTGATTTGCAGTGAAGAAAATTGGTTTTAGAGTGTCCTTGGGGTGCTTTTAACGTAATTTTTAATATATTGTCCTGACTTGTCTTTTTATTTATTATAGGAGTGCCTCAATAATTGTGTGGGTGCAAAGTCCATGGCTTATTCAGGACAAGTAGCTTTGCAAATGGGTGTATTAGAGGAGCAGAACAGTCATCAAAATCCAGTCTGAAAGTGTGCCAGAAAATGTACCAGATGAAAGCTATATAGAAGAAGACACAGAAGTGAACGTGCTTTCAAATGGTCAGAATGAGGTTTTACCTTCTGAGAGCCCTTTGAACAAGGAGTCGGATGAAAATCCTGAAAGCAAATCACAAGGAACAAAAATGGAAGAATAGTTTGCTATGTGGTGCTCAACAGGAGAACTACTTTGTTCCTTGCAAACTGCTTGTAATGACAATTAGGGTCCAGTGTCTCGTTCACAACTCACGGAAACCCGAAAAGTGCAGAACAAATTTTAAAATTGATATGAAGATACTTAAAAGTATTAAAAAAGCATGCAAATGATGTCATGATATTTGGGCTTGAGTTTGGGATTTAGAACCTAAAGTTCTTCTGTGCATGCATGGTTCCTAGAACAATGTTCTCTTCAGAAAGGAGAAAGAAGAAAGGAGAGAAAAGTTTGGAGTGCTTGTTTTTGCTGGCTTGGATGGAGAAAGTCGCACTAGGAAAACCAGAGGTTCCTTCTACTGTAGGATGCTAATCTTTGTTGCACCAAAAGAGAACATTGCTGTTCGTCATTTGCTGGCTGTACGAAGTAAATCCTGAATCATGAACATAATATCACTCGGCGACAATAAATTTTTGCCAAATTGGAGAGTATATTTAAGAAAAGTGGAAAAGAAAAATATTTCTAACCTTTGTTTTTGTTTTCAATGCATGACCTTTTACGCTAGTTTAATTTTCAGTTATAGCTGAATGAATTTTTTTGTAATTCCAATATCAATGTTCGGGCAGTCAGGTTT
This sequence comes from Trema orientale, assembly GCA_002914845.1. Classification (NCBI taxonomy): domain Eukaryota; kingdom Viridiplantae; phylum Streptophyta; class Magnoliopsida; order Rosales; family Cannabaceae; genus Trema; species Trema orientale. The sequence goes on along the minus strand of JXTC01000496.1, from coordinate 222,783 downwards.
CTTATCTAGTGTCTACATAGACCAATATGTGGAAGCGCTTGAGTGTGTTATTAGTTCTTGTTTTGCTGGAGTATACTAGATAAAATCCAGTCATAGGAGCGAAAAACAGTGGTTCAGTGAGCCCTGTTATAGTTAGTCTACGTTCAAAACTCTGACCTCAAGTGAAGTCAGAGCCAAGAAAGACCATTCACTTGATAAAAACCAAGAGCACAGTTAAAGGAAACATAGTCGTATGATTGCAACTCCAAAGCATTTTCATAGCTAGAATGGAGACAACTGCGTTTTATAAAATGAAATATACTAGAATCACTATCACAATCAGCCTCCCGGTTTCTACCATTTGGACTGACCATAGTCGAAGGAGAAAAGCATGGCAAAGAGAAGTAGCACCAGCGCATTCCTCTAAACGTGTCCGTTTTCACACAATATGCAAGTTCAATAAATATATAGTGTATATTCATGTTCTATTTGAGAAAAAAAAGATTCCATGCTTTTCACTCGGACTCTATTAAATATAATTATATGTAGTACACTTAAATTGTGTATTTTCCATTTCTATTGAATAAATAAGCAAGAAAGAGGTCAGGGTGAACTATTGATATTCAAACTAAGTTGGCACTCCAATAGAACATCTGCTTCCCCCATTTATTAGCTCAAGAAAGAGAAACAAAAGTCTAAATCATTCCAAAAGAGGTACAAACCACGAAGCCTCAACAAAAAACGATAATAAGGAAAGCCATAGTACCACAATTCACTTAAGTAATTAAAAAATAGGGGGGCGGAAGATCACAAAAAAGTTAAGCAAATGAACTCCACTTTGTCAGCTTCTCTGCCACATGATTATCTTCAAGATATAAATATGAGATGCGAAATTCCATCTGGCAGAAAAAGATCCCGAACATAGTGTAACAAGGACTGATTGATATTCTCTTCAGCAGACTAATTACACAACGTAATCGCACTCGATCCAAATACAGAGCCAGCCTCTAATCCAAGCAATAGACACTGCACGTATTAACTGTCATAAACTCAAGCCTAGAAAACAAAGGAAACATTCATTTAGAGGGGAAAAACTCTCTTGCACAACACATAAATATGTCATCAGTGCATGCATAACTTAAAGTAAGATGCATTTTTAACAACATTCGTCTACTTGTTATCAATGCTAAAGGAAATAGTTCACGAGTCCTTGACTGACCTGAAATGTCATGAAGTACAATAATAGAGCCAACAACATTATCAAAAGAAGTATAACTGAATAATTGCACGTCACAATTTTTTCATAGGTAGAGTAAAAAGAACTGTGTTTTAATAAAAAGAAGACACGAATATAGGGATAACACCACATGGGTAAGAGCCGTTGGATAAAACTTAAGACACGAATATAGGGATAACACCACATGGGTAAGAGCCGTTGGATAAAACTTACTTTTCTCACGGCGCCTCTGAAGTATTGTAGCAAAAATCTGTGCTGCTTCTTCTCTCATAAAGTTGACGTATTGTAGCAGAAGCCTGTGCTGCTAGTTCTCTCATAAAGTCGTGACTGTGTGGAGGAGGATAAGTATTACCTTAGTAATTTAGTAGTGCCCTCTTTAAAACAGGTCACTACAAATGCAGGTCAGGTTTGTGGTTGTAAAAGAGGAATATAATTTGACTTAATCATGCCAATTTTTATCTCCTACAGAGAGATTTCTTTTTTAAAAAAAAGAAAAAAGAATTAAGGTCAAAGGTTATGATTTAAGTTTATTTTTTTAGAGAAGGTATAATTTTGATTCTCTTTTTTATAATGGTATAATTTTGAGTTGAACATACCAAAGACAAAGAAAAAGATAATTTAGTCTAAGCTAAAAAGAATTTTAGAAAGAATCTTTTTTCAATAGAAAAAAACAGAGGAATACTGTGCCTTTTTATTTTTTATTCTATCTTAGTAATCCTTGAGAATTAGGGAGAAAAAAAGAAAGAAAAAGAAACTGAGTACAATTGAAAATTAAAAATAATAACAATAACAAAAAGGAATTGTTCAATTACGTAATCGTTTCTAAATTCATTTCTAAGATCCAATCAATTTTGAAAATCAAATATTTTATAAGAGAGAGAGACAAATAAAGACATAAAAGCAAGTCTACCGCATAAAAGGGGAAGAATTAAATAAAAGTAGAGATGAATTAGGAGAAACGGAATGTAGAATACTACTCACGTTGTCTTTCCTGCAATAAATATGTCAGGAATGTGGGAGATCTTATCCCAATCCTCCCCTTTCTCTTTTCGGTAACGTCGTTCAAGAATAGGACACTCTTTGATCCACAAAGAGTGAAGAACATTGGGGCGCAACACTTGTTCTGGCAAATACTGGAGCTCTTTGCAATTGAACAAGCGCAACTTATGAAGAGATGTGACGTTCTTAAACGCACTCCCGTTCAATTTTTGAAGGCCTGGAAGGTTATTAAGCCGTAATTTTGTTAATGAGGCGGCGGGAAGCGATCCTGCTGGAAATGAATCCAACACAACGTCACAATCCTCAAGGTGTAATTTCTTGAGAGAGGTTAGTCCCTCAAAATCCCAGTGCTCTTGTTGTGCCACCAGTTTGCTGCAATTCCGAATTATAAGCTCCTCTAATTTCGAGGGGCATGTGTTGAGGTAGTGACCTCAAATTGTTGCAATCACTTAGTCTCAGGGAACTAAGGGACTCGAGCACTAGAGTAGCGCCAATTGATTCCAAATTCTGAAATTTCTCCAAGTCGAGCTCAATTAGCATTGGGAAGCAGTCTAATGGTAACGACTTTATGGAGTCACAATCCTCTAAAGTAAGCTCTTCAAGCTTTGGGTAGTGGTTTAATGGAAAAGATTCCATTAATTTATCGTAACCACGAATATGGAGGTCTTCTATTTTTTGACTATTAGGTAAGCTCCCAGCTACTCTTGGATTCTCTAACAAACGAAGACTTTTCAAACGAGGGAAACATCCACCCTCATTTTGATTGGCATTAAATGACCACTTGTTCCACTTGGGCATATCCTCAATCTCCAGTTCTTCCAAAGACGGAAATGGAACAGCACCAGAAGAAACATTACCGTAAAACTCATCACCTATTGTCTCCACTCCACGAAAGCTTTTAATACAGAGATTTTGAAGAGAAGGTAATTGTCCGAGTGGTGGCAAGGAACAACAATGTTTAATACCAATTAGGGTCATTGAAACTATATTTGAAAACTTAGAATAATCTCCAACCCATCTCGGAAAATTCGAACCTGCGTACCCAAAAATAGATATCTCCTTCAAGTTTGTGTGAGGTTCCAGTGCGTCAAGTACATTCTCGTACTTCTCTATTCTTCTGTCACTAGTATCACCCTCCCATTGTAATTCTAGCTCACTAAGGTTCTCCTTGCCCCTCAAAATGGCTTTCCTGACGTCCTCAATATTATTGACATTTTGAAGCCCTGAAATGCAAAGTTTTCCACGCAATTGTTGCAGCTCTGCTAACTCCTTAATGCTAGAACTTTGATCATTGTCACTCAAAATAAAATTGGATAATGTTTGCAACTGTTTCAAATTACCCATTTGTGGTGGCATCTCTACCAGATGTGTATGAGTAGTTTCAAGATGACGCAAATTGATTAGTTTTCCCATATCCTTCGGCAACCTAGTAAGATTCCGACAATCTGACAATAATAGGGTCTGCAAATTGTACATGGTACAAATAGAGTGAGGTATCTCTTGAATTGCAGTAGCAGATAAGTTTAGATACCTTAGATGCTTCAAATTATTGAACAAATTGGGCGACGTCTGATGCTTAGTGGAAAACACTCTTAAGAACCTTCCCCTTGATAGCAGTTCTTCAACAAACTGACCAACAAACTGACTATCCTTCACGTAAGATGTTCCTAGTCTTATTAAGGTACGTAGATGCTTGGCTTCAATAACACCAGTCCTCATTGACTCATGTTGATAATCATTTGAGAGTCCTGCTCTGTATGATAAGTGACGAGTCTTACTGTTAAGGAGCTCTAACTTCTTATTGTCATCTAATGCTAAGCAAAATTCTCTCGATACAAACATAGCTAAATCATGCAAAAGGTCGTGCACGACATATGTCTCTTTATAAGAAGTACTTGACCTTTGAAATAGTGACCTTGATACTAGATTGTTGAAATTATCTTCTCCAACTTCTTCTAGTTGTCTTTCTTTTTGACCAGATTGCAAAAAACCTTCTGCCATCCATAGTAAGATCATCTCTTTTTTCTCAAATTCATAATCTTTGGGGAATACAGAGCAATAAGCAAAGCATTGCTTCAAACAAGAAGGAAGACAACGATAGCTCAACCACAAGGCCGATGGAAGGATTTCGCCGGTTTGGATTTTATTACAACGTTCCCAGACATTGCTGTTTAGAATGCTGTTCCATTTTGTGGGATCTTTTTCAGATCGTAAAAGACCACCAATAGATGTTACAGCTAATGGGAGCCCCCTACATTTTTCAACAAGTTTTTTTCCAATATTTTGCAAACGTTGATCCGCACCTGAGTCTCCATCGAAGGCATGGTCCACGAATATTTTCCAACAGTCGTCATCAGACACTTGTTGAAGATCATAAATTTGCCCAGTATTCACTTTTAATGCAATTGTCTTGTTGCGAGTTGTCACAATAACCCTGCTTTCACGGTCTCCAAATTCAAAGGTGCTTTTTAGGACATCCCACTTATGGTAATTGTCATCCCAAACATCGTCGAGAACCATGAGAAATTTCTTACCTCTCAAAGCCTCTTGCAAAGCTCGTTGAACCATTTGTTCATCTTCACCATATGTACTATTCTGACCGACCTGCTGCAAAATGCACTTCATTATCTTGATAATATCAAAGTCAGTTGATACAGTTACCCATGGTTTGGGTGCAAAATCCCGTTCCTTCCATCTGTCATCATCGTAGATGAGCTGAGCAAGGGTGGTCTTCCCTAGGCCACCCATACCCACTATGGGAAGCACACCTATCTTACTGCCCCAAATGTCGTTCGACAACAACTTCTTCATTATCTCTTCTTTCTCATCTTTCCTTCCGTGAATATGACGTGCTTCTCGCCAAGGAGCAGGTGGTATTCTAGAAGAAGATCCAGTCGGATTGTTGTTTTTGTAATGAGCATCTTCGAATTTCAAACCACGACCGACTTCATTTTCTAAAAGAAGGTTTAGATCCTTCAAGATCTTGGCTATCTCACCTAGTACAGATTTATCAAATTCAGTCGAGGAAAGCAAGAGTTTGGACTCCCATTAATTCACTTAAAGAAACTAGAGTTTGTGGAGCTCACCTTTTGCAGTTTTGTCAGACTTAGAGAAGGAAGAGATGATCTTGGATTTCATTTTCTTTCCGAAACTACTTGTCTTGCCTTTGGGCTCGCGTTCTATCTTCTTAGATAGGACTTCGTAGTCGATCTCGTCTACTAAGTCTTGTGCTCTGAAAATAACATCTTTGAGATCATCAAGCCATTCCCTCACAGCCGGCTCCTCGAGTTGCCTGTCTTCAGCATCATTGAGCAGTAGACTAGCTCTCCTCAACTTGACTTTCAACTCCTGGTGCTGGTCATCGTTAGTGGATTTCTTTTCCCAGATGAAGCTCACGACCTCTGGAGAAGCCAACTTTTCAAAAAGCTTCTCAACCGCAGCTGAGAGTAAAGGTTGAAGCAACACTTCGGCCATGGTTTTGGTTCTCACAAAAGGGCAAATGAGAGATCAAGTATTCAATTAGCTCTCTATCGCTCTCTATAGCAAACACCAGAATCAATAATATGGACCTCCTAATTACTTTAGCTTCAATAAAGCTCTCTCTCCCTCTCTCCCTCTCTCTCTCTTCTAATTAATGACTTTTTCAATTTGTTTTACGTCATTCAAGGCTTGTATTTTTTAACATTATGATTATGAAGATAGCTGACAGTTTTACAAGAGATGGGAGTATGAATATGAGTTCATTTGGATTAATAATCGGAAGTCACTAAGTCAACTAATTCTCCTTTACCAATATGAAAACAAATATTATGAGTTATTCTTCCCCTACTTTGGTGGTAGAGGAGTTCTAGTTTAGGAGCGCCAGCAGGCAGTTTTTAATGTATTTTTTTAGCAAATCTCATAGACCCAGATCCATAATTGCGGTGAGAATATTATTAATTAGTTAGGACTTACAAGTCATTACCCAAAAAAAACGAAAAAAGAAAATAGTAAGGATTCAGGAGCAAGCCAGGACATAGTGCTAGAATTTAAAGAAAGAAAAGTCAAAGGTTATGAACAGTCGATTTATTTTGGAAAATCACATATTCGATTTTCAGGAAGAAGAAAAGTCACAGGAGGTATTATTGCCTTTTTTGTTGTTATTTAAAAGGAACCTTTTTTCATTAAAATAATGTTGACATCAAGGCTAGCCATATTGGAATTCTTCAAAAAACAAAAGGTTGATTCTTATTATTTTAACTTACTAACGAAGAAAGAATCTGTGCACGAGACATTGAATATGCCCATAAAACTCCATAAGGGAGGTAACTAGATACGTCTTCGTCTCTTTGAATCTCTTTACAATTGAAATTGGCTCTTAATTTTGATTGATAAATTTAAGGAGTTTCCACAAAGGTTGATTGTCTTCTTCTCTTTGAATCTCTTTACAATTGAAATTGACTCTTATTTTTGATTGATAAATTTAAGAAATTTCCACTAAGGTTGATTTTGAACGGGATAAGTTGCTTCGAATATCAAGATTTGAGTTGTAGGATCTTCAAATTTAGAAGTATATCATAGAAAATCATATTTAAAAAAAAAAACTCGTACAAAAAGCTATTGAAACAGAAAAACATGAGCGAGAAAAAAAGAGTCAAAACTTTAATTTTTCTTTGGAGAGTGGTGAAAACGTAAACATAAATCTCTATGTTCTGTCATTAATATGACAGGTTAGTGCTTTGTATGACCTTTATATATAATTGAGCCTACATTGAAAGCAAGATTTATTAATTTATTAAACAACGGACAGATCGCACATGTCAATTGATCAATCGGATGTGGAAGTTTCTCTGTCTTACAATTGGGAAATTGTTTACTGGAGGACTGTGACAGGCTAGCTTTTTTTTTTTTTGGGCAAATTAATCTCGTTGAACCAGATCAACTCATTGTGGTGATCATCTCGTACATGATAACATAAAATTATTTTTAGTTGGAGTCATGACTTAGGGCGTGGAGAAAAACGATGAATAGTAACATGATAAAATATTAAGAAGATACTATGCGGGTATGCGGGTATTATATAATGTACAATACTACATAATAATATCGATTTGTTACTAACCGATTATAATTGAGAAAATTTGAATTTATATAGTAAAATTATAAAAAAAAAAAAAAAGAAATTCAAAATTTCGGACTTTCAAATATTTTGAAAATTTTTGGCATGATTTAAAAAATACTACTTTTAAAAATATGTAGAAAAATATCACTTTTTGCGAATTGATGATATCAAATTACTTGAGGTAATTAGATTAGTTTTCTCAAATAAACCTTGATTACTCAAAGTAACTTTATTAGTTACCTCAAACACATTTAAAAAATAATAAATTTGAAAAGATGGCATTTTCTATATATTCTTTAAAAATAATATTTTTCTAAATAAATTCAGGACTTTCCAAAAGTTTCTGCCTATCCAAAATTTTTTAATTTTTTAGACTACTGGCCTAGATTTTTGTAAGAAATTCATTATCATTTATGGATTTCACACAGATCTCATTTGAACTTTAATTAGAATTAGCCAATAACAACAAACATGTCCATTGGGCTATGTTGCCCATCACATCATATTCAAAAAAATTTATTTAATATGCTCCAAAAGACTCCAAATTTGACCCTTGCACTCAAGTTAATAAACTTTTGAAATTTATGCTTCTCAAAAAATTTTGGAAAAAAAGAATACCCTTAAAAATTTTGAGACATTTTGTTTCTCAGACCTAAAAATC
>JXTC01000496.1:159338-192864 GCA_002914845.1 Trema orientale | reverse complement strand
TCCCATACACCATCAGCGTAGATAAGCTGAGCAAGGGTGGTCTTGCCAAGGCCACCCATACCCACTATGGGAAGCACACCTATCTTACCGCCCCAAATGTCATTCGATAACAGCAACTTCATTATCTCTTCTTTATCCGCACTCCTTCCACGAACATCACATTCTTGTGGCCAAGGAGCTAGCGGTATTGGCTTGGAAGAAGATCCAGTAGTGGTGCTGTTTTTATAAGCATTTTCCTCATCTTTCAGATCAATACCGACTTCATTAGCTAAAAGAAGGTCTAGATCCTCCAAGATCTTGGCTATCTCACCTGGTACAGTTTTGTCAAATTCAGTAAAGTAAATAAAGAGCTTAGACTTCCAATTCACTAAAACATCAAAGACTTAATATTTTTTTTTTTTTTTTGTAGAGCTCACCTTTTATAGTTTTGTTAGATTCGGAAAAGGAGGAGATGATCGTGAACTTCATTTTCTTTGGGAGACTTGTACTGCTTTCGGATTCACGTTCCTTCTTGGATCGGGCTTCATCCTCGATGTCCTCCATCAAGTCCTGTGCTCTGTAAATAACATCTTTGAGCTCATCCAGCCATTTTTTCACTTTTGGTTCGTCGAGTTGCCTATTTTCAGCATCGTTGAGCAGTCCACTAACTTTCTCTAGCTTCGTTTTCAACTGCTTGAGCTGGTCGTCAATGGATTCCTTTCCCCTGAAGAAGTTGACAAAGTCTAGAGAAGTCAACTTTTCAAAAAGCTTCTCAAACAGAACAGAGAGAAATGCTTCAGCCACCAGTTCCCCCGCCATGTCGTCGGTCGTCCTTCACAGCAAGGGCAAAAAATTTGAGGTTGGGTACTGTTAATATTGTTAATATATGAACCTCCTAACTTTAGCTTCAATAAAGCTCTCTCTAATTTGAATGAATTTTTTATTTTTTGGGAACCATTTTTAAATGTCCACTTGTTTAATGAGGCCGGCTTATTAATCTAAAGTAAGTCATTAATTTTGTCGTTAGCTATAAACCGGGATTGCAAGAAAGTAATCCTGAAAATGACAAGACAATAGAAGTAATGCTATAAGACACAAGTGGTGTCCAGCACTATAATGATATATCTGTTTGTCACTGGATAATTTAATTAATAAATTAGATCTCACTTGAACCCCACCTGAATTATAATTATGATTAGTCAGTGACAGACTGACAAATCATTGTGGTGCTGGATTATTTTTAAATTAATCTGCTACTTAATAATTCTGCACTTGGGAAAAACAATAATGTAAATTAATCGGACAAAGTGGATCGCAATAATGTAAATAATGTAAATTAATCGGACAGAGTGGATCGCATTAATTTACATTATTGGAAATATAATATAGAGTGAGTGGCCATCTTATGAACTCTCGCTTCATTTTTTTTCTTTTTTCAGACAAGTCTGAAGAATTCACCTAGAAGCACTGTGTTTTAAAACACAAAAGAAACTCTAGTGTATTGATTATCATTATATACCATCTCTCTCCCCACCACCTCTTCTTTTTTCCTCTGAATTTCGAGGCTGAATTGACTCGATCAAAATTGCATTACACTTGACGCTACACTAGTCATGGAAGATATTATTATTATGTTTTTAATTTTGTTTTCTTTCTATAATGATCGAGAACGGTTGGTTACACCTTTCTTTCATATAGCAATTTTTAATGGGCATTTTATAAGCAAAATTGTGTCAATAGATGAAGGCGACAAAAAGCCAACAGTATATATATAGACGATTACCAACAGTATATAATTTTCCAACTATATTTTCATAGAATGGCCAACAGTATTTTATCACGTTCATAGACGATTACTCTCGCTATAAGTACCTATATTTAATTCATGAAAAGTCACAATCTCTAGACGTATTTAAAGCTTTCAAAGCTGAAGTTGAAAATCAATTCGACAAAAAAATTAAAGTTGTCAAATCTGATCGTAGTGATGAATACTACGGTAGGTATGATGGATCCGATGAATAACATCCAGGACTCTTTGTCCAGTACCTAGAAGAATGTGGAATCGTCCCATAATACACAATGCCAGGAAAACTTAGCATGAATAGTATTGCTGAGTGACGAAACCAAACACTTAAGGACAAAGTAAGGAGTATAATTAGTCATTTCTCTTTACTTGAATCACTTTGGGGAGAAGCACTATGATTAGTCATTCCTTCTTACCTGAATCACTCTGGGGAGAAGCACTAAAGACTGTAGTTTACATACTCAACAGAGTACCCAGCAAATCAGTAGCTAAAACTCCATATGAACTATGGACAAGCAAGAAGCCTAGAATTAGGTATTTGCATAATATTTGGGGTTGTCCAGCTGAGACAAGGCCATATAGGCCACATAAAAAGAAACTGGACTCAAGAACAATCAGTTGCTATTTTGTTGGCAACTCTGAAAGATCTAAAGGTTTCAAATTTTATGACCCTTCTAATAAGTCCTTTTTTCGTGACAGGTAATGCGAGATTCTTTGAGGATATTGAGGTTAAGGGGGAGGGGGGAGATAAGGTAAGGAATATTATCTTTGAGGAGGAATTCGTTTCTCTTCTTATAGTTACTATTGAAGGTGATCAGGCTCTTTTGCCTGACATTATTCAAGAAGTAAATCTGAAAATTCAAGATAATATTCTGCAACTACCTGTCCCACATGAGGAAGTTTCCCCTGAAGAGCAACCTCAACAACCTCAAGAGGAAGTGCCATTAAGGAGATCTATTAGGGGAAAGGAGAAACACGATTTCGGATGATTACATCGTCTATCTCCTAGAACATGAGTTTGATATAGGAGTGGAAAATGATCCAATCAATTCCACTCAAGTTAAACAAAGTTCAAAATCCCAACAGTGGATCGTTACCATGGAGGATAAGATGAAATCTATAAAAGACAATGACGTTTGGGATCTCGTCGAATTGCTAGCAGGAAAGAAACCTATTAGTTATTAATGGATTTTTAAAACCAAAAGGGATTTCAAAGGCAATATCAAGAGATATAAAGCTCGTCTAATTGCGAAGGATTTCACTCAGAAAGAAGGCATTGACTACAAAGAGACTTTCTCTTCAGTTTCCTTGAAAGACTCTTTTAGAATAATTATGGCACTAGTAGCTTATTTTGGTCTGGAGCTACATCAGATGAATGTAAAGACTACATTTCTCAATAGTGATATTGAGGAAACGATTTATATGGTACAACCAGAAAACTTTGTAACTAGAAATCCAAAGTCTATAGTCTGTAAACTAAAGAAATTCATCTATGGTCTCAAATAAGCATCCCGTCAATGGTATCATAAATTATAATAAGTTATTTTCTAATTCGGTTTTGAAGAAAATTCGGTAGATGGATGTATAAATCACAAGTTCAGTAGGAGCAAATATATTTTCCTGGTCCTGTATATCGACGACATACTTTTGGCAAGCAATGATATAGGCTTACTACACGAAACCAAGAGATTTCTATCAAACAAATTTGAGATGAAATATCTTGGGGACGCCTCTTTTGTATTAGGGATTAAAATACACCAAGATCACTCCCAGAGAATTTTTGGGTTATCACGAAAGAGCTATATCAAAAATGTGCTTAATAGATTTGGCATGAGCAAATGTGATCCAGGAGATACACCCATTGCAAAGGGTGATAAGTTCAGTCTTATTTAATGCCCCAAGAATGAGTTTGAAGTTAAAGAAATGCAGAAGATTCCTTATGCATCTGTAACAGGGAGTCTGATGTATGCTCAGGTGTATTCGTGTCTAGAAATAGCGTACATAGTTGGAGTACTAGGGAGATATTTAAGCAACCCTGGTATAGATCATTAGATAGCAACAAAAAGGGTTTTACGATATTTACAGAGAACAAACATATTAACTTATCGGAGATCTGATCACTTGGAGGTCGTGGGGTATTCTGACTCTGATCATGCTGGATGCCTAGATAGTTAGAGATCCACTTCAGGCTATATTTATCTGCTTGCCGGAGGAGCTGTATCATGGAAGAGTGCTAAGCAGATGCTCACAGCTTCTTCCACTATGGAGGTAGAATTTATAGCTCGTTATGAGGCATCGAATCAAGGAATATGGTTGTGGAATTTTATCACCGGGCTGCGAATTGTCGATAGTATTGAAAAGCCATTAAAGATTTATTGTAATAATAGAGTCATTGTTCTATATTCTAATAACAACAGAAGCTCGTCAAAGTCTAAACATATAGACATTAAGTTTCAAGTTATTTAAAGAAAGAGTTCAGAGTCACCCAGTGTCTATAGAACATATCAGGACTAACTCTATGTTAGCAGATCCGCTCACTAAAGGTTTTAACGCCTAAGGTGTTTTATAAGCATACTGCTCATATAGGTGTTGTACCATTTAAAGACGTTCAGAATTAGTAGGAGTTAAATTTTACAAGTTTTCTTGTGATACGCACATTTGTTATTTGATATCAATAAAGTGATAGTTTTCTTTTATACTCTGAATTTATATTTTACTTTCTTTCTATATGTTGTTTTGCATAAAGTTACGGTTTTGCATAAAGTGAAAGACTAAGGTTGATTCGTTGGAATCATAAAGTAGGACCAAATAGAAATAGGCATGTAAGTTCACTTTTCGTGTAATTTTCATACCATATATCCATACTTGATCTGTGTCATTACGTGTATCGATTTAGTAATCATTAATGGGTTTAGTTGTCTACCTAAGTACAATGAAAGCCACTTTAGTTTCATGTTGATATACAAGATGGTTCATATAGTTATAAGGAATAATTTCTTAACAGACAGTAATAAAGTGTGTACTCAAGTTTTCATTATATAATTGTCTCAGAAAAAACCTATGTAGCCCAAGTGGGAGATTGTTAGGTTATACACATATAACCTGTGTGGGCCACAAGTTTTTTGTAACAATTATATATATTATGACTTCTAATTAAGTGGGCCAATCAAGTAATCTAATTATGAGCTCAGAAAATTACCAATTAAGTATGAACTGTGTAATATGTAGTTATCCAATACTGGACCTATAAGGATTGATGGGGTCTCTATTGGCTGTCAGTATATAAGGACATATCGTTTAGGATTCTAGTCTCCAAGCCAAATAGAACGTACGCTTTTTTCCTCTGCCTCTATCAATACAGAGAATCCATTGAGCATACATAGAGTATTCTGATTGTAGAAGACCTTCTATCCTCAGGCTCTAATTAATTAATCGCTTTCGCTTATGTGATCATATCCTTTGTTGTCAAACACAATGGATCCAGGTTAGTCACGGATTTTCTCTCAACAAATCTTTTCCTGGCAATTTGGCATGATAGATTCTAGGATTATATTTAGTTTAACAATCTATTATTCGTATCTAACAAGAACTACTATCAAGCATATTGTGTCGTGTCAACACTGTTCATTTGGGCACTAATGTGATTCATGCCATGTTAGACACATGCTCACTTTTTACTATGACTCTAATGTCGAAAATTATTGGTTTGGCATGGCTCATTAAACTCTATCATAATTTTCAGTGTGTTGTGTTGTGTTAACACGTATTTAGTGTCGTGTCGTATTGTGTTAGTTCATATATTTGAACGTGCGAGTTCATTTGAGCTAAAACTGACCAATTTAATTCATATTGAAAGATCTGTTTTAAGCATTACTAAATAATTAATTAATTGATTGATTAATAATTAATTAATTATGTTATAACACACATATGAAAGGTTGTTATAGCAACGAATGTAATTATTGCAACAAGAACAAGAAAATAAAGAATGAACACAAGACATTTTTAACATAGTTCAGACCTCTCCTACATTACGGGGCCACACCTAGAGATTGAAAATATTAGTAAAGTATAAAGAATACAAACAGAAATTAACTAATATAATAAGAGACTCCCTCTTTTCAATTACCGCAATGTGTTGTAACGACTTCACCAATCTTGTTTAGTGAACTCCATTCATCTTGTTGATCCTTTGCATGTGAATATCCTTCACTTGTCCGGATCTATCTCCTCCTAAAGACGAAATGTTCTTCCTCCTGAAGAACAAAAGTATTCAACTAAGAAACTTAGAAAACTCACTAGCTCTCTAAATTTCACAATGGCAATAGATCAAACTCTATGCCTTATATAAAAGCTCTCTCAAAGAGTATTTTCACTCAAATGAAATGCATGCAAATCTCTTGGTCTTGCTGAGCTTTTATAGATGAATTTCTAGCCTCAATCTCGTGCTCTCTTAGTATAAATAGGCTGAAAATGAGAAAGGAATGAATTCCCACGAAATATACTGTTAGTCCTTATTTAGACAATACAACTTTTATGAATTGTCCCTGAAAAGTGTTCAAGTGCATTGAGAGAAGTTCTCCACAATTTTGGCACTTGAAATCTCTAATTAATTTATGCAAATATTCTCCTTAAAGCCAGCGATTGATTTTACATTGAATTAGAGTCAAACAAAATCAAATAAGAAAACTTTCCTCAAACAATGAAATCTGTTATAATAGATTTCACCAGAAAATCTCAACAGCTCATAAAATTACACATTAGTTTATTGAGAAGATTATCTGCATAATAATAGACGAAATATCACCATGATTCTGTTTATATACCTGTCAATAATCATTAACCAAGATTTGAGGTAATAATGAGCAAGAATGAAGCTAAAAATAGAAATTTAATCAAAAGGATGATGAGATAAAATATCTCAAACAATCTGGTCCAGATGGTCACAAAAAACCATAAGCAATAATACCTATCATCCTTCTAGGAACATTTAATACGGAAAATTAGCCCAAAAGATGCAAGTACAAAAAAGTTTTCAAATTTGAATTTTCGGCCTACACAAATCTGTTGTGAGTGATCCTGAAAATCTGTTGCAATAAGTGTTTTATAACTTTAGCAGACCTGTTGTAACAACTTGTTATTTTTCTCACAATAACTTGAGTTTATAGTTTTTGCCAATTGATTGCCAATACCTTGTACCTAACAATATGATTTTTAAATTTCAAAGAGAAGTTTATGGCGCATGGTTTAAGATTTTAATATTTCAAAGAGAAGTTTATGTTAATGATAACTGGATTATTTGATTTTATGGTTTTGAATGATGCTTGTGATTCTACATTAGAAAAATGATTGATTAGTATTAAGTTGATTTCTTTTATTAGCAATTGGCTACCAATATATTTATGAATGTGTAAAGTTATAGTTAGGATTAGAACTGATTGGACACACAGACACTAGAAACAATTATGAGCTTTGGTCCACGAAAATTTGCTTGAGGCAAAAAAACAAAGGAAAAAGGGAAAAAAAATATAGGGCGCGTCTACAGTAGGGGCGCCCCTACGTAGGGCCCTGTCTATTCACCGTTGGATGAGAATCTGTATATAAATAGATTCTCCATAAATTCCCGTTATTCCCCACAGATTCCCATCCAACGATAATTAAGGCATGATCCTACGTAGGGACGCCTCTACCGTAGCCATCCCCAAAAATATATTATGACTTTTCAGAAGAAAAAATGTCTTTCAATAATGAAGAGGAATCCTGGACTCCTGATGCAACCTGTCATGGATAGTACTCAAACTTCTCACTATAAAAACTATCACCAAAGATTGAAATTAGAGAGAAATATTAGTAAGGGGATGGCTACGGTAGGGGCGTCCCTACGTAGGGTCATGCTTTAATTATCGTTGGATGGGAATCTGTGGAGAATAACGGGAATCTGTGGAGAATCTGTTTATATACAGATTCCCATCCAACGGTGAATAGACAGGGCCCTACGTAGGGGCATCCCTACTGTAGACGCGCCCTATCAGTAAAAGCGAAGAAAAAAAAATATTTTAAAAAGTCTATATACTTGGGGTGGGGCTCTCATATAGTATACGTTTGCGGTCTCAGTCATAAATTGAGGAAAGTACACACAAGTTGAAGGAGTTGAGTCTCGGCAAAAGAACCGAAGAAGACAAAAAGAAAAAAAATATATGGGCAATTAGATTTATTTGCATATAGGAATTAATGATTCTTGCAGGTTAATTAAATTAGCTCTTTGTAATTGAAAAAGGCATCAACAAAGTATTAATTTTGAATAGAAGATTTGTGAAATCTTGATCTCTCTCTCCTTTTTTGCTTTTTAAGGGAACTCTCTCTCTCTCTATATATATATCGTTCTTAGTGTAATGATTTCTTCATGTTTTTCTAGAGAGAGGCCTAGCTAACACATAAATGGAGTTATTCTTCTTTTTATGTCATTCCGAAGTGTAATAATTTATGAGAATTCCAAAAATTATCAAGTAGTTAGCACAAGTGTGGAACACTTGAGCAACAATATCCCAACTCATAAGACACGAGAAAGAAAAAAAAAAAGAGTGTTACATTACGGGTAGTAAAAAGAAATAAAAAGTAAATACAAAATAAAATCCCATAAAAAAGAATAATAGCTTAAAGGGCCTCTCCGAGCTAGTGAATCATGGTCTTTTCCGGTAAATTGTCAATGTCTATCATATATCGTACGTATTTGTATTTAGTGTTCCAATAAATTTGTGGTCCATACTTGATTTTCATAGTTGGTCTCGGTTTGGAGTTATATTCTCATATTTCCTAACGGAGAGGAACGTCTTTATCAATACTGGAGATATTTCTGTCTGTCTCTCTTTTCCTTCTTGATAATTAATGCAAGTGTGAAACCTGAACCTTCTGTACAATTGCCCTTTTTTTTAAAGGTGAAATAGTGCATATGAAAAAAAAAAATCTGTATCCTCCTTTACCTCATACTATATAATATCTTTTAGTTTGTATAGTTACAAGTAATATTAGAACTATGCAATCTTTATGAACAATTCAAACAATTAGAGACTCAAAAGAGCAAATAATAATAATAAAAAAAAAAGACTGGACGAAGTATTTCAAAAAAATTAATTAATTCATGGACTTGAATACTTGATTATATGGTTTTGAATGATGACCACGATTTTAAGTTGTTAAATATTGATTAGAACTTAAACTAATTACATTATGAAAAAAAATAATGAAAAAAGGAAAATATAGTACGAGTTTTCAGAGGAAAAGTTACTGTCTTTCCACAGTGGAGACAAAGCCCAACATATTAATGGATTAACTGCAAAATAAATCCTGAACTATAGCTTTTTTGGTGTTTAAATCATATTTTTTTGGCTTGTACGATATTATATTTTTAGTTTTATAATTTTTTTATATTTTTTGTACGAATTAATTATAAAATTCACCCCTAAATACAGAATCCGAATCAAAGATATTTTATTTATGCTGACAGAACACTTAAAGTCTATTGAAAAAATAATTTGAACAATCGACCAAAATTATGCAATATTTACACAAAAAATTAATAGATTTTTTTAAATGTGAAGATATAATTTATACAACTCAAAAATAGGGTTAAAACTGCAAAAAATAAAAGGAAGGAAATAATAGTAAAATAAGAGGGAAATAATAGTAAAACAAGAACAAAGAAAAAAAAGTGGAAATATTATTGGGCGCGTCTACGGTAGGGGCGTCCCTGCGTAGGGTCCTGTCTATTCACCGTTTGATGGGAATCTGTGTATAAATAGATTCTCCACAGATTCCTGTTATTCCCCACAGATTCCCATCTAACGGTGTATAAGGGGTGGCCCTACGTAGGGGCGCCCTACTGTAGCCCTCCCCTTATTATTATTATATATTTGTTTCTTCATTTATTTTTTGGGATTATCCTCTAAATATTTTGAATTATTTTGGATAGATCTGAAAACAATTAAAGAGCTTTGGTCCACAAATTTTTTCTCAAGGAAAAACTTCACAAGAAGAAGAAAGGGCGCGTCTACAGTAGGGGCGTCCCTGTGTAGGGTCCTGTCTATACACCGTTTGATGAGAATCTGTGTATAAATAGATTCTCCACAGATTCCCGTTATTCCCCACAGATTCCCATCAAACGGTGTATAAAGAGTGGCCCTACGTAGGGGCGCCCCTACTGTAGCCCTCCCCAAAAAGAAAATATGACTTTTCAAAGGGGAAAAGTTTCTTTCAATAATGGAGACGAAACCTATACTTAAAAAAGTCTATATGCTTGGGGTGGGGCTCTCATATAGTATACATTTGCGGTCTCAGTCATAAATTGAGGAAAGTACACACAAGTTGAAGGAGTTGAGTCTCGGCAAAAGAACAGAAGAAGACAAAAAGAAAAAAAAAATGGGCAATTAGATTATTTGCATATAGGAATTAATGATTCTTGCAGGTTAACTAAATTAGCTCTTTGTAATTGAAAAAGGCATCAACAAAGTATTAATTTTGAATAGAAGATTTGTGAAATCTTGATCTCTCTCTCCTTTTTTGTTTTTTAAGGGAACTCTGTCTCTCTCTATATATCATTCTTAGTGTAATGATTTCTTCATGTTTTTCTAGGGAGCGGCCTAGCTAACACATATATGGAGTTATTCTTCTTTGTATGTCATTCCGAAGTGTAATAATTTATGATAATTCCAAAAATTAACAAGTAGTTGGCACAAGTGTGGAACACTTGAGCAACAATATCCCAACTCATAAAATCAAGTCTATGAGTTAATTAATTTTTTTTGAAATACTTAGTCCAGTCTTTTTTTTATTATTGTTATTATTTCTTTTTTGAGTCTCCAATTGTTTGAATTGTTCATAAAGATTACATAATTCTAATATTATTTGTAACTATACAAACTAAAATATAAGATGAAGTGGGTTGGCTCAAGTGGTAAAAACATTTACTATTTGGGATCTCGGTCCTAGGTTCAAGTCACACCGGGGTAGACATGATTAGGGATGGAGTATGGATTGGGTATGAGTAAGTATTTTCCTTTAAATATAGCTTTTTTGCTGTTTAAATCTTATTTTTTTGACTTGTATAATATTATACTTCTAGATTTATAACTTTTCTATATTTTTTGTACGAATTAATTATAAAATTCACGACTAAATACGGAATCAGAATCGATGATATTTTATTTATGCTAACAAAACACCAAAAGTTTATTGAAAAAATAACTTGAACAATTGACAAAATTTTGCAATATTTGCATAGAAAATTAATAGATTTTTTCAAATATAAAGATATAATTTATGCAACCCAAAAATAGGGTTAAAACTGCAAAAAGTCACCATTTAGAGTTTTCTTTTCTTTTCTTTTCATTTTTTTTCAGTTAACCATATATATATATATATATATATATATAAACTTTCAACAAAGATCGTAATAAGAGGGAAATAATAGTAAAGCAAGAACAAAGAGAAAAAAGTGGAAATATTATTATGATATATTTGTTTCTTTATTTATTTTTTGGAATTATCCTCTAAATATTTTGAATTATTTTGGATAGATCTGAAAACAATTAAAGAGCTTTGATCCACAAATTTTTTCTCAAGGAATAACTTCACAAAAAGAAAAAAAGAAAATATGACTTTTCAAAGGGGAAAAGTTTCTTTCAATAATGGAGACGAAACCTATGGTGGAAAAAGAATAGTACCCTATTACCGTATTGTGGATAGGATTGTATTTGTATTCCAAAATGCATATAACTATCAGCCTATCAGCAAAATAATGTAATAAGAGAGAGAATTTGGATCTATTTCTAACTAAATATTCAATTTGCATTTTCCTATCTAATAGCACCGGTCCACATATTTAATTAAAATTTGATCTTTAGAGAGAAAAGACAATTTTATCCTTTAAATTCATAAAACATATATTAAAAGTAATAAATATTGAAACCTTATTACTGTCTTCCTTTTTTAAAAAACTATTTTAAATGAAACAATAATTATTAAAACTTAAAACATTTGTCATTCCTTTTTATTTAAAAAATTAATTATTTTGAATGATTTAAACTCATTTTAGTTTCAACAGTTGTTATTTTTCACTAGTTAGAACGATAATAAAAGAAAGAAAAAACAAGATTTTTTTTTTTAAAATTTGGTCATTCTCTCTCTCTCTCTCTCTCTTTCTTAAACTTTACTTACTTTGAATAATTTAAACTCTTGAAAAAAAAAGAAGAAAACAAGATTTTTTTTAAAACAAAAACTTTTGTCCTTTTTTTTTTCTAAAATTATTTTGAATAGTTGAAACTCTTTTTATTTCTAATAATGATTACTTTCACTTAAAATATATTTTCATAAAAATAAAGGAATATAAGAACAAGTGATTTCAATATTTATTAGTTTTAATATATGGTTTATGAGTTTAAGGGTAAAATTTGTTAGGAAATCGGCTTTGCAGAAGCGACAACATACAGCTAAAATATGAGTTGAGAAAACTTTAGAAAAAGTAAAAAGATAAAGCACACAAAAGATTTAACATGGTTCACCCAATTTAGGCCACATCCATTGACAAGGTTGTGAAGAATTTCACTAAAAAAAAAAGAGATTACAACTGTTTTGGAGTGGGTTTTTCCAATTTTTGGGATTAATCCTAAAATGAAAATGAGTAGTAATCAAGTATGGGATTAACAAGACATAAGCTAGTTTACTCCCACTACAAGTAGCACAAGAAAAACTGACATTGACTCAAAGAAATGATACGTCGTTTAGGTGTGAACTACTTGTCGTTTTTGGAGCTCCTCTAGCCGAAGCCAAGCTACATATCGTGTGAGCCAATTACATGCCATTTAGTCCTTCATGCAAGCTACGTGTAGCTTGTGCACAAGCTGTCCAATGGTGCTAGACAATTCTAGAAGGCTCTAGAAGCCTCCAACTTGTGATCAAAGATCTTGTAGCTACAAGTACTTGTTGCCTAAGTTCTTCTATATTAAGCTAGCTTAAGCTAACAAGAGCTTGACACCTAATCCTCTTGTCCATTAAGATAAGCTAGCTAATAGGCACTTGACACCTCATTCTCTTGTAGTAGAAGTTCCCTTGTAGTATAAGATGTTGTTTGCCTATAAATAGAGGGGTAATGCCCTCATTTGTAACCTAATGAGCATACATTATCTCTAATACAACATCTCTATTTCCTTTGTTTCTAATTATGCTCTCTTTCTCTCTTTATCTTCCTTTCTTTATCTCTTTCTTGGGTTCATCCGAGGGTATATCACCAATATCATTTCTCACCTCATACAAAAGCTACAACCACATAATCATCATCACCACTTCATCATCCTTTATTCTTTTGTCCAAGCAGTGGCCCAAATATCATCACCGCCACTATCCTTTCTTTTCTCTTCTATCCGAGGCCCAATTCTTCTACTACTATTATCGTCACCATCATTTTATTATTTCTCTTCAACCGGTCCAAAATAGCCTTAAGCATCATCATTATCTCTTCATGTGTTTACCAATATGAGGCTCAATATCAACGCCTCCATCACCACCTTGGTTTATTTGATAACTCGAAGCTAAGTCCTCATCCTTCTTTTTTATTTCCTTGTATATTCTCATATATCCACACGCACGCCTATCTTTATATGTAAATACATACATATTTATATTGGTCTTTATGTTAATACTACCACTGTTTTTGGCTAACTCCAACCCGTATCTCTCTCTTACTTTGTGTCATTATCTTGTTATTATTACTCCCTAGTTGATCATTTCCTTGTCATTATCACCATTAGCTTCATCTCACTTTAATTTGCATGTATTTTATATCGCTTGGTCACCAAGTCTTTACACTTACACATGCACATATCTTTAAATACACATATTCCTATTGATATATCTATAAATATTCACACAAGCTTAGGTAACCCTGCATGTGTAAAACTTGAGCAACAAATCTATTTAGTATTGATATTTTCCTAAATATTCACATAGGCCTAGATATTTTCACATATCTATTTCCTAAGCCCACACTAGTTTATTCATATATCCTAGGACCAATATTTGTTTTATATCACTTTCTATCTCATAATTAGTTTTATATCACTTTCTTACTAATCAATTATTTTTATACTATTTTCTACTATCCAGTTATTTTTACGTTACCTTTTTTTTCTAACTTATTTTACAAGTTTCTTTGCATGCAATCTCTAACTCTTGCACTTCAGTGATTTATAGGCCTCGAGCTACTCTCCTCGAACTCCGTGCTTGACCTGTGGTACAAGTACGAGATTTTGTATTCTCTCATTATCCCTCACTTATTTCTGTTATTATTATTGTTGTTATTATTATTATCTTTAACCCCTTTATTTTCTGTATCTAACCTCTAGTTGACATTATGGTCTGGATGCCTCCGTCAACTAGATTCTTTTATCATTACCACATTATTATATTATCATCGATCTGTAAGTTAATTATCCCTGTAACCACCTATGTAAAGGGACACCATGGGAAGTGTTATTCTTTATTGCGACCGCCTATCAGGACTTCGATACGTAGTGTCAGCGTTGTGATAACACTTGCGTTATTATTACACCATTATTATTATTATTATATTATAAGTACGTTATCCTTTCAACCGCTAACAAGGCAAGGACGTTGTGAGAAGTGTCATTTTCTATATCAACTGCCCATCAAGACTTCGATACGTAGACAGTGTTGTGATAATTCTTACACCTGTGTACACTAAGCGAGTCATTTCTACAATCACTAATGTGGCAAGAACGCCATGGGAAGTGTCGTTTCCTATCTTGACCGCTCATTAGGACTTCGACACGTGGCACATATTGTGATGGCCATTTCTGTGTACACCCTGTGATCTAAACTCAATCTCAGTTCTCATCTGCTTTGTTTTAATTAATCACAGGTCTCATTAATTAATCAGAATACAAGGTCCGATCCCGAACAACAACTCATTTCTTTCTAGATATAAAGAGAGTACAAATGAACCTCTTTCTCTTGAAATTAGAGAAATACTATCTCTAAACAATTTAGGAGAAAACAAATGAGACACTAAAAGAAATTCCAAAGTTGAACTCTCGAGAATTTTGGAATGAGACGAAGAATGATTCGGAGAAGAGGAATATTTATAGTTGAGTCATCTCTCTTATTCTCCTATTTTTCTTTTTCTTTTTTGACCTTTACATGTGCGGCACCGTTTGATCACAACTTAGTCAAGCCGTACATATTGACTATAAAATTGTCTTTTTAAACTAACTAAATTTTCAATTTTGACTAAATGAGTGTGTCGGGTCTTATTTATTAAAAAAATATAAATTGAAAGTTTAATTTGATAATAATTGAAAAAATGTATATATTTTTTTTATAAAACATTAAAGGCGGTGGATTTCTTCTGATCTTATCCCTTTATTTACTTGCTTATCTATCACCCTTTATTTACTTGCTTATCTAGCTTTGATTGGGTCGACTTGCGGTTGGAGGGGTAGGTGGTCAATATGAAATTGAAATGGGAGCGTGAGGTTTGGGTTGGGCTGTCAGGTTGCAGTCAGCCCATAAATTAGGGGAAAGCACACATAAGTTGAGAGAAAAATTTACTCATGTAGTAACGTGTCGGCAAAAGCACCAATGAAGACGTGAGAAAAATCAACGAAAACTTTTGAAAACTGAACATGGGCAACTAGATTTTCTTTGCATGTAGGGTCAAGTCTCTAGTGCACAATGCATTGCTTAAATTAGTGCTTAATTATCACTGGTGGTGGTGGTTTGATAATAGCATGCCTACTCGGAGATCTGACATCTATGAGGATGGATTTGAGTCTCCGTAGGTGCGGGTTGAATTCGGCACATGAGAGTGTTCTATTTCCCACTACAGGACTGACCCGCCAATGTGTGAGTCCTTTGTTCAGTGGAGCACTTCCGTTCCTCATAGTTGACTAGACCACGGGGACCACGACGCACTATCACCTCATTGGTAGTCTCGATTGTGCCTCTATATGGGGTAGATTAGGAGGGGAGTATGAGGTAGGTCAACCCGATTCCCTTTTTATCCTAAAAAAATATACTGCTTAATTAATTAGTAAACAGACAATAATAAACAATCAGTTTTGAATAAAATCTTTATCAACCAAACCGGCTTTGAATAACAACTCAATAATTCCGCCTAAATCATATGTATCTATTTATCTTATTTTTCGTTTTTTTTTTCTTGCGATAAAATGGGCGGACATGTATTGCATTTCTCATTAGTGTTTTTATTTTTTATTTTAGAGACAACCTCTAACGCATGAATAGAGTTATAAAATCTATCATTCAAAAATGTAATAAGTGGCCGCTAGCACTCCTAACTGAAGTATGGGACACTTGAGCAACAAACACAACCCATAAACCGAACTTCAGGAAAAAAAAAAAAAAAAAAAGAAATTACGGATAAAAAGAAACAAATAGTAAATACAAAATAAAAAGTTGACCCTTCAAAAATAAAATACAACAAAAGAAGAATAAGTTGAATTTAAAAAAGGCCACCGAGCTAGGGGACCATGGTCTTTCTGTTGTTGGTATCATTTTGAAGTTACATTCTCATTCTTCCTAATGGTATTGTTGTTATCATTGTTTATATATATAAACAATGAAGGGGAGGGGCCGCGCAAGGCCCATGCGCAGTTGCGCAACTGAGGCACAATTTTGTGCCTCAGATCTGAGAGTTTTGCGTGGCCGTGCAAGGCTTTAGCGCAACCGCGTCACTGGGCTGCGCTAAATTCTAGAGAAGATTGCGCGGCCGCACAAGTCTCAAGTGTGGCTGCGCCACCCCTCCTGTTCGTGAATAGTTACAATTTTTCAGAAAAAGTTGCCTCGAAAAGTGCAATAAAATGACATTTTTTTGGACGAAAAATTAACAATATAAAGTTAATTTTTCTTCATCTTTGTGAGTTTTTTGACAGAAAATTTTTTGAAAAATTCAAAGTGTTATTATTACTTCCAAATTTAAATTCTTCCTTTTTTTCTTGGTGTACGAACTTACAAAGGCTTGTTATATCCTGGATGCTATTTGCCTGTGGTTTCCTTTCAAGCAACCTAGAGGAAGCAAATAACGCTTTAAGGAAAGCGCATTCTTACGTGTCTCAAGCCTCCATTATTCAATATATTTCCAACAATCTTAAAGCATTATTTGATTGAAGATAGAGGTTGAATCCACTCTTTCAACCATCAAGATGATGAACAAAGATTTTGTGAGGCTTGACCGTTTTGATGGGACGAACTTCACTCGATGGCAGGACAAATTGAAGTTCCTCCTGACTACTTTGCAGATTTTCTATGTGCTAGATCCAAATTTTGCACCAATTCCACCACCATCTGACAAGGACACCGATGGTGTCAAGGCTGAAAGGTTGAAGCGTGAAGAGGATGAACTCATATGTCAGGGATATATTCTCAACATACTTTCAGGTCGTCTCTACGATCTTTACACCCACACCATATCCGCTAGAGAGATTTGGAACACACTTGAATTCAATACAAGATGGAGGAAGAAGGTACAAAGAAATTCCTAATTTCTAAATATTTTGATTTTAAGATATTTGGTGACAAACCAATTCTCTCTCAAATGCATGAATTGAAAGTCATTGTCAATAACCTGAGGGCTGTAAAGATTGAACTTCCTGAATCTTTTCAGGTTGGTGCAATAATTGTAAAATTACCATTATCTTGGAAAGTTATAGGAAGAAAGTTCTTCATAGTTCCGAAGACTATTCTTGGGAACAAATTTAGAAACACCTTCGAATCGAGGAGGTATTAAGGGAAAGAGATAAGAATGATAATTCACATTCTTATGATGGCGAGTCTAAGGCCAATGCTATGAGTAAGCCCAATCAACCTAAGAAAGGCAACCAAAACAAAGGAAGATCTTTTGGTCCCAAAAAGGATCAAAGAAGATTCAAGTGGTCCCAGAACAACAACAAGAAGAATAGAGGTTGCTATATCTATGGCGAATCGGGCCATTATGCCCAAGAGTGTAGGTTTCGAAAGAAACTTAAGGGAGAAGCAATAACCTAAGTAAACTCCATTGAAAATGATGATGAGATTGTCGCTAATGTGAGCCAAATCAATGCCATTCATGGCAAAGTACAAGGCTGGTGGTATGATACCTGTGCCATCGTTTATGTCTCCTATGATAAGTCTATATTCAAAACCTTTCAAGATGTGAATGATGGACAAGAAATTCAAATGGGGAATGAAGGACACTCTAAAGTGTATGGTAAAAGAAATGTGGATCTTGTCTTCACTTCTATAAAGAAAATAACTCAGGCCAATGTACTAAATGTTCTCGATATAGGTAGGAACCTATTGAGTGAGGACTTGCTGGGATAACCTGGGATTAAATCTGTATATAAATCCAGGAAATTAATTCTATCACATAATTGTACCCTTATTGGAAAAGGCTATTCCTGTGATGGAATGGTCAAACTATGCATTATTGACAATGGTATGAATAATAAGAATGTTTCTTCTGCTTTCATTATTGACTTTGTTTCTTTATGGCATGGTAGATTAGTACATATTAATTTGAGTATTATGAAAAAAAATGATTAAATGTGGTTTATTTTCGTGTGATGTTGATAAATTTAAGAAGTGTGAAATATATATTAAATCTAAAATGGTAAAGAAACCTTTTCCTAGTGTTGAGAGATCAACTAAATTGTTAGAACTTATACATTATGATATTTGTGAGTTGAATGGCATGTTAACAAGAGGTGTTAATAGATACTTCATTACATTTATTGATGATAGTTCTAGATACACCTATGTCTATTTGATAAATCATCAAAATGAAGCATTCAATGTGTTTAAAATCTATAAAGCTGAGGTTGAAAATCAATTAGGGAGAAAGGTTAAATTCTTAGAAATGATAGAGGTGGTGAATATTTTCCTAATGAATTTATTGCATATTGTGAAGAACATGACGTTATACATGAGAAATCAGCAACACGTACACCTCAACAAAATGTAGTTGAAAAAAAAATAGAACTTTTTCTGAGATGATAAATGCTATGTTATTAAATGCAGAATTGCCATTTAATTTATTGGACGAAGAACTTCTTGCTGTATATCATATCCTTAATAGAATTCCTTTAAAGAAAAGTAAAATCTCTCCATATGAGTAATAGAAAGGAAGAAAACCCAACATAGGGTATTTCAAAATGTGGAGGTGGTTTTCATATTACAAGAATAATGATCCAAAAAGGACTAAGTTGGGTCCTAGAGGGATCAAATGTGCTTTTATAGGATATGCTACAAATAGCAAGGCATATAGACTCTTAAAGTTAGAGTCAAATGTGATAATGGCCAGAGATGTGGAGTTCTTTGAGCATTTATTTACTTCAAGAAATAAATCTCAAATTAAAACTCAAATTAATGGAAGGTCACTAGAAGAGCAGTCTCTTAAAGTTGTTAGCAATCAAGTGAACCTCGTAAATGCAAAAGAATCTGAAAAGCAAAAGAATTATGACCTGATAAGATAGACTCTCAACTTATTTCTTTCTACCTAGTAGAAAGAAATAGGGAGAAGGTCTCAAGAACAATAAATATTGTTCTTCGAATTGAGGAGGATCCACTAATACCACCCATGCCAACTATGGGAATCACGGATACACACCCTTTAACATCGTCTGGTAGCAATGACTTAAGAATGGCTTCTTTTTCAGCATCTCTTCTATAAACTTTTTCTCGCCAAGGGGGCGGTAACCTTTGTAGAGACTTACTTGAAACATCTTTCTTCAAACCAAGCTCATATTTTTGATCGATCCACAAGAAAACTCAGGGCGTATTTGGTAGGATTCGAATCCTATTCTTCAAATCCAGAAACAGCTTTCATGCAGAAAGTTGGAAGGATAAAACATTATCCTTCTAACTTTCTACATGAAAGCTATTTCTGGATTTGAAGAATATGATTCGAATCCTATACCAAACGTGCCCTCAATTTCTCGAGGGTCTTCTCTATCTCAGGTTTTACAGCTTCGTCGAACTCCGTGAATGAAGCTGGGATGAATTTCACCAGCATATTCATGCCACACTCGGATTTAGGAATGTCAAAAATCCCTGACGGGGCAGGGCAACCCCGCCTTAACTGAGGGTAAGTGGGGCGGGGCACCTGCCCTAAACTAAAACCCACCCGTTTTTTTTTTTTTTTTGGGTTTTCATACTTTCATTCCCTAATCCTTATTCTCATTCCCAGTCCCAGACCCAGCCGACCACCACTGGCGAGGTCTCCCCCATCTCTTTACTCAATAGCTTTTTGTCCCTCTCTCACCCATTGGCTCATTAGAGCTTGCTCGTGTCTCGTCTCTCTCTCTCTCTCACTCAAAAGCTTGCTCGAAGGTCCTCTCTCTCTCTGTCTCCCTCTCTCTCACCAGGTTGTCCATTCTTTTTTTTTCTTTTTTTTTTCCTTTTTTGAAAAAATATTTTTGAGAATCATTTGTCTAAATTTTAGAATTGTATAGTCTGATTGTAGTGATTATTCTACTTCTGGAGGGTCAAAAATGGTGATATTGATATATTCTTTTTATTGGGTATGCCATATGTTTGAGTATTTGCCTCTGTGTTTATCTTCAAGATTGGCCCAACTACTTTGTGGTGTTAATAATGAATGTGTGATTTTGTGAATGCTTATATCTCCTATCTCTTCTACACATGATTTATATGTTCTATTTTTGAAGTGTCATATAGATAATTTATATACTAACACTGAGACAGATTGCTTGCTCTATTAAGAGATTAATGCTATGCCTATATTGTAATTTATATCCAGAAACTATAGCTATAGCCTATATTAGCAAATTTTATTGTAGAGTTTTGTAACGGAAATTCTGATTTTGGGCATGATGATGTTATAGAAATGGATCCACCTGGATAGTATTTGAGGGCACGGAGTTGGAATTTTATGTTGATTTTATCAACTTTGCACTTCTGGTGAAAAAAAAAAAAAAAAGAAATGGCTCTAAAACTGACCATAGAAGCCATGGAAAGAATAGAGGGAGAGTTGAAGGGAATAGAGAATTTCTTTGGAGGGGAAAACATTGGGTATTTGGACATTGCAATGAGCTGAATGGCCCAGTGGCTACCTGTTTGGGAGGAAGTTGGGTCCATGCAGATTTTGGACCCAAACCAATTTCCTGCCACGGTTGCATGGATCAATGTGTTCATTAGCCACTCTATGATTAAACACAACTTACCTCCTCGAGACAAGATGATCACTTATTTTCGTAAGAGGAGTCAAGAACTTAGTTCCAGTGTCCAAGACTGGATTAAAATTTAGTCATTGATGTCAACTGATGACATGGTTTGGAGATCATTAACGTTTCAATAAAAAATATTTAGTATTGAGTTCCAAAATCAATTGGTTATATGGTTCTGAATATTATTAACTCAACTAAAATAAATTACTTATCTTGGAGAATTTTTTTAATGATTCATACTATAACTTTACTGCTACTACTTCAAATCGTTTTCTTTTGTGGCTTTTCAATGATGGGTTGGACTTGAATTGAGGGTCCTTTGTGGGGTTTAGTTATATGAGAAGAAGAAAATAGAAAAAAGGTCTTTTCTAGATTTGTTTGACAAGTTTGTTGTTTCTTCGTATGTGGATCTTCCTTCCAACTTGTGTTCTAGTGTTTTATAAATATTTGTATGTGTACATTTTGTGTGTATACTCGTGGTATGATGCAACATTATTTTTCATCGTGTCATATTTTGTTGAGTTGTATATTTCCTTGACATTATCAATCTTTGCTTTATTTTTTTGTTCTTCGTTTGTCTTGTGTGGTAAAATAGGTGTTGTGGCTTGTTTATTATTTTGGTGATGGGTTTATTTATACATAATATATCTCTTTGAATTATGTTAGGGAGTTGTAGACTTAATCAAATATGTCGACCACCCAAGTAGTAACAAGATCATGTGACATTAGTGATCAAGATGATGAGTATGTACCTTCTTTAGATACCTAAGAAGTACGATCTTAGGGTGTTGAAAAAAATGATAGCGAGAAAAATGATAGTGAGAGTGGAAAAAAAAAAAAGAAGGCTTACATCTATTGTATGGGAGCATTTTAAAAGGCAAAAAATTAATGGAGTGATGAAAGCAGTTTGCGGTCATTGTGGGAGGCATTTAGGGGGCAACAGTCGTAATGGGACAAAACATTTACATGACCATTTAGATAGATGTCCTGTAAGAAAAGCTCAAAATGTCACGAATCCTAACAAAATAACTGATGGAAGTCCTACAGTTACTACCTATACTCTTGATTCTAAAGTAGCAAGAAAAAAGTTAGCACACATGATTATTCTACACGAGTATCCTTTGTCCATGGTAGAGCATGTTGGGTTTATTGAGTTTTTGAACTTTATTTGTCCTTCGTTCCAAGTGGTCTCTAGAAATACTATTAGATCTGATATTTTAAAGATTTTTAGATTTGAGACAGACAAGACAATACAAATCTTAGAGCAAAACAAAAGTAGAATAGCTGTCACTATGTGGACTGCTAATAATCAGAAGAGAGGATATTTGACCGTGACAACTCATTTCATCGATGATTCTTGGAATTTACAAAGTAGAATTATGAGATTCAAGTATGTACCATATCCACATGATGCTGCAACACTTTTAGATGCACTAGGTGAGTGTTTGATGGATTGGAATATTGATAATAAGATAAGTACAGTGACTATAGATAATTGTGCTACTAATGATGCAATGATTCCACTTTTGAAGGACAAGCTATCTTCCAGTTGTTTTCTTTTAGGTGGGAAGTTACTTCACATACGTTGTTGTACTCATATTTTAAATTTGATAGTGAAAGACGGCTTATCTGTGATTGGTGATAGTATAGACAGAATTCGTAATAGTGTTGCTTATTGGACAACATCAGCTAAAAGATACGAAAAGTTTGAGGAAACTGCTCGTATGATTTATGTGCAATGTACAAAAAAGTTAACACTTGATTGTGTGACTAGGTGGAACTCTACCTACTTGATGTTAAGTACAACTTTATTGTACAAGAATATCTTCACTCGTTGTAAGCTACGTGATTCAAAGTATAAGGTGCATCTTCGGAAGATGATTGGGTCATGGCTCAAAGCTTATGTGATAAGTTAGTTTTGTTTTATGAAGTAATTGAGTTATTTTCAGGAACAAAATACCCTACTACCAATCTCTTTTTCCTAAAAATTTGTGACATTAAGATGATCATTGAATCTTGGATGACATCTGAAAAACCATTTATAAGAGATATGGCTAATAAGATGATGACCAAGTTTCAAAAGTACTGGGAGGAAATCCATGGTGTTATGGCCATTACGACAATTTTGGATCCTAGATATAAATTCAAACTAATTGAGTATTTTTTCCTCTCATATATGGCGAACAATTTGAGAATGAAGTTGAAAAGATTCGTAAGCTATGTTATGATCTACTGAATGAATACAAACTTAGTCATCCTATTGTGAACAAGAAAAGCTTACATTTGAGTGATTTATCAATCTCTTCATCACATGGTCCTCAATTAGCAGCTCATTAAGACACCCTCTCTGGTTATGACAGATATGTTAGTGCCACAACTTGTATTTTGAATGTGAAGTCAGAGCTAGATACTTATTTGAAGGAACAAGTATTACCCAGGGATGGTAACTACTTTGACATATATTATTATTGGAGGGTAACATGGCCCAAGTATCCTATATTGAATAGGATTGCTAGAGATATTTTTGCTATTCCTGTTAGCACTGTTGCTTCAGAATCTATATTTAGCACTGGAGGTAGACATGTGGGTCCTCACCGAGCAAGACTTCATCCATCTACATTGGAGGCATTGATTTGTACTCAAAATTGGTTGTGGAATAACAGGCAATGTAGACATGGTTTTCAATTTTTTTAAAGACATTTCTTTAATCTTGTCATAATAGTTTACTAAAAATCTTGTGTTGGTTTGCTTTATAGCAATGGCTGAAATTCTCATATTGAATCATGAAGATACGGATGTAGATCCATCATTGGTAGGTTTTTTTCTTTTTTTTTTCGAACTATGTTGACTAGTTAGTTACTTTATTTATATTTATGTTAATGTTTCGTTTTATTTTTTTGTCACAGGAGCCATATGTAGTTGAGCTAGAAGATTAGGAGTCACATGTGATTGAGCTAGAAGATCAAGAGAAAATTATAGTTGTGTTATGTTGGATTTTTGTCAATGTTGCTTTATGTAGGTTTATGCCATTACTTTTTTAGTTGAAATTGTTTGCGCACTTTTTATAGGCCTAACCTTTTAATGTTGAAAGCCTCACAAATGTTATGAACTTTTTGACATTACATCACCCAAAAACAAAAAGTGGGGTGAAAAAATAATGAACCTAACACATAACATAAGTTGCGTTCTAATTTTTTTTACCTTCTACTTTGTGCAATCATGAATTAGTCGTTTTTCTTTTTCTTTGCGCACAATATATGACTTAAAATAAAAGGATTTTCATGAGAGACAAACACTTTCGACTATGCAACCTCTTTGTGATTACATGCAATTAATCAAATATATTTTTACAGCTTAAATTTCTCAAAATTTTAGATTAGTGTTCAAATGGTATATGAGTATAAAACCTAAAATCGTCTAATATACAAAAAAGCATCAGGGTCTAGTTTTCAATCTAACTTCCAAAATATACTTAAGATCACCATTTAGTTAAAATTACTTTTTAGAAACTTGACATTTTGGAACGTTCAAATTTAACATTGAAGGAACAACTCTTAATTAATGGATTGAAGAACGTTAATTTTCTTCAGGTTAGTTAAAAAAATTATTATTTTTCAAAAATAAAAAAAGGGGCAGCGGGGCAGGGCGGGGTGACCCACTGCCCCGTGGGGCGGGGAGGGTCGGGGCTTCGTCCCGCTCCACACCGATTCGGGGCAGGGGTTAAGAACAACTCTTAATTAATGGATTGAAGAACGTTAATTTTCTTCAAGTTAGTTAAAAAAATTATTATTTTTCTGAAAAACAAAAAGAAAAGAAAACGGGGCGGCGGGGCGGGGTGGGGCGACCCGCTGCCCCGCGGGGCAGGGAAGGTCAGGGCCCCGCCTCGTTCCACACCTATTCGGAGCTGGGCGGGGCAGGACGAAACCGAGGGCGGGGCAGGGCAACCCCATACCCGCATTGCCCTGCCCCATTTACAATCCTACTCGGATTGATCAAGTTTTTCCATCTTGGACCGCAAGGCTTCAGTTTCGATCTTATCAATCAAGTCATACGCTTTGTAAGTTACATATTTAAGCTCAGCAAGCCAATCTCTCACGTTTCGATCTCGAATAAGCTTCTGCTCAACATCACTAAGCAGTGCATTAGCCGACTTTAACTTGATCTTGAACTTGTCAAGTAGCTCAACAATAGGCTTCTTTCCATGAAACAAGTCGGTGAACTCCTCGGAAGCCATCCTTTGAAATATCACTTGGAACGTAGAAGAGAGAAAAGCTTCGCAAACCATTTCTACTGCCGTGGTTTCACTCTTGCGAGAGGAATTAAACAAGAATATGGAGAGTTTTGGGTGTATTATGAACCTTGGAGCTTTATGATTATGCTTGGTAATTCAAATGAAGCCACTCTAGTATTTTCTATTTTACCTCCCTCTCTGAATTCACACGTAAGAAAAGTTTCGATATGTATAATCAGCAATATTACACCTTTTCTTTCTTCCAAGAAGAAAAGAAAAAGTGTCAAGAGAAAGACGATTTTGAAATGAATGTATGTATGGCTTTTCCATAAAGCAAAAGATTGCATAGAAAATGTCTTTTTATATATTTGTCTTTAATTATGAAGAGCGTTTATAATCTCTCTGTTTACTAGGAAAAGGACACTAATATGGGGCCTTTCTTTAGTGCATGAAGTGGAACTTAGAAGGGCAGCTAACAAGATGTGAAAAATATTTTTTGTTGGGAAAAAGTAATGTGAAAATCTTTGATTATTTTGTGGAAAAAAAAAAGTTTGAATATTTACTTTGAATATCTCTCATATTACTTTTTTTTTTTTTTGAAATGAAATCTCTCATATTACTTGTGAGTATGTTTTTCTTTTATCAATTAGTTTAATTTAGTTTAAAAGAAGGATTTCACGCGTTAGTGGAATATTGGCACTTGATGAGTTTCGAAATGGATAGCTATATATGAATGATTAAAACCAAATGTCGAAAAAAAAAATACAATAATAACAATAACAATATTACACAAACGAAAATACATTTACCGTAATAATATAAGTAAATAGATTCTTTTTATTAGGAATGGAGAAAAGCTTCTGGCCTTCGACAAACTTATATGATCTGTTCTTAAAGTTAAAATTCTGAAAATATAATAAAACTCCGTGTCTTTATTAGAAAAATGTAAAAGAAATCATGTGAAAGGAAGGCGCAAAGCAAGCCATGCCCATAAATCATGATGAACTAGCTAGCAACCATTTTCTCAGAAGAGAGACCTCGTTATTGGGGCTAAAAATATAAGTAAACAAATATAAATAAAAGAGGCCCTCAGTTGGAAAACTAAATATAAAAGTAAATAAGATTATTGTTTATGCATAAATTCTAATTGGACGATCCCTTTCAATACTTGTAATTAAGCATTTCTATTTTGTTAGAACACCCACGTAAATGGCTTCCAATTGGCAGTTATAAATACATGAAATTGTTTCGAGGTTTAAAGAAATGAATTTTTAGTTTTTTTTTTTTTTTAGGAAGGCCCGAAGTAATGCTAATGAAATTTATTTTGAGGATAGACTTGAAGTATTGAGCATCTAGATACTCAATCTTATGGTTCTCCCAAATAAGCAAAGTTGAGATCAAATTATCATTTGAGACCTACAATGATTATATTTTTGAGATACTTAAGAAACCTATTCCGCTCCTTATTATTCGATGAAAAGCAAATGCTAATGAAGCATATATTAATAAGAGGGACAAGCAAAGTAAATGATTTGCTTGCTGAGGCTTTTCCTGAGCTTTGGTGAAATTTATTTATTTATTTATTTTTATTATTATTTTTTTTTTTTTGAAAGCCATAGCTTTCCAAGATTCGACAAACATATATATATATATAGATGACGTGAATCGTTTGTGGTATTTCAATATGTAGATAGCTATATACCACATTTTCTTTCTCCCAAGAAGAAAAGAAAAGGTGTGACGGAGAAAAAGACGATTTTGAAATGAAAGTATGGCGTTTTAAAAGGAAAAAATTTCTGCACAACTTTTTTTTTTTTTTAATACATTGTTAGATTAATACGGAGAGAGAAAGATGGTGGAGTTCGATCCCCACACCTCATACTCCTCAAGAAGGAGCTTTTCCACACGAGCTACAAACTCGTGGTAGCTTCTGCACAATTTCAATTATACATAGAAGATGTGTTCAATATTTATGACAAGCATCAATAATCTGTCTGTATACTAGGGAAAGAACAGTAACATGTGACCTTTCTTCGGTAGCTAATGTGAAAGTCATTGATCATCTTGTGGAACAAAACTAATGTTTCAATGTTTATGAATATTTCTCATATATATAATTTATGAATGTTCTTTTTTTTAAAAAATTCAGTTCAAATGAAGGATTATTTCATGCATTTGGAGGGGATCTGGCCACTTGATGGCTTGGTTTTCGAAACGAGAATTGCTAACATCACTCTCTTTCTCACTTTCATGTCTTTCTCACTAATTAATTGGTGTAATGTTAGAGTTCGCAACTTAAATTCTGTCTGATGCGACCTGAAAAGCTTGCGGTATTTTGTAATTGGGAGAGTTTTTCGAGGGTCTGATTTTTTCGTACATGTTTTGTCCTAACACATGTATTTTAGGGTTTTAGGATTACACATATTTCAGCTTGGTCATATAAGACTCAACTTTTTACTCAGCTTTTGACATAATGAAGTTTCTTCTCTTCTGTTAGTAGTTTTTCTCGATTAGGATTTTTCACTTAAATTTGTATGTACTTGTTTCCAGTTTTATTGACTTTTATCGTTCGATAATTCTTTACATGTAAGAAGGAATATAATTTGACTTAACGGTCCAATTATACTGATTACCAATTTCAAACCGACTTTTCACCTGACACCTCGATTGCTACTAAATATGCAGACATCTTAGATTCTCTAGTATTATTGTCGCAAAATGGCGTTGAAAGAAATGGCATGCGCTCTGAGTTTTGTAAAAGACGAATTTTTCTTTAGGAAGGATATATTAGCAAGAGTTGAACAAAGGACAATAGTAAATCATCTACTAACGAAATATTTAGATCAAAATTTATACCTAGCACATTCTAAAATCCCCAACAACAAGCATAAAGTTCATGCAATTACGTCTTAGTCCCCAAGAAACTTCCTTTTCTTAATTGGATGTGTTCATATAAGGTCGGATGTCCCATTCAGTCTCTGCTTCATTCAGTTTGATGCACAGTCCCTAACTTTTATCTGCAACATCAACTGATCAAAGAAGGAACCAATACATGAACAATGTATAAGACTTCAATATACAAATCAACATATATAAAAAACAGAATACAATTGTAAGAACGTCACAAAAGCAAACATATATATCAAAAGAGTGATTAAAATTCCAAAGCCCAAACAGACCAACTGAAAAAAGCACATAGAAAACTCGACTGTTTTGGCGTTTTCTTCATTTTTTTTTATTTTTCTGTATATTTAAACGTTAGGTATGGAAAAATGGTAATGTCTCCTCGCCCAAGATGGCATAAGATTGGACTAATGACTGAAAAATATGACTTGAAATTAAAAAATAAACGAGTGAAAGTTATCTTTCCAAATTTGTTTACTATACACTTTCCATATCGAACAAAGTGAGGCATGTGCATTATCATTAAAAAAAAAAACTAGTGAGGGCTGAGGCATGTGCACTCAATTTAAGATGCAATACACTGTCTTAAGTTTGTCAAAGTTGCAGATATAACAAAACGTGCAGGATCTAAGCTCGTATCCCACTTTCCAAATCTTATCCCACTCTCCGAATAATAAATATATAAATAACACATAAATTTGATGATATAAACTTGTCATTCCCAAAAATAAATTCATTTACAATGTCAGAAGTCATAGGGTCCGCCACTCTGTTTATGTTTCAGCCTATGCATAAATGATAAATGGTTCACTGTGTCGAAATGAGTGAAAAGTAAAAATGATGTCAACTGCCCCTAATCCTTTATAGTAAAGACGAAAAGCAGAGATATAAGATTCAAATACTATTCTGAACATCTGAAAACTGTTTTATCCTAACAAATTGTTAAGATAAAACTATTTCCAGATTTTGTAAAATAAGATCTGAATTCTTTGATATGGATTTATACACAGCACACGTAAAACACCAATAACAAGCGTAAAGTTAATGCAATTGTAGGGAGCCATTTAACTTGTACACAACAACAAACTGTGTGTAAAATGTTTTGTTACATGTAGCAAGCGATAACAATAAAACTTGTACACTAGTTAAATGCATGAAAACCAAAAGTGAAATGTTATCTTCCTCCGTAGCAAATAATGACAATCTTCTGCGCTATGCAAAACAGGGTCAATATTATTTAAGATCTCAAGTAATTTACCAAAATTCTCCAGCAAAAAAATGTAATTTACCAAAATTTTTACATTGATGACCAATTAGAAAATGGCGATTCACTAAACACATCATTTGTGGAGGTAAGAAAGAACATGTTTTGAGTATGTAGAAGACGAATTTTCTTTTTGGAAGGGTATTAGCAAGATTTTAATTTAGAAGGGAAAAAAAAAAAAAAAACAGGCAATCATCTACTTCTGAAAATTTAAAACAAGATATAAAACCCCAATAACAAGCGTAAGTACATGCAGTTGTCTCAATCCCCAAGAAACTTCCGTTTTTTGGATGTGTTCATGTAAGGTCGGATGACCCATTCAGTTTGTGCTTCACTTTGATCCACTGTCCCTAACTTTATCTGCATCACCAAAGCGAAAATGCCACACAATAAATTATGCAAATATAAGACTTCACTCTGTATTTATAAGATTGCAAGAAGGTTTCAGAACCAAACTTATAATAGAGTAATCAAAAGTCCAAACAGAGCTAAGTCATGTAATTATTGCTATCTGAAAATAAGCCAAGGAGTTGAAAAATTGTTGCATCAACTCTAAATCCAAGTCCAGCTCTAGGGAAGCTTTTGCCTCAAATAGATATACAAGGCACTGGTGCTGAATTCAAAGTTTTGCTCTCCTACCTAGATAACTAAATATGAAACAGCATCACTGCTTCTACCGTTCAGGATGTAAAACATTACATGCATACTAATTTATGTAATTTGCTTTGTCTGCACAATTTTGAAAAGTTTTAAAGTATTTAGATTGCAAACTTAATGCTTGCCATGACTAATGCAATTCACAGGACACACAATGTAATTTAGCAGACACGTTGACCACCCTTATTGGCACTCTTTTTCATTTTTCCTTTTTTTTGAAAAAGATACATTTACGGGGACTTTAAACCCCAGACCACTCACCCACCCAACCACTTAAGCTAGCTCAAGGGCCCTATAGTGGCCCTCCTTGTAATCAAATTCTCTACTAAAATGTGAGCACTACATTTTCTTGGCGAGAAATATACAGTGAAAAGTGTTCTAAAAGTATAGTAACTACCTGAAAAAGCCGTAACTCAAACCGAGGACCAATCTCCTTCAGCTCAATGGACTTTGGACCTCCCTGCTTCTCATAAATATGATGCCTATATTTCAAGTTGCCATTCATAAATCAAGACATACACAGGTTATTAACTTGTATCGGCGTATGGCACTAATTAAATAAAGGCTACAACAAGCATCCATCTTGTTATGTGATAGAACCTACCTGAATGAAATATAGTCTGACTGATTGGCAAAAGTGATAATGCGTTTCGTATCTGGCTTTGGAACTGGAAAGAGATGCTTCAAAATATTAGCTGTCCTTTCTCCCACCTAAATAAATTAAAGGAAACCAAAAACAAATGTTAGTAATTAGGTTATAACAGTAAATAAATAAACATGATAATAAAATCTTTTGCAGAAAAACTCAACCTAGAACTCATAAGAAAGAAATTGCAGAAAAAGGGGTGATAAAATTCAGGAGAGAAGAAGAGAGGTTGATGGTCTCATCCAGTGCCTATATATTGATGGTAACCTATGAAAATAATCAGTTAAATCAAGAGAAAACCAAGCAATCGGATTAGTGTTTCCAACAATGAAATCCCTTAAAATGCTTATTGTATTTTGTCAGTCATGTTTAGATAAGTTTTAACTAGTTATGTAGCAACTGATAGATCTAACAAGACTTCTTTGGATTGCAATCATCATCTCTCTGTAAATCTACGAGCAATGGCAACTATGAAGGAAATTTATCAATGCATAGGATATTAATTAGATTGTGTCTAAGAAAGATAAACCAAGTCAAATGACTATTAATAACTCAACCTCCAACTGAGATATGATACCTTGGTTGTGAAATTGTTAAGAATCAAATGAGGGTAAGCCTGAGGCATTGTTCCAACGAGTTTCTTGTCCTTGATGTCATGCCTTGTAACCTACAGGGGACAAATTACCAGCATGTCAATGCCCAAAAACAGTTAGGAGAGAATAAACAAACTAGAAACAAGGTAACAAAGGCCACAAGAAGCTCAAAAGAACTACGTGTTTGTATGAATAAAACAAGCACTTGTTGAAATGTTTAGAATTGAACCCCTCTTCCATATTTGGAACTATGTCAAACTTTCTGAAGATTTGCTATTTCACTAAGAAATTCGCAATTTTCTGAATTCTATTCCAGCTCTCGTATATTACATTTTTGTGTCAAACCATTTGCCCACACTAAAACAAAACTGAGTGAAGTACATACCACATTGAGTAATTGGAAATAAGCAGTTGGGCCAAAAGGCAGATGGCTTATAATTAAGCCATCTGGTACTCCACGATGTTCATGAACCAAGATAACATCTGTGAAATCATGAGCGCGGCAAGTTTCGATAATTTCAGAAATAACCTGCAGAAGGAAACAAATTCTCCATTATCAGATGGCGAAAATCTCACAAAACAATTTTGTTGTATCCTAGTCTAGATAAGCAGTCCAAAAGCACCAAAGATCCTCATTTCATCATGTATATCACAAATGTATGTATAATATATAAGTGTATATAACACTAATGACAGTGCCCAACACAAGAAGTTCAGGCAAATAGAGAAGTGAGAAGAAAATCAAATTGACGAAATAGTTAAAATTTTGATTCTCTTCCCACCCAAACAAAAAAAAAATTACCAGACATTACACAAATTGTTAATAGTGAGAAAAGGAAGTCTTTACAGTTCTACACTATCACTTCCGTTGATTAGGCTTAAACTGGTTTTTATCCTCATGAAATGATGCAATACTGTGTTATTTGCTCAATTTTTCTTAATAAGGACGAGCTACCAAGTATTACATTTAAATCATCAGATGAGAAAAACTGAAAGAGGAGGAGGGGGAAGGATTTACCAACCTGACCACCACGATTCATTTGCTGCGCATTAGGGAAGACCAATTTTAGTTCCTGGAAAAACAAAGCCATTCTAATCAATTGTAATAGCAGCAATGCAATTACACAAAAAATAGACGAAAGAAATGGAGGGGGAGAAAGTGGGAATAAAAAAAGCAGAAATCAACCTTTGTAAACTGTATTAGTGGAGCACTTGGGTCCCTGGATGTAGTTAGCAAAATTTTAGGATCCTTTTCTGCTGCGTTAGCGTACTCGTCATCGATGTGACTTCTTGGGACTAAAATCAGAAATGCAGAGCAAAAGAATATGAGCAGCATTTCCAACAATATTTATCTTACAATTACACTTAAAAAAAAAAAAAACACTCATCACTATACAGTAGTATCAATTCAACCTCATCTATAAAACTTGTACCCAAATTTATTGTTATTGTTAGTTATTAGTTATTGTTAACATCCAGTAGTATCAATTCAACCTCATCTATGAAAAGAGAGGCATTAGTTATTGTTAGCTTAGCTAAAATCCAGTACCCAATTCTTTGTTCGTATAGCAAAAACAGAACCAAAAGTAGTGCAACGGATTTTCTCGGCTACCAAACAGAAAATAAAGAGAAATGCCCAGAAAAACACACCGGCAGTATTTTCGTCCTCGAGATCAATTTCATGGCGAAGAGCTGCCTCTTCGTTCCGAAGCTCCGTTGGAATTGGTTTTCCCTCTGCAACCAAAAAATAAATTTAAAATAAATTAAATTTTAAATTTATTTTTATAGAATGTAGATACGCATACATACATATATATATACACATAAAGAGAGAGATGGTGAAGTTACCTTCAAGGATTTCTCGGATTTTGCGCTTCTTTTCATAGAGCAATCGAGCTTTGCCTTCTAAGCTCTTTCTGTACAAGTACTCCCTTCTGAGCCGAATGTTTCTGCGCAACATGGTGGCTCGCTGTTACAGAGCTCGACTAGTAGACCCAAAGATAAGAGAAGCTGAGCTCCCTAAAGTTGCAGCCTTTCAGTTCAGGGGTTGGGTTTTAGGTTTAGGGTTTAGACTTCATTTAGGGGAGAACAAGGAGACGACACCCCAAACGACAGCGTATTAGCATTTCAGCACTATCATTTGATTCGCACCGTTTTATTTGGGAAAAGTTCGTAAATACCCGTTTTTAATACCA
>JXTC01000496.1:139543-157910 GCA_002914845.1 Trema orientale | reverse complement strand
GAACAAAGAATATATTCTTCTATATAAAGATGGGCTTTACAACCAAATTTCTGACTAATTACATTGAGTTTTCACACTCCTTTTTCAATCTCTACTCGTTTTATTGGGACATAACTCTCTTTGCATCTCATATGGTGCATAATCATTCTCAAAATTAAAAGGTTCCTCATGAAAAATTCAAGCTAGCTAAAAAGGATATGATGATTCTTTCAAATTTAGGTTCTGATTCGGAGAAGGATGGAGAAAAGGAAAAGCCATATTCCATGCACAATCAGCGCACACATAAAAATGAAATACAGCCTCTATTGTCACACATTTCTTTGCATCATTATAAATATAGTATAAATACATAGAAAGGTAGTAATTACACGTTGAACTTAATCACATTACTAAAATCCATAATGGCTAAGAACGGAGCACATAATTCAGTGATAAAGGAGCCAAAAGATCCAAATAAATCAGGTACAGTGATCTCTCTCTGTTTCCCAATCTTTTTTTTTTTTTTTTTTGGTTTTTAAATCCTATTTTAGTTTCAAAGTTCTTTCTGACTAAGTTTATATACTTTTAATCACATAGCAGATGTAAAGAAAAGATGTTGTACTCGTACAAGAAAGAAAGGGGATAGAGGTTTCATTGAAGGATGGTAAGTAAACGTGTTTTCCCAGAAATCATTGTAGCATAAACTTTTGCAATTTTCATTTATTTCATCCTAAGTAGCAGAATATGTGTCTTTGTTTTATGTTCTTTAAATGCTTTAGTTATGTGACATTTTTCCGCAGCCTCTTTGCTTTGTGCTGCTGTTGGCTATGTGATGCCTGCTTTGATGTCAGTGTTGTAGCGGGATGAACATCACAAAACCGTAGTGAAACACTTCTCGGATTACTAGTTCTGTTATGTGTTGTATCTTGTCTAAGAGTATCTACTTTTCTGGAGTGATTTGGTTTGAATAATCATTGTAGAAGCATTAACCTTGTTCTCCTTAAGTTCATACTTGTTATTGAGTTGAGCAACAAAGATCCATCGGAGTTTTCGAACTTAAATATGTAACAATGTAACATTTGCACATATTTGCATAAGTAAAATTCTGGTTTTCTAGTTGATATCTGAACTTGCCTTTTATTTTTTAGCAAAGATCTCTCCTACAGAATTTAGTGAAATGCCTGAAATGAACCATATAACACAAGGAAACAGCATGTGAATCAAATCTGCTATCCGGGCTCTGAAGAGTTTGTTAAAACAAATTTCAAATCTGACGCCTGCAAAACCATTTTCAGATGCCAGGACAAAATAACGTTTTCATAATGAGATTATACAAGAAAAAGAAGTATGATAGTGCTACTCAAGCTATTTCATGTCTACACCACGAGAGATACATATGGCTCATCCAAATATGTAATAAGAATTTGAAAGATATATACCATTAAGTATTCAATGAATGTCTTTACAGGGGAAAACAACAAATAAAGAAACAAATCACAAGCATATTTCTCACGTACATGGCATGATTTGTGTCAAAAGTAACTAGACTGAAACTGTAAGAGCTCCAGATGTGCTAGGACCTTTGCGATAGTTGGTTTCAATCTGGAGTCGCCATGCTGAGCTAAATCAATGAGCAGAACCTGAGCAGATTCCCCATATTTTAATCTGTGCTCTTCACTCCTGAAAATCCTCTCGAGTATCCATAGCGCTTTCTCTTGTGCTTTGGTGTTCCCTGATTCCAAGACTTTTATGATGGCTTGAACTTGCGATGTTTTGGCTATGTAATTGCTTCCATTTTCCCAAATTTCATCTTGAAGTAGAGTTGCTAGAGCACCGAGGACAGCTTCATCTGCTTCCCTCTCTTTGCCTTCCAATATTTTAAGCAAAGGTGATACAGCACCGGCCTTTACCAAACATAGTGTGCTCTTCACAAAGCAGTGGCCATCATGGACTTCACAGAAGGCATTTGCAGAAGGAGGAGCACAGAACCACCTTGAAGTCTTTGACTTTCTTAGAGAGAGCGAGTTCTGTGATAATTGAGCTAGCGAGGTTGCAGCTCTGCATTTAGCAATCGATGACTTGCTTGAAAGCAATTTCACTAGTAAGGGAATCACCCCTTGTTCTGCTGAATACAGCTGTAGTTTCTTATCAGAAGGACTCGTGAACCGAATCAATGCACCTGCAACGCTTTCTTCTAACTGTTGTGTTTCAAGTTTTGTAGTTGCAGGGATAGAAGTCATTATGGAGACAATAAGGGGAATGAAGTATTCCCTCTTAAGTATCTCTGTAACTTTCTTGTCACTAATGGGGAAATTACTTAGTATTCCAACCGCAGCAGCTTTTTCGCTCTCGGATGTTGAGGATGAGATAATGTTGATGAGTATAGTAATATGGGTTTCTCCTAGCTGTTCTGACAATTCTTGTGATAAATCTTTAGAAAGAGTATAAACCAAATTCAAGGCACTGTTCCTGATTTTAAAGTTGGTCTCCATCAGAAAAGGCAACAGAAGCTGCATGGCACCATTTTCCTTCATTTTTCTTCTAACTCGGGATGCACTAGCATGAGAAGCAATGCTATTGAGTGCTTGTAATAGGTGAATCTGGATTACCGGGCTGGAAAGGTTTAAAAGTGAGAGCATCTGCTGAGCCACATCTTGGTTAATAAGGATAGATTCTGATTCAGCAATCCTCGCAAGAATTGCAGATGCAGGCTCCCGAAGAGTCATAAGAACCGATGTAACAGAAAAGAGGAGCTGAAGCAGGGGAGCTAAAATGCCCGAGCGGATTAAACGTTGGACATTTTCGGCCAAGCTAGACAAGTTCTGCAATGCATTTAGAGAAGACAACTTGGCTTCGAGTTTTCCAGTAGTAAACATTCTTACAAGGGGTTCTATTGCTCCATCTACTCCAAGGGAAGCTCTACTTTGATCTGTGAGCTCCATCCTTGAAAGTGCTGTTGCCATGAGGATCTTAGTCATATCAGAGCCTGCAAAGACATGATATTCAT
Source organism: Trema orientale (assembly GCA_002914845.1). Classification (NCBI taxonomy): domain Eukaryota; kingdom Viridiplantae; phylum Streptophyta; class Magnoliopsida; order Rosales; family Cannabaceae; genus Trema; species Trema orientale. The sequence continues at coordinate 154,924 of JXTC01000496.1, read as the reverse complement.
ATATTATCAACTTTAGATTAGAGTACGATTTTAGTTTTAAATAAGTTTGAAACATTCTCGTATACATTAAAACAGAAGAAAGACATAAAAACAAACATTAGGAAGACTTTTATCACCTTCCTTTAGGTACTGAACTAGTGGCTTGAAGTAGCCTGCCTCAGCCATATGAAGTGCGTTCTGAGTGTTACTAGACAACAAATTTAACAACTTCCCTGCGTCATGGGAAGCAATAAGATCATCCCCATTTAGCAAGGCGACCAACATAACAATACAACCCTGAATTCGGCCAATCCGCCTTCGAACATCTGAGAGTTCAGAGAGATCCAACAGCAGGCCAACTGCTTCCCTCCTCTCCTCCTCTTCTCGTATTAAAGACTTCACCAATGTTGACAAAAACCCCACATCTGCCATCTTCTCCTGCACACTATTCCACAACGTGAGCACACTACTAGTGAAGCTTAATTGGTTTCTAAGCAGAATTGACAACTAAAGGATATATAAAAATTTCACAGACAGAAAATACAAGCTTGTTTACCTTGTTTCCAGCATTGTCCAAAGCAAGGATTCTCAGTAAATGAATAATGGTCAACCGGTATTCTGGTTTACCAGAACTTAACCGGTTAAAAAGAACAGGAATAACTCCTTCATCTTCAATCCAGTCGTTACCGACCTTCTTACTGCCAATTAACTCACTTAAGAACGAAAGCGCCAATCTCAATACTTCATCATTAGCATACTTCAGTTTCAACACAACATCATCAATACCAAGACTAACCTTCTCCTCCTGTATTTCATCTTCCACTTCCACCTCACTAACAATCTCTGAATGGCGACTTGAGCTCGCAACTGAACTCGGGTCAAACTTTGCATTCATCAAATCCTTTTGCAGTGCCCCAATCTTGTCCTTAAAATCTGTAGACACTTCAAGGCTAGCAAAGAGAACGAGGCCTAAAGACCTCCCTAAATCATGAACCATGTCCTCCACTTGTTTAAGCAATGTTTTCGAATTGGGGTTCGTGATCATAGCCTTGGCACGGTTAAACTCTTTCCCAAGTGATTCTACAGCCTTTTGGACTGGTGGGTGTTCCATAATCTTAATATTGGCTCTTAAATGATTGAGAATTGGAACAAATTTATCAACCAAGATTACAAATTCAGAGAATACTTGCCTCTCAGTCTCTGAGCTTTGAGCCAAAGAAGTAACCTCCTGGGCTGAGGCTATCAACTCTGATAAAACCTCTGAAAATCTTCTATCCTCTATATTTTCCATAGCTTTTGACAGCAAAAATTTAAACAAAAGAGAGAAATATATATCAGAAAAAAGAAAAAGAGAGATATCAATTCAAGAACAGAAGGGAAAATTCCCAAGAGACTAATGAGAGAGAATTGGAACCTGAAGAGCAAAATAAGTTAGAGGTCTTCAAATTTTGGCCATAGAACTACAGAAAATACTCAAATCAAGACAAAAGCAAAAGAACACATATATAATACATAAGAAGACTCTGGTATACTTATTCTTCTCCGCCTTGAACAAGAAACATATAATAAGCTAGAGAGAGAGAAACTTGGAATTTTGCCTTTTGGAAGGTTATGGAGAAAAGGTACCAAAAGGGTCAGTGTCAGTTGGCTGTCACTCGTTAAATATATGTAGATATATTCATAGTTTAATATGTATATATACCCTCTTGCTTCATCTGCTTCCCTTGGAAGTTGGAATGTGATAAATTTATTAGAAGACAGAGTCAAAGGAGCTTGTATTGCTCTCTCTCTCTCTCTCTTCCATTTTGCTTGAGCTGCTAAGTTGTGTTTGGTTGGTTGGATTGGCTTACGTGTTCACAAGCAACCGCAGCTTTTACTTCCACCTTTGGGTCGACGAGAGGGTGACTTGGATTCATGGGTCAACGAAGAAATGATAACCACTCGCTTGGCTGGTTAAGTTCGTTGGGACTGAGGTTACGCTTAATTATGTGGCTTTGTACTTTTCACTTGGCTTTGGATATTTTATAGCTCTAGGATTCTAACTGCGCCACTTTTTCAAACCATGAATTTTCATTTTTCTTTATTTTTCCTCTCGAGTTATAGACTTTGAAGGGGAAAATTTTGGCTTTTTTAGAATGCTGAGATAGATTAACGGTCATGAAACAAGTATAAGTTAATTATTTCGATGAGAACTAAAATCTAAAATTTTTGGTCAAAGTACACGAGCGTTTAGTACCTCTTTTAAGTTGTTTTGAACAAAAGAGAATTGGACTATTATTGTGAGAGTGAGACAGACTTAAAAACGTATGAAATGAATTAACCATTAGGGTAATGGGATGATTTAAATTTGAAACTTTTTGATCAAAATATGCAGGGTCTATTATCTTTTAAATTGATTTGAACAACATTCAAACAAACTATGATATAATTCGAACCTAAAATTTTTTGGTCAAAAAACTAGAAGATGTACAACCCAATAGATATTCAATAATTAATCTTTTAGACTATTTTTGAAACCTTCGGATGATCGTTAAAGCAAATAAAATAGGAGATGCATTTGCCTAAAAGTATGTTGTAAATTATGCAAATACGTTGGTTTAAGTATGAAGTACAAATTATGTAGAGTCACATATTAAATATTAATTATGGAGCTGTACCCACTTTTTGACTGATAGGACTGCAGGGAATATCTTTCCATACCATACAGCCTTAGAGGATGGCCAAAAGGTTTGTGAAGGCTTGACAATTTGATACATGCCATGGACCAAATTGCATGAGGACATTGTTTGCATCAAATTTAAAGCCACGTGTAACAAAGAATGTGATAAATTAATAATCTTTTATTTGCTGACCTTGAAATTTTTTTAAATTTATTTTTTCCTTTTCAATTGTTAATTCCATCAAGCATGTGTGCCACAATTAGGTGATTAAAATAAATCTGCTTCAGAAAGGCATATGAAAAAAAAAATGGACTAAGCAAGCAGAAACGAGTTCCACAATGTTGCAAAGGGCAAGCTTATTTTGTCTTTTATAATTCTAGAAGACTGCTTTACAATCAATTAAACATGATTTACTATTGAGATTTAATTGCTTTCTGGAATGCCAACAAAAAAAAAAAAAAACGATGACAGCCGAAAGTAGCTAAGATGATTCCTTTGCAATGGGCTTTTTCGATTCCTAAGTTTGAAACTAAGTTGAGAAAATGTGCCCAAATTGACTTCTAAGAAGATCTCTATAGTGGAATAAGCAAGGAATTTTAACTCAAAAATAACTAGTTTGAAAGTTGAAACAAAATAAAGAAAGATTGTTTCACTATCTTGGCTGTTAAAATAGTCCAAATTAGAATCCTATTCACTCGTCTCTGCTATGACATTAAAAATAGTGTCAACATCAATAAGGACATATAGTTGTTTTTGAAGCTTTAGATAAAGAAGAACCTATTTAATCAATTGCATAAAAAGAGTTCCAGTAGTGAAAGCCAGAGAGATGTTTGGAAGAGGTACTTCAATGTGGTTGATAATATGTATAGGCACTTCTGTGTTACAGAGCCAGCTGCATATGTATAATTAGTTCAAGAGGGATGTCGTTTCGTGTTCATTCACGGAGGATTCTCTTCCATGTATAATTACAGGTGGCTGTGATTTCTTTAACGTATTCAGTTCAAGCCTAATATAGGATAAGCCAATAGCCAATTGTCATTTAGACTTGATACTCAAACTACATGTAAGAAAATAATTAATATATGTCAAATTAAATTACATTAATACTCTTTAGACAGTCTCTAAGGCCGCAAAAAGACTAAAAACTTGATGAAATTTTCCCCTTTTAGCTATGTTATTATTTTACTATGAACAGTTAATTTTAGTCTTAATAGAATATCATTAACCGAGAATTTAACCTCGACAGGTATAATTTTTGTTAAATTTGACTAGTAGATAGCGTGTCATTGCGTGTTTGAGTGTTTTTTTTTTTTTTTCAAAAGAATAATAATTTAGGGGACAATATCATAAAAATCTATCAATTTTAGTCTTTTAGCAAAAAAGACCATACATTTTTATTAATATCAAATAAAATCTTATATAATCTCACCGAATTCACATGTATAGTTAAAATTAGAATTTAAAATTGTTGCGAAAACGATTTTATTCTTTAAAATTGCCTATTAACATCTACAGAAATAGCTAAAAGACAACCATCTAGACCAAAAAATGATCTATAATCTCTTAGAAATCTAACAGTAACAGTTTTCAAGCACACAAAAATTCTTTTCTTGAATTTTATTATCTAATTTCAAAAGTTTTAGACATTCGTTTTCAATAATTTTAACTCTAATTTTGAATATACATGTGAAATCGAACAATAATAGCTTTCAAACATACAAAAATTTCTTTTTTGAATTTTGTTATCTGATTTTAAAAGTTAAAAACATTCATTTTTAATAATTTTAACTCCAATTTGAATATACAAGTGCGATGAAATTTAATAGAAAAATACAAATAGAAGACTTTATTTGATATTAGTAAAAAGACATGGATTTTTTCAATAAAAGATTAAAAGTCATGGGTTTTTTTTAAGATTAAAAATTATCCCTAATTTAGGGATGTAAAACGTGCATATTTTGGTCAAAGCAATAGTATCTTCAAATAGTTTGGACATAAAACAGGGGAATCAATGTCCCTAAAAGAAACTTAAATTTCAGACCTTTTTACGTTAACTTGATTCATAATTTGCTTTGACATCATCCCATTGCTATCCATAGTCCATAGCCATCTTGCATTTCTTTTTCTATCTACCAAGGGCATAAAACGAAGACCTTTTTTTTTTTTTTTTAAGGATTGAAATGTAAATCTTTTGTGACAAATATTCTCGAGCCAATTTGAATATTCAGTCAGAAATTACACAATAGTACACTAAACAGGTAATTAGTAGCAAGCAGAGAACAACCGCTTCAAAGGCTTAACGCCGTATTATAAAGAAACATTGTCTTTTGTCCACCATTAGGTCCATCACACTAAAAAGTAATTACGGAATTACAGCAAACATAGAGATTAATTAGGGAATTACGGCAGACACAGCTTCCCTTAACAAACAACATTCAACAAGGCAACACGTTTTAATTTATTCACTGACAGACAAAATGAAAGATAATTCGAAAAAAGGCTTCTTGTGATTCCTTCATCAAATACCAATATAAGACAATAATGCAATCCCTTCATCAAGCATCCTGCAAAACTAAAAACATATTCACATTAGAACAATATAAGAAATTAAATATTGTAAACCATCCATTAAGCATTGGAGCTAATATATAGCTTGAGACGATGAAAATTAGTACATAATTCCGGAAGCCATCTGGAGAGGAGAAAATGAAACTATACATATACAAGTACCTTGTGTTTAATTTACAGGTAAAGAATTTCCTTATATTAAAAATTACATGCTTATTTTTGACTTTTTTTTTTTAATCTGTTTTCTTGATGCTTCATCTATCTCTCAACCCAAGGTTGACATACTATAGAGCACTTAATAATGCAGAATTATTAATTTTCATAAGGTCTCCAGCTCCGACAACTGTTTGTGCCTTTGTTATGATTTCATTTGGTAAGAGAAAAATTAGGTGAAATGTTTTATAGCAGACAGTTTTTGTCACGTATGAGACTTGGTTGATTAGAATAAAAATACACGTACGTCCGACAATCAATGTATACAATTAAGAACAGATTTATGAGGTAAAGACTACGTAAGAAGCAGGGTAATCTTTGAAAACTTCAAAATGAAAAACTGAATTAAGTACTAAACATTCTAAGATTCATTCCAACATTACGTATTATAAAGAAAAGGAATAGAAAAGCAGGAGTAAGAACCTTCTAAGAATGCAAGAAAAGAAAAGACGTACCAAGAGAGTACTGGATAATCTAGAGTAGAAGGCTTTGACCATTAGCATTTACTTGCTGATGACAACAGAAGCAATTTGAGCTATCTTAGGCCAATCTTCCCCGACTTCCTGACAGCGTGTCATTAGCAAATCACATCCCAATGATTGATAAACGAGAAAGAGAAGTAGGCAGCCCTTGTTCTGGCAAGCATTGGAGCTTAGAGCAGTAAAGAATTTGCAAATGCTCAAGGGAGGTAAGTTGTTGAAAGGCGCTGCCATTTAGTCTTTGAAGGTTGCTACAAAAGTTGATCTCCATTCTTTTCAAAGTAGTTGGAAGCAGCCCATCGTCAGGAAATGAGTCATCTTCCCATCCTGCGATTTCTAATCTTTCCAAAGAGGAGAAACGTCTTTTTAGATCCCAATGCATACGGTTCTCGAAAAGCTTTTCACAATGCCATAACCGTAGGCTTTTAACTTTTGAGTCTGATCCACATTCCAGAAGTGACTCCAATGCAGGACAATTTTTTAGAGATACAGACACAAGAGACTGAAAGAAGGTAGTGGTTGTCTGTTGAGTTCCTGGAAGTAAAACCGCCATTGTTGAACACCGCTCCATAGAGAGATCTTCCAAGGATGGAAGATTACCCGGTAAGCCCACTTCAAGCTTTGGACAGTCTTCTACTTTAATCTGAGTAAGACAAGGGAAAATTCCACCTTCTTGGACAGTATTGGCTTCACTAAATGACCACTCCTTCCACTTAGACATTCGCTGCAAAGTTAACTGTTTAAGAGATCTGAATGAAGGACCAGTGCCATACAACTCATCACCTATTGAGACCACTTCATTAAGTCCATCAATCCTGAGATCTTTGAGAGAGGGTAGCTGCCCAAGTGGTGGTAACAAACAACAATTTTCACAGTTTTTAAGGCAGATGGATACCACATTAGAGAATGAAGAATGTCCTACCCAATCTGAGAATACTGTACCTCTATAGAACGTAATTTCAAGGCCCTTCAAGTTTGTGCAAGGCTGAAGTTCATCAAGTATCTGCTTTTCTCTCTGTGAGCTATCAGTAACATGATCATGACTCCATTCCAAACTGATGTATGACAGGGACCTCTTCTCATTCAAACTAGCCTCCTTAGCCTCCATTTTATCAACATTTTCAAGTCCTGAAATTTTAAGCACTCCACCCAAATTATTGAGCTCTTTTAATTCTTTCATTTTGAAGCCACTATGTCCAGGACCCAATACCATTTGTGGAAATGTCCGCAAATCTTTCAAATTGCAAAGTTGCAGCGTTACCTCTTTTAATGGCACCCCTTCAATATCTAGATGTCGCAACTTGATTAAGCGATCCATCTTCTTTGGTAATCGAGTAAGATTTGAACACCATGACAGCAGTAATGTCTGTAAACTGTACAAAGTACAAACTGAATCAGGTAACTCTATAATTGCAGAATCAGATAAGTCCAAGTACCTCAAATGTTTCATATTACCCACTGAATCAGGCAACTTCTCAATTGAAGACCGACTTAGAGAAAGCACTCTTAAGTATCTTCCTGATGCTAACAATGAATGGCATGGTACAGAGTGCTTTTTAAAGAGTAATCTATTTGGCCTTGACAATGGTAATGCTAGAAAGGTGCGCAAGCGCTCTGCTCTACACAAACCCTCAAGTTTGTTGAGGTCATAAGTGCCATTCTTATATGATAAATGACGGGTCTTACTTGGAAGGTTATGTAGGTTGATACTTTTATCTAGCTTGAAACAAAATTCACCTGATACAAACATGGCTACATCATGTACAAGATCATGCATGAGGAGAAAGGATTCACTTTGACCTGATCGCTGAAATAAGGACCTTGATAAGAGCTCCTGCACATACTTTTCTCCAATTTCCTCCATCCTTGCATCTTTGTCGTTAGTTTGCAAAAGACCTTCTGCCATCCACAACAAAATTAGCTTCTCTCTTTCAAACTTGTAACCTTTGTTAAATATCGAGCAATAGGCAAAACATCGCTTTAGATTTCTGGGTAGATGACGATAGCTTAACCATAAAGATGGAAGAATTTCACTGTCTTGTTTATTCCACACGTCAACGTTTAGTATGCTTTCCCATTTATGTACATGTTGGTCAGAGCGCAATAAACAACCGAGAGTTTTGATTGCCAACGGCAGGCCTTTGCACCTTTTCACGTACTCTCTACCAATTTCTTCTTTAGATTCATCCAGGTCTTCATTAGTTCCACAAACATATTTTACAAATAATTTCCAGCAATATTCATCCGTTAATTCAGATAGGTAATGAGTTTTCACAACCACCATAATTGATGCGACATTTTCTCTTCGGCTAGTCACAATAATCTTACTTCCACTTGCTCCAGATTCGAAAGAGCTCTTCAAAGAATCCCACTGATCAGAATCATTGTCCCAGACATCATCAAGAACGACGAGAAATTTCTTTCCGCGTAGAGCTTTCTTCAATTTCTCCTGAAGTTCGAATGGTTCATCATTATCACGATGTTCAAGCTTTCCAGGCTCTTCAGAAGGGAGCTTCGCGCAAATTGTTGTTGTTATTTTGGAAATGTTAAAATCTTGTGAGACAGTAACCCATGCTTTTAGCTCAAAATGTTCTTCAATCCTACCATCCTTATAAACAAGTTGAGCAAGAGTGGTTTTGCCAATACCACCCATGCCGACTATCCGGATGACAGAAACCTTATTGCCACTACTAGCGTCATGTGATAGCAACAAATTAACAATTTCTTCTCTATCAGCTTCCCTGCCATAAACATCAGACGCTTCTAATGAAGGAGCTAGTCTGTTTGAAGAAGATTTGTTTTCAACTTCTCTCAAGCGAAGAGAATCCTTTTGATCAACAAGAAGAGTTAACGTACAAAGGATCTCCTCTGCCTCTAGCTTTACTTTTTTGTTGAAAAACTTGAAAAAATTCTTGAATTTTGTTCTATGTTTACCTTCCTGCTTGCTTCGCAGAACTTCACCGTCCATCTTATCCACCAAGTCATCCGCATCATAGATTACTTCTTTTAGCTCATCAAGCCACTTTTGCACATTCTCGTCGGTAATTTGCTTCTCCTCAGCATCATTCAGCAGTGAATTAGCCGAAGACAACACTGTTCGCAAATCCCTCAAAAGCTTGACAACAGCTTTGTCTCCTGGAAACAAATCTAAGATCTCCTTAGAGGCCACTCTATCAACCAAAACTTGAAGGAAAGCAGAGAGCAAAGCTTCACCAAAAACTTTAGCAAAAGCTTCAGCCATGTCTAAAGTTTTTGGTAAATGGAAACACTAACAAAGGAAGCCAAGAAAGAGAGTGAAATAATTGGGCAAATCTACTAATACTATGAACTGATCTAGAGTCTTGAAGAAGAAAATGGAATCATAACATAGAAGTGTAGACTTATAGCTTGTTATTATTTCTGCAACAGAAAATATAGAATTCGTCACTGTCATATCATGTTGATGGTCATCTTTTTCTTTCTTTAGCCAAAAAAACAAAAGGGTGCATGGTCCATCTTCCACTACCAATAAAGTGTACCACAACCTTTTACGAATGTGTCTTATAGCATATTCCTCAGATTACGAGAGAAATTATCCAACGCTATATAAATCTCGAAAATGCTAATATTCTATATAATCACAAATCCTACAGAGAATTTTTTCGTTTATTTATGTTGTGAACCGTGATAGAATAAAAAATGTGACTAGAAAAAAAAAAAAAATACAGTAGCAATCCACGCACTGTATTGTACTCAATACACCTATTTGTCAGAATAGGTTAAATACAGTGCAGAAAAAAACATCTAGATGTTAAAAAAAAAAAAAAAAATTGATACAAAGACACTCTTCTTTTGCGTGACCAATAATTTTAAAAGCTAATGGTCATCAATCCACCAAGACTAACGCTAGTTTTTGCCATAAAAGTCGCCTAAACAGACATAAATCCGGCACTTTCCTTTTCCTTTTGGAAAATGCTTCCCAGCTAATCTTAAACAGTTTAACTTTTGTTGATAAGAACTGATAATAGTAGGATATACAATTTTTTTCTTTTTTTTTGAAAAAAGTAGGATATACAAATTAGATAAGGGCAGTAAAAGTGAATAATGTTTCTGTCATAACCGGGTTACTGCCGTCTCGATTTATATTTGCTACCATCATGAACTCAATTATTTCCAAAATTTGGTCCAAACAATTTTCCTTTTATAAAGGACAAAGTGGCAGGGGAGTATGAACAGTGTGGACAAGAATAATTTGGAGCCTTTAATAACAAGAATAATTTTTAGAAAAGTGAACAAGGATAAAGTGAAGCCACAAGTTGTCCGCAGTTCTCAAGTAGAACAATATTGAGAGACAATATCTGACACAGAGCTCTTATTCATGGTACTATGCATTGTTTACCCAAGACCACTTCTGAAAACCGTAGTTCTTTCTCCAATAGTGTTGCTTGAACAGTTGAACAAAGTTTCTAGTTCGACAGTTCCTTCAGAATTTATGATTTGTTCATTCAGAGGCTTCTGCTTCATGTCCATGCACTTGTGATTCCTGCACCAAGGCAGGTTTATTGGTTCAATATACAAAATATGACGAAAAGAGAACTAATTCTTATGGCCCGATCAAGTTCGGTCAAAATCGGATGAAGATGATACTGGCATTAACAATTCAGCAGTCATTAACCAAACATATCACTTAAGCAGGTAAATGGATCATAATTTAAAAAGTACGTAGAAGAATACCAACCTTGATGATTCCCTCCCAGTAAGCATCATCCCATTGGTCCTTGTATCCATCTCGCATTTCTTTTATGTTCAAGATGCTCTCTTCGTACATCATATACCTCCACTTCTCTACTGGTGGCAATCCAATCTCAGCACATAGCCAATTTGGATATCCAATCTGCCACAGTAACCTTCATGAGTCATTGAGCAGACAAAGTAACACTATCTGTTCAAAGCGCTTAAATTAAGAGTAGAAGAAACATATAATACATGCTTTTCAGTGCAAGTGTTTCAGCTGAAATAAAGGACACTGTTCAAAAGATTGCAGTTTGAACATGAATTTCCCCAAATTTTAAACTTTGGCTGGTTTGCTAATTATATAGACTCAACTTGAATATTTCAACTAACTCAAGTAAACCTTTGATATGCTGGACGTAAAAGTAGACAATTATAAACTAAAGAATAACTAAGGTAAACATACACCATAATCACAACTGTTTCAGGTAGTCACGACAAATCTCCATTTGCAGCACGCAAAACCGAAGGTATACAAGAAAGTTAGATATCAATAATTGTTAATAAGAGATATCAATAATTGTTAATAATATTGCATATATGGACTCAGTACCTGATATGGAGTTTGGAAATGGGTTGAGCGTTTTGGCAACCCATAGTCTTGCATTTGCCTATAGAAGTCATTCGTAGAAGTCATCATTTCCTCTATATTTGGCAGCAGCAACTTTCTAGATAAAACACGTGCCACCCACTTGGACTGCAACTCTATTGTGTTGAAGATTAGACCCTGATTGCAAAACAGAACTTCGTCAATAGCCCTGGTCTATTTATAAGAAAAGATAACAAGTTTAAAAGCAACAATGCCTTAAAAGACAGTACCAAATTATCTCCTCCTTGTTTTATGGATGGCAAAGTGGAGTTTCATTCAACATATTAAATTTTTTTGAAAAAATCTACGTTCCCTATAGTGTATTTGTGTCACTAGAAGAATTTAATATTTGACCCCAAATATCAAGCTCAGAAATTCATCAAGCAGAAACACTCAATCTGTTACTGGAACATCTAAAAATTTCGATATAACCAAAAGAGTGGAAGTATAACCAACCTTTATAGGTATACCAATAAAAGACAACCATGGAGCCAAGTTTGGAGGAAAGACATGACTATATAATGGTCCAACACGGTTTTCATCAACAGTTACAATTCCATTTGTTTCGAGAAATGGATAATGGTATTTGAACCTGTGAACATGCAGCAGTTCAAGTGTGTCAAACATATTTTTGAGTATTTTTAAAGCATTAACAGTGATACTCGATCTTGCTCATCAATGAAATTTTTATCATCTGACAAAATTACTATCATGTAGGAAAAAAACTAAATGAGAAAGTTACTAAAATGACTAAAAATCAACGAGAAAAAAAAAAGTAGTTATTTGAAGTTCACCCAGTACAATAGAAAATGGTATCAGCACAAACTGAGGATCCGCCTTTAAAAGCAACTGTACCATCTTCACAAACATGGTCTATCTGTTCAAATGAAATGTTAAATCAGCATCTCATGACTTCAAAAGCCTAGTTAGTATAAAACAAAGTAGTAAAGTATGTCAGAGAATGTAGAAAATGATGATCATAGACCATGGAGCCTCAGAAACATAGAGACACCAACACAAAAAGCTGTTACATTTGTATAGTCTGCAACTTTTAACTTAAGTTTAGGGAACTGCTAAATATGGCATTCAAGAATTATACAAAAACAGAGTAAACACCGATCCTAGAACTACTTATGGACTCATATCCAAAGGTGACCCAAAATTCGTTACTTTTGTTCACAATATACAAGAAATGGTCTTTCTACATGGTAAAACATGTAATTTATGGTACGTCAAATGTATGAGCTCAGGTTCAAAAAGAACAATATACCATCATATGCTGCCATATATTCCTCTGGTTTTCCAACTTTCCCACTTTCACATCCGGCCTCCTTATGGCTATGTGAACTTCCTTGGCTTCAGTTGCAATATCTCTTGAGATGTCAAAAGCACTAGCTCCATATCCAATTAAAACCACAATCTGTATTAAGTGGCGACTTGTTTAGTACCAAAAAAACTGGATTTTGCAAAAAAAAAAAAAAAATGGTTTGAAAAAATGATGGTATAAGAGGGAAATGAATGAAATTGAAGCTACAATTGAAGCCTTTAAACTTCAAATTGATCAAAACCCAAATATTGCTCCACGTTGCATGACAAATTTTTCAGCATCACTACTCTAGCTAACAAAAAACTATAAGAAACAAAGATCATCAACAACCAACCTGGCCACGAAATTGTTCCGAAACGCGGTAATTGTGACTATGAATTTGAAAACCTGGCCACTTCTCTATGCCTGAGTCAAAATACCGAAGAACAGACAAATTAAAAAGTAAAGAAAAATATAAAAAATGTAGTATACTATTTATAATAATATTTTTCACATTTGGCATATATGTAATGAGAGCTCCATAAGTAAGTACCTGAGTTTCAAAGAGGGCCAAACTCACTTACCCACGAGGACAGGGATCTCCGGCTCCACGAAGTTCCCAGTACACACAACCACGGCTTCGAACGATTGTCGACTCACTGAGTCACTTCCCCGAGTCATCGACTCAACAACCCACTCGTCGTTCCTCCCGCCAACTCGCTCGACTCGGACGACCTCCGTGTTGAGCCGGGTAAACTCAACGAGTCCGAACTCCCGGGCGAACTTGGTCAGGAACCAGAGCACTTCTTCGTGACCCGGGAACGTTCTCGGGTCCCCGTTTTCGCGTTTCGAGAATGGGTAGTCCGCGAACTCCATGAGCTGCCTGGGCAGGTTGGTGCGTAGAGCACGGTAGAGGCTGCCATGGACGATCTCTCGAGTCGGGTCGAGACTGAGCGGGTCGGACTCCACACGTGGGTCGTACACCCACGTGCCACCGACTTGGTTCCCTTTCTCGAATGCGATGACTCGGTGGCCCTCGCTCTTTAGCTCGCGGGCCGCGCACAGCCCAGCTACTCCTGCTCCAATCACGGCCACGCTAACCGATCGACCCATTGACCTCGCAGCCGTATTGGCTACCGCCTACCGCTATATTATCTGGTGAGTAAAAATTAAAAAATAAATAACGAAAATGTCTCCTTTTTATGTGGACAGTCTCCAATGCTTGGAAAAAGACTAAGGGCGCGTGCGTCTACAGAAAGAACGTCCTTACGTAGGATCCTATTTATACATGGATCCTATTTATACATCGTTTGATGGGAATCTGTGTTTAAACAGATTTCTCATAATTTCTCATCAAATGGTATATAAAAAGGCCTTACGCAGGGACGTCTTACTGTAGCCCTCTCAAAGACTAAAAACTATGTGAAAATTTCTCTTTTTGCAATGTTATTATTTCACTATGAACAGTTAATTGTAGTTTTAGTAGAATCAGTTCATCATTAATAAAAAAATTAACGTGCATAAGTATATTTTGTTAAATTTGAATAGTAGATAGTGTGTCATTGCGATTTTTTAATAATAATAATTTAGGGGTGTAAACGTGCATATTTTTGGTCAAAGCAATATTGTGTCTAGGGTGAGCGCTTGATGTTGAAAAAAATCTTAATTACTGTGGTAAAAAAAAGCTATTAATCGCACCAAACCATACCACATTATGCGGTTTAGTACAGTACGCTTTATTCGGTTTAGGCCTTTGATATGAGTCTCAACAAAATTGAGCCAAATCTTAAAAAAGTTATTACTACTAAAACAAAATTATTTAAAAATTAACACAAATTTAAAATATTTAAGAAAGTTACATATTCACATATTTATATTTGTCTAAGCAACATCTTAATAAGACACAACATTGCAATCTAATCAAAATATAGTAAAGCACAAATGTCTAAAGTTCAAAAATTTAAACATCTTTTCGAGCAACAAACAACAAAGTTGAAATTTAAATTATTAATAAGTCCACACCGTGACAGTAGATAAAAACAAGACTCCAAACCATACTACGAAACAAAATAACCACACTACACCGCGTGGTGTGGTTTGACTTTGGTAATTTATGCGGTTAAGTGGAAATCTACTTACCCCTAATTGTGTCATTAAAATAGTTTGGACACAAACAGGGAATCATTGTCCCTAAAAGAAACTTAAATTTCATACCATTTTACTGTAGCAAATTGATTCAGAATTTGCTTAGAATACACCATACCATTGCTAATTTGCTATCCATAGTCCATAGCCATCTTGCATTTCTTTTTCTATCTGCCAAGGTCATATAACAAAGACCCTCTTTTTTTTTCTTTTTTTGAAGGATTGATGTGTTAATCTTTTTTGTGATAAATATTCTCGAGCCAATTTGAATATTCAGTCCGAAATTACACAATGGTACACTAAACAGGTAATTAGCAGCAAGTAAAGAACAGCACTTCAATGGCTTAACGCCTTATTGAAAAGACACATTGTCTTTTGTCCACCATTAGGTCCATCACACTAAAAAGAAGATTAATTAGGGAATTTACAGCGAACATAGAGATTAATTAGGGAATTACAGCGAACACGGTTTCCCTTAACAAACAACATTCAACAAGACAACAAGTTTTAATTTATTCACAGACAAAATGAAAGATAATTCGAAAAAAGGCTTCTTGTGATTCCTTCATCAAATACTAATATAAGACAATAATGCAATCCCTTCATCAAGCATCCTGCAAAACTAAAAACATATTCACATTAGAACAATATAAGAAATTAAATATTGTAAAC
>JXTC01000496.1:110467-139417 GCA_002914845.1 Trema orientale | reverse complement strand
GGTAAAGACTACGTAAGAAGCAGGGTAATCTTTGAAAACTTCAAAATGAAAAACTGAATTAAGTACTAAACATTCTAAGATTCATTCCAACATTATGTATTATAAAGAAAAAAGAATAGAAAAGCAGGAGTAAGCACCTTCTAAGAATGTAAGAAAAGAAAAGACGTTCCAAGAGAGTACTGAATAATCTAGAGTAGAAGGCATTGACCATTAGCATTTACTTGCTGATGACAACAGAAGCAATTTGAGCTATCTTAGGCCAATCTTCCCCGTCTTCCTGACAGCGTGTCATTAGCAAATCACATCCCTTGATTGATAAACGAGAAAGAGAAGTAGGCAGCCCTTGTTCTGGCAAGCATTGGAGCTTAGAGCAGTAAAGAATTTGCAAATGCTCAAGAG
Organism: Trema orientale; assembly: GCA_002914845.1. NCBI lineage: Eukaryota > Viridiplantae > Streptophyta > Magnoliopsida > Rosales > Cannabaceae > Trema > Trema orientale. The sequence continues at coordinate 139,018 of JXTC01000496.1, read as the reverse complement.
AGGTAAGTTGTTGAAGGGCGCTGCCATTTATTCTTTGAAGGTTGCTACAAAAGTTGATCTCCATTCTTTTCAAAGTAGTCGGAAGCAGCCCATCGTCAGGGAACGAGTCATCTTCCCATCCTGCGATTTCTAATCTTTCCAAGGAGGAGAAACATCTTTGCAGATCATGCATACGGTTCTTGAAAAGCTTTCCGCAATGCCATAACCGTAGGCTTTTCACTATTGAGTGTGGTTCATATTCTGGAAGTGACTCCACTTCCGGACAATTTTTTAGAGATATGGACACAAGAGATGGAAAGAAGGTGGCGGTTCCTTGTTGAGTTCCCGGATGCAAAACCGCCATTTTTGAACTACTCTCCATAGAGAGATCTTCCGAGGACGGAAGATTACTAGCTAAGCCCACTTCAAGCTTTGGACAATCTTCCAATTCAATTTGAGTAAGACAAGGGAAAACTGTACCTCCTTCGATGGCCTTGGCTTCACTAATTGACCACTCCTTCCACTCTGACATACGTTGCAACTTTAACCGTTTTAGAGATCAGAATGACTTAGGATCATTGCCAAAGAACTCATCTCCTATTGATTCCACACCATTAAGTCCATCGATATTGAGATCTTCAAGAGATGGTAGCTGCCCAAGCGGTGGTAACGAACGACATCTTTTACAACTTTTAAGGCAGATAGATACAATTTTAGAGAATGAAGATTGTCCTACCCAATCTGAGAATTCTTCACCTCTGTAGAACGTAATTTCGAGGCCCTCCAAGTTTGTAAAAGGTTGAAGTTTATCAAGTATCTGCCTTTCTCCCTGCAAGTTAGCAGCAACAGAATCACGACTCCATTCCAAACTCAGATATGACAGGGACTTCTTACCATTCAAATTAGCCTCCTCTGCCTCCATTTCATCAACATTTTCAAGCCCTGAAATTTTAAGCACTCCGCCCAAGTCTTTGAGGTCTTTCAACTCTTTAATCTTAAATCCACCAAGTCCGGGACCCAAAATCATCTTTGGAAATGTCTGCAAACGTTTCAAATTGCTAAGTTGCAGTCTTACCTCTTTTAATGGCACGCCTTCAATATCTAGATGTCGCAAATTGATTAAGCTATCCATCTTCTTTGGTAATTGAGTAAGTTTTGAACACCATGACAACAGTAAGGTCTGTAAATTGTACAAAGTACAAACTGAATCAGGTAACTCTGTAATTGCGGAATCACACAAGTCCAAGTACCTCAAATGTTTCATATCACCAATTGAATCAGGCAACTTCTCAATTGAAGACCGGGTTAGAGAAAGCACTCTTAAGTATCTTCCTGCTGCTAATAACGAATGGCATGGTACCGAGTGCAGTTTAAAGATTAATCTATTTGGCCTTGACAACGGTAATGCTAGAAAGGTGCGCAAGCGCTTCGCTCTACACAAGCCCTCAAGTTTGTTCAGGTCATACGTGCCGTTCCTGTATGATAAATGACGGGTCTGTCTTGGAAGGTTATGTAGGTTGATACTTTTATCCAGCCTGAAACAAAATTCACCAGATACGAACACGGCTAAATCATGTACAAGGTCATGCATGAGGAGAAAGGAATCACCTTGACTCGATCGCTGGAAAAAGGATCTTGATAAGAGATCCTGCAAATACTCCTCTCCACGTTTCTCCATCGTCGCATAATTCTTGTCAGTTTGCAAAAGACCTTCTGCCATCCATAACCAGATTAGCTTTTCTCTTTCGAAGTTGTAATCTTTGGGAAATATTGAGCAATAGGCAAAACATCGCTTTAGATCTGCAGGCAAATGACGATAGCTCAACCATAAAGCTGGAAGAATATTAATATTCCCCTTTCTGTACAATTGATCCCACACGTCATTGTTTAGTATGTTTCTCCATTTCTCTAGATTTCTTTCAGAGCTCAACAAACCACCGAGAGATTTAATTGCTAATGGAAGGCCTTTGCATTTTTTCACAATATCTTGACCGATAAAATACAGACCTTGAGATGCTTCACTGTCTCCAAAAGCATGTTTTACAAATAACTGCCAGCAATCTTCATACTCTAAATGTTTTAGATCATAATGAGTTCCCTCAACTGCCATAATTGACGCAACAGTTTTGCTTCGGGTAGTCACAATGATCTTACTTCCAATTGCACCGGATTCGTAAGAGCTCATCAAAGACTCCCAAAGATGACGCTTATCGTTCCACACGTCATCGAGAACAAGTAGAAATTTCTTCCCGCCCAAAGCTTCCTTCAATTTTCTCTGAAGTGCAGATGGGTCAACAAGATCACACTTGCTACAAGTGATTTCCTCGAAGATTGTTTTCATTATTCTGAGGTTATCAAATTCTTCTGAGACAGTGACCCATACTTTTAGCTCAAAGTGTCCTTTAACTCTATTATCATCAAAAACAAGTTGAGCCAGAGTGGTTTTGCCAACACCACCCATGCCGACTATTGGGATGACAGAAATTTTATCGCCACCAGCATCATTTGATAGCAACAATTTGACAATGAATTCTTTATCATCATTCCTCCCGTAGACATCAGATGCTTTTACTAAAGGAGCTGGCGGTCTTGGTGAAGAAGGATTGCTTCGAACATCTCTCAAACCAGGAGTATTCTTTGGATCTAGAAGGATATTTAATCTACGAAGGATGGCCTCTGCTTCATGCTCTACAGTGTCACTAAACGAAGTAAAAATATCCTTAACTGCTGTTCCAGTAAAAAGCTTCTCCGTTTTAGTAATGAGCTTCTTTAGTACCGATGATTTGCCTTCCCGTTCGCATCTCAGAGCTTCGCCATCGATCATATCCACCAAGTCATCCGCATCATAGATTGCTTCTTTTAGCTCATCAAGCCACTTTTCCACTTTCTCATCGGTAATTTGCTTCTCCTCAGCATCATTCAGCAGTGAATCAGCAGAAAACAACACTACTCTCAACTCGCTTAGCAGCTCCTCAACGGGTTTCTTTCCTCGAAACAAATCCAAGAAGTCCTTAGAAGCCAATCGATCAAACAAAACTTGAAGGAAAGCAGAGAGGAAAGCTCCGCCCACAAGTTCAGCCATGTCTAAGGTTTCTGGTGAATGTTGGATAGATTGACAAAGGAAGCACAGACTGAAAGTTTAATCATTGGACTCGTCTACTAAAACTATGAACTGATCTAGAGACTTGAAGAAGAAAATGGAATCAGAAAACTTTAAGTACAGACTACAGAATGATAACTGTAAAGTTTTAGCAAGAAACTATAGAAAATAATGTCTTTGTTATCATTTCTGCCAAGGTAAAATGTAGAATTCACTATATGTTGATGGTCCTCTGCTTCTTTCTTTAGCCAAAAAAAGCCAAAAAATAAAAAGGTGCATGGTCCATCTTCCACTACCACTAAAGTGTACTACAACTTTTTACGAATGTGTTTTATGGCATATTCCTCAGATTACGAAAGAAATTATTCAACACAGTCTAAACCTCGAACATGCTAATATTCTTTACACAATTACAAATACTACAAAGATTTATTTCCCAATTTTTTCGTTTATTTATGTTGTGAATTGTGATAGAATTAAAATAGTAACAAGAAAAAAGAAAAGAATTACACTAGCAATCTACGGACTGTATTGTAGTAACAGACCTATTTGTCAGGAAAAGTTAAATACAGTGCAGAAAAATTATAAAGATGTTGAAAAAAAAGGTATAAAAGACACTTCTTTTGCGTGACCAATAATTGTAAAAGCTAATGGTCATCAATCCACTAACCCTGACTCTAATTTCTGCCATAAAAAAGTCGCCTAAACAGACATAAATCCGGCATTTTCCTTTTCCTTTTGGAAAATGTTTCCCAGCTAATTTGAAACAGTTTAACTTTTGTTGATAAGAACTGATCATAGTAGTAGGCTATACAAGTTAGGTAAGAACAGTAAAAGTTAAACATGTGAATAATGTTTCTGTCATAATCGGGTGACTGCCATCTCAATTTGTATTTGCTACTAAAGTAACAACATTATGAACTCAATTATTTCCAAAATTTGGTCCAAACATTTTTCCTCTTATGAAGGACAAAGCGGCAAGGGAATATGAACACTGGATTGGATAATCTTCAGTCTGGCGCTTTTATTAATAGCATGAATAATTTTTAAAAAAGTAAAATATCAAGTAGCATGAAGCCACAAGTTGTCTGCAGTTCCTCAAGTAGTTTAATATTTAGGTTCAATATCTAACACAGAGCTCTTATTCATGATACGAAGCATTATTACCAAAAACAAATACTGAAGACATGAACTTCTATCTCCAACATTGTTACTTGAACAAAGTTTCTAGTTCGGCAGCTCCTTCAGAGTCTATGGTGGTGTTCATTCAGTGGCTTCTGCTTCATGTCCATGTACTTGTGATTCCTTCAACAAGGCGGTTTCATTAGTTTAATATACTAAATATGATGCAAAAAGAACAAATTTTTATGATCAGATCAAGTTCGGTCAAAATCAGACGAAGATGATACAGGCATTAACATTTAAATAAAGACTTCAGCTGTCATTAAACAAACATATCAGGCAAATGGATCATAATTTAAAAAGCATGCAGAAGAATACCAACCTTGATGATTCCCTCCCAGTAAGCATCATCCCATTGGTCCTTGTATCCATCTCGCAATTCTTTTATGTTCAAGATGTTCTCTTTGTACATCATATACCTCCACTTCTCTACGGGTGGCAATCCAATTTGAGCACAGAGCCAATTCGGGTATGCAATCTGTCACAGTAACCTTCATGAGTCATTTTGCAGATAAATAAGTCTGCTTGAAGCACTTCAATTAACAGCAGAAGAAACATATAATACATGTTTTTCAGTGCAAGTGTTTCAGCTGAAGTAAAGGACACTGTTCAAAAGATTGCAGTTTGAACATGAATTTCCCCAAATTTTAAACTTTGTGGCTGGTTTGCTAATAACATTGACTCAACTTGAATATTTCAACTAATTCGAGTAAACCTTTGATATGGTGGAGGTAAAAGTAGACAATTACCAACTAAAGAACAAATGAGCAAGGTAAATCACAACCGTTTCAGGTAGTCATGACAAATCTTAATTTGCAGCATGCAAAACTGAAGGTATACAAGAAAGTTAGATATCAATAATTATGAATAATATTGCAAACATATGGACTCAGTACCTGATATGGAGTTTGGGAAAGGGATGAGCGTTTTGGCAACCCATAGTCTTGCACTTGCCTATAGAAGTCATTCGAAGAAGTCATCATGTTCTCTTCATTTGGCAGCAGCACCTTTCCAGATAAAACATGCGCTACCCACTTGGACTGTAAGTCTATTGTGTTGAAGATTAGACCCTGATTGCAAAATAGAACTTCGTCAATAGCCCTGGTCCAGTTATAAGAAAAGATAACAACTTTAAAGCATCAATGCCTTGAAAGACAGTACCGAATTATCTCCTCCTAGTTTGATGAATGGCAAGGTGGAGCTTCATTCAACATATTAAATTTTCTTAAAAAAATCTACGTTCCGTAAAGTTTGTTAGCATATCACTAGATGGATTCAATATTTGACCCCAAATATCAAGCTCAGAAATTCACTGAGCAGAAACAGTCAATCTATTGCTGGGGAGCATCTAAAAATTTCGATAAATAACCAAAAGAGTGGAATTATAACCAACCTTTATAGGTATACCAATAAAAGACAACCATGGAGCCAAGCTTGGAGGAAAGACATGACTATATAATGGTCCAACACAGTTTTCGTCAATAGTTACAATTCCATTTGTTTCAAGAAATGGATAATGGTATTTGAACCTGTGAACATACAGCAGTTGAAGTGTGTCAAACATATATTTTTGAGTAACTTATTCACTTAATGTTTTAATAGCGATACTAGATCTTGCTCATCAATGAAATTTTTATCATCTGACAAATCACTATCAAGTAGAAAAAAAACTAAAGGAGAAAGTTACTAAAATGACTAAAAATCAACGAAAAAAAAAAGTAGCGATTTGAAGTTCATCCAGTACAATAGAAAATGGTATCAGCACAAACTGAGGATCCATCCTTAAAAGCAACTGTACCGTACCATCTTCACAAACATGGTCTATCTGTTCAAATGCAATGTTAAATCAGTATCTCATGACTTCAAAAGCCTACTTAGCATAAAACAGAGTAGTAAAGTATGTCAGAGAATGTGGCAAATGGAGATCATAGACCATGCAGCCTCAGAAACATAGACACCAACACAAAAAGCTGCTACATTATATGTATAATCTGCAACTTTTAACTTAAGTTTAAGGAACTGCTAAACATGGCATAAAAGAATTATACAGAAACAGACTAAACACTGATCCTAAAACTACTAACGGACTCATATCTCTTGTTCAACCCAAAAGTTCGTTACTTTTGTTTACAATATACAAGAAATGGTCTTTCTACAGCATAAAAACATACAATTTATGGTATGTCAAAGTATGAGCTCAGGTTCAAAAAGAACAACATACCATCATATGCTGCAATATATTCCTCTGGTTTTCCAACTTTCCCACTGTCACATCCGGCCTCCTTATGGCAATGTGAACTTCTTTGGCTTCAGTTGCAATATCTCTTGAGATGTCAAAAGCACTAGCTCCATATCCAATTAAAACCACAATCTGCATTAAGTGGCGACTAGTTTAGTACCCAAAAACTGGATTGCAGAAAAAACGATAATATAAGAGGAAAAAAATGAAATTGAAGCTAAAATTGAAGCCTTTAAACTTCGAATTGATCAAAACCAAATAGTGCTCCACATTGCATCACAAAATTTTCACATTCACTACTCTAGCTAACAAAAACCCTATAACAAACAAAGATCATCACAACCAACCTGGCCCTGAAATTGTTCCGAAATGCAATACCTGTGACTACGAACTTGAAAATCTGGCCACTTCTCCATACCTGAGTCAAATTAAAAGCAACTGTACCATCTTCACAAACATGGTCCGTCCGTTCAAATGCAATGTTAAATCAGCATCTCAAGACTTCAAAAGCCTACTCAGCAGAAATCGAAGTAGTAAAGTGTCAAAGAATGTAGCAAACGGTGATCATTGACCATAAAGGCTCAGAAACATAGACACCGACACATAAAGCTGCTACATTTGTATAGTCTGCAATTTTTAACTGAAGTTTAAGGAACCGCTAAACATGGCATTCAACAATTATACAAAAACTGAGTAAACGCTGATTCTAGAACTACTTATGGACTCATATGTCGTGTTCAATCCAAAAGGTAACCCAAAGTCCCTTACTTTTGTCCACAATATACAAGAAATGGTCTTTCTACGTGGTAAAACATACAATTTATGGTATGTCAAAAGTATTTAGCTTAGGTTCAAAAAGAACAACAGACCATCATATGCTGCCATATATTCCTCTGATTTTCCAACTTACCTACTTCCACATCCGGGCTCCTTGTCGCAATGTGAACTTCTTTGGCTTCAATTGCAATACCTCTTGAGATGTCAAAAACACTAGCACCATATCCAATCAAAGCCACAATTTGTATTAAGTGGCAACTTGTTTAGTACCCAAAAAATTGGATTGCAACAAAAAAAGAAAAAAAATTACAAAAAAAGAAATGAAAAAGGTAATATAAGGTGGAAAAAATGAAAGTGAAGCTAAAAGTGAAGCCTTTAGATTTCTAGTTGATCAAAACCACATTGCATGACAAATTTTTCAGCATCACTACTCTAGCTAAGAAAAAACTATAACAAACAATTAAGATCATCAACAACCAACCTGGCCCCGAAATGGTTTTGAAACACGGTAATTGTGCCTATGAATTTGAAAACCTAGCCACTTCTCTATGACTATACCTGAGTCAAAATACCAAAAAAAGAAAAAAAAAAAAACTAAATTCAAAAATAAAGAAAAGTAAAAATTGCAGTAATTTATATATATGGCCACGGATATAGTCCTGGACCGTTCATATTTTAGCTAACACATGTCATATTTTAATCATTCTGTGTTGACTAGAACATAAACTGTGTTAGTCAAAAACATAAACGATATTGGTACGTGAGCGAGACTGCATATATATATATATCATATGTGTATATATATACATATAAATATATAGTACATATCTCTATTTTTGGCAAAATAATATGAGCTCCATAACCTGAGTTTCAAAAAACTCACTCACCCACGAGGGCAGGGATCTCCGGCTCCACGAAATTCCTAGTACACACAACCACAGCTTCGAAGGATTCGCGACTCATAACTCGGACAACCTCCGCGTTGAACCGGGTCAGCTCAACGAGTCCGAACTCCCGGGCGAATTTGTTGAGGAACCAGAGCACAGCGGGAACGTTCTCGGGTCCCCATTTTCGCGTTTCGAGAATGGGCAGTCCGAGAATCCCATGAGCTGTCTGGGGAGGTTGGTGCGCAGAGCTCGGTAGAGGCTGGCGTAGACGATCTCTCGAGCCGGGTCGAGACTGAGCGGGTCGAACTCCACGTGCCACCGAGTTGGTTCTCACTCGTTGGCCCTCGGTCTTTAGCTCGTGGGCCGCGCAAAGCCCAGGAACTCCTGCTCCGATCAGGGCCACGCTAACCGATCGACGCATTGAGCTTGCACTTGCAGCCGTATATTATCTGGTGAGTTGAAATATAAATGCCTCCTTTTTATGTGGGTTTCAAAGCAGAGTAATTATTATTTGTACACAAAAGATTAAAAAGAACTGCAATATTAATTCTTTAACAACAGAAGTTTCAGAACATATTCAAGTATCTCAAAATTATGTGAACATGGTCCACTAACAGAATAGAAAAACTAAGAAAGAAAATGTACCAGTAGAATGAAGAAGAGAGCCAAATCCACGATATTGCTCCTCCTAATCGTATCACCATTGAATTAATCAATTATGTCCAACGAAGCGATGTCCAGAGAAGCGATGTGGGCAATCTTAGGCCAGTCTTGGCCATCTTTCTCACAGCGTTGCTTTAGCAGAGGACATCCTTTAATTCTTAAATCAGAAAGAGACGTAGGCAGCCCTTCTTCTGGCAAGCACCGCAGGCTTTTGCAGTTACGAATGTACAGGGACGTAAGGGAGGTAAGTTGTTGAAGGGCCTTGCCGTTCAGGCCTTCAAGCTTGCTACAACTCTGGATCCAAAAGATAGGCAGACTGGTCGGCAGCAGCCCCTCGTCCGGAAATGATTCATCTTCCAATCCAGCGATATTTAAGAATTTCAAACAGGGGAATCTTTGCAGATCCCAATGCATACGGTTCTCGAAAAGAGCTTGGCAACTGAACAAGTGAAGGGTTTCTACTTTTGAGTGCGATGCCCAGTCCAGTGACACCATTGCCGGACAATTTGATATCGGTATCCAGTCGAGAGAGGGGAAGACGGTGTCGCTCTGTTGTGATGGAAGCTTTCCACGTAACCCAATATTCAGCTTTGGACAATTTTCCAATGTTAGACGAGTAAGTCGAGGGAATATTCCACCTTTTAGGATAGTAGCTTCACTAAATGACCACTCTTTCCACTCTAGCATATTTTCAAAGGTTAACTCTTTTAGAGAACTGAATGAAGGAGCAGGACCATTGCCAAGCATCTCATCACCTACTGATACCACACTATCACAGCCATCAATTATGAGATCCTTGAGAGAGGGTAGTTGCCCAAGTGGCGGTAAAACCCAACAATTCTTACAATTTTTTAGGCAAACTGATACCAAATTGGAAAATGAATAATCTCCTAACCAATCCGAGAATATTGTACCTCTGTAAAACTCAATTTTAAGGTCTGTCAAGTTTGTATGAGGTCGAAGACCATCAAGTACTTCCCTTTCCTTTTGTGAACTATCAGCCACACCCGCATTAGCATTTAAGTTCCATCTTAAATGTACTTTCGAAAGGCACTTCTTATCTTTCAAATTACCCTCCGAAGCCTCCGCTGCATCAACAATATTTTCCAGACCTGAAATATTAACCTTTCCCTGTAGATGTTCAAACTTATTTAACTCTTTTATTTTGAACCCGTTCTGTCCGGAACCCAAAACCACTTGGGATAATGTACGCAAGTATTTCATGTCACTGATTTGCGGTGGCATCTCTACCAAAGGTACCCCTTCAATATCTAGGTGTCTCAGGTTGATTAGGCTTCTCATGCCCTTTGGTAATCGAGAGAGATTCTTACAATGTGACAACAACAAGGTTTGTAGATTATACAAGGTACAAACTGAATCAGGTAACTCTCTAATCATAGTACAAGTTAAGTCCAAGTACCTTAAATGTTTCAGGTTGCTAATTGAATCGGGCAACTCATCGATAGAAGAAAAACTTAAAGAAAGCACTCTTAAGCAACTTCCTGTTGAAAGCAATATATCATACGGGACTAAGTTGTTTAGATTGTATAGCGCAGACCGCGTTAATGGTAATGCTATAAAGGTACGCAGACACTTAGATTTACACAAACCCTCAAGTTTGTTAAGCTTAAAAGTGCCTCTTCTATATGACAAATGGCGGGTCTTGGTTGAAAGACTATGCAAGTCATTACTCAAATCCAACCTGAAAAAAAATTCACCAGATACAAACATTGCCAAATCATGTACAAGGTCGTGCATGAGGATAGATTCGTGTTTACTTGATTGTTGAAACATTGACCTCGAAAAGAGCTCATTAAAGTATCCCTCTCCAAGTTCCTCCATCCTCTTACATTTTCCATAAGATTTCAAAAGACCTTCTGCCATCCACAATAAGATTAGTTTTTCTTTTTCAAGTTCGTAATCTTTTGGAAATATGGAGCAGTATGCAAAACACCGTTTTAAATGTGTAGGTAGGTGACGATAGCTCAACCATAAAGCTGGAAGAATAGTACCCTCATTTTTATACAGTTCATCCCACACTTCACTGTTAAGCACATCTTCCCACTTTTGCGGATTTTGTTCAAAACGCAATAATCCACCAAGAGACTTTATTGCTAATGGAAGGCCTTTGCACTTGTTCACTATTTCTCTCCCAATTACTAGCAGATCTTGATATGTATTGAGGTCAACGTTACTTCCAAAAGCATGTTTTACAAATAATTGCCAACAATCTTCTTGTGACAAATTTGTCAGATAATGATTTTGCCCAGTGGTCATAATTGATGCCACATTTTCATTTCGAGTTGTGACAATAATTTTACTACCACTTGCTCCTGATTCAAAAGAGCTCTTCAAAACATCCCAAAGATGATAATTCTCGTTCCATACATCGTCATGAACAAAGAGAAATTTCTTCCCCCTCACAGCTTCCTTCAATTTCCTTTGAAGTTCGAATACGTTCTTTACGTTACAATTTTTGGAACCGATACCCTCAAGGATTGTTTTTGTTATCTTAAAAATATCAAACTCATCAGATACAATGACCCATGCTTTTAGCTCAAAATGTTTTTGAACTCTATTATCATCGTAAACAAGTTGAGCAAGAGTTGTTTTTCCAATACCACCCATCCCAACTATGGGGATGACAGAAATCTTATTACCACTAACATCATCAGATAGCAACATATCAACAATGGCTTCTTTATCAGCGTTCCTCCCATAAACACTAGATTCTTCTACTAAAGGAGCAGGTGGTCTTTGAGAAGGTTTGTTTTGAAAACTCTCTCTCAGACCAAGGGCATCCTTTTGATCCACAAGAATCTTTAGCCTGCGGAGGATCTCTGTAGCATCCTGCTTAATACTGTTATCAAATGCAGTGAACATCAAAGTCGGGATAAATTTCATGAGTACCTTGCTTGTGCCGCTGCTAGATTCACCTTCCAGCTTGGATCGCAGAGCTTCATAGTCGATCCTATCCACCAAGTCATCAGCTTCATAAATGACATCTTGAAGCTTAAAAAGCCACTTCCTCACCTCCTCATTTCCAAGTTGCTTCTCCTCAGCATCATTGAGTAGCACGTTAGCTGACAGCAACACGGTGTTCAACTCATCTAGCAGCTCCAAAATGGCTTTCTTCCCCTTGAACAGCTGGGGTATCTCCTCAGAAGCCAGTCTCTCAAACAAGACTTGAAGTGAAGCAGAGAGCAAAGCTCCAGCCACCAGTTCAGCCGCCATGACGGTTTTCGATTCGGAGACAAGTATAAACGAAGGAAGGACGATCAAGGAATGAAGCACTCTGTTTGAAGCAACAAGAGAAAGCAAAGTTAGGGTCCTCTGTTATTAGTCCTAGGATACTGCTAGTGCTGAGTACTTTACTCTTCTTCTCTCGTCCGTTATAATTATTATTATATTTTTCGTGACGCGTAAAAAATTGGGCTTTTTACACAAATACGGGAAAAGGTGGCCCATTTTATAAAAATACGGTCCGTGCAAAAAGACTTTAAAAATACGGATAACTATGCAATATCTTTAAAAAATACGCACTTAAAAAAGTTCAAATACGACCTGACGATGCTGATGCGCATCAGGCAATTTTTTTATTAAAAAAAAAAGAAAAAAGAAATTAAAGATAGCTGTTGCACATGATTGATGATGTCACCAAAATCTGGCCATGTGTCAGTGCCACATTCTTTTTATTTTTTAAAAATCTTTTTTATTAATTTATTTTCTTCATATTTTCATGTTTTTTATCCTCAAAAATTGGCTTTTTTACTACTAATTTATTTTTATACTATAATTTAGTTATTATTTTTCAATTTTTAGTAATTATAAAATTCTTATTGTAATACTACGCATTTTTTGTAAAATATTTTGTGCCCTACATATGTCAAAAGTTTAAAATATATAATTAGTAAGCATTTTTTTAATAATTAAAAACACCAACTCCTCTTCAAATTTCTTAGATATTATAAGGTATATAAATTTCAGATTTTCTTTAACAGGAATACCCAAAAATCCCTTTCTAAATTATGAGATTGATATTATAAATAACTCGTTATGATACGAAGGTAACTATTGGTAATAATTTTTTTTAATAACTTTGAATACGATAAGTAACGTGGTAGATGTCTTAAGTAAAATCTACCATTTAAAAAAATAAATAAATAAAGAACTCCAATTCTGATACTTATAATAATCTTTTTTGTATTTATTATTTTTTATATATAGAAATAAAGAAAATCCGACTCTCATTTCCATATCTAGATACCTATAATAATACTATAAGGTACCTATGATAATTTTATAATTTTTTTTTTTAGGTATTCTTGTAAGATACATATGGTACATAAAAGTATCCTTGTAAGATACCTATGATATTTTTTTTTTCTAACCATATCTAATCGTTTTTTTCAATTTTAGCTTCCATTTTGCAACAATTGATAATATCTATATTGTAATGTTACATATATAATAATAGTATAATACATGTTCATTCAAGAGGGATGTTTCTTCGTGTCCGTCGATGCAGTTTCTGCTTGTTGTCCACGCACTTGTGATTCATTCAACGAGTCTAGTTTAAATTAAATACGAGCACAAAACGAATAAAATCTAATGGTTTCAAGAAAATCAGATTACACTGGCATATCTAAATAAGACTTCGGATCTAGATTTACTTTATCTTGTCAGCTCTAGATTTAAGTGCGTCTAAATTAGCCAATACATAATATACTTAAGCAGGTGGATGGATTGATATGTATCGAGAGGATTATACCTCTTGATCACACTGGAGCGCAATTGAAAACAGCAAAGACAGTGAATCAGAAAAACACACAGCGAGCTTTACTTGGTTCAGAGTGGTAGTAAACCAATCTTACATCCAAGGCAGGGCTGTCGCCCTAGTCCAATCCACTATAAAGATGAAATTACACCCTAACTCACTCTCAAGATCACTCAGCTCAGAGTACATTAACAACACTCATTTTCTCTGTTTTCCCTAGGGACAAACAACTCGAGAAAACCTCCTTACAAAACCTGAGATTGAGATTAGCTTTAATCTTGTACAAAGTAAAAGTTAATAGCAAAATGGTACATAGCTATCTCATACAATCATCTTACCTAATTTTAAACTCGAACCAATATGAACTTGACAAGTGTCCAAAGTTAGTTACTAAACCAAATAGTATGCAGAAGAATTACAACCTTATTGATGATTCCCTTCCAGTAAGCGTCATCTCATTGGTCCTGGTGTTTATGTTCTTGAGCACTCTTCGTAGATCTTAATTAAAGCTCCAGTTCTCAAGCAACGGCAATCCAATCAGAGCACGTAGCCAATTTTGGTATTTAATCTGCCACAGTAACGTACATGAGTCCTCGTGCGGATAAAGTATAGCACTATCTTATTAAAGCATTTTGTTCAAGTTAAGAGTAGAAGAAACATTTCATACATGCTATTTTTCACAAGAGTTTCAGCTGAAATGAAGGATATTTTTTTTTAAAAAAATAATGGCAATTTTGAAGATGCATTGCTCGAAGAGGTGAACACTTGGTCTGGTTTGCAAATGTGACTTAACTCAATTATTCAAACTTTATCTCAAGTAAGCCATTACTTCCAAAACGGTTAAGAATGTCACCAATATAGACTAAAGGAAAAAAGATGACAACATGAACGAAGGGGTTAGCAATGCTGCAACGCCGCTGAGGGTGCAGGTGACAGTCGAACCTACTAAATTAAGAAGCATTTAGCAACGGAAACTTATAATACAAGCACAACGGTTTCTAGTTGTCATGAAAGAACTCTGTCAGTGGTATGCAAATCACATATAGGTGGCGATACAAGACCAACAAATGTCAATAATTGTGAATAATAGTGCCAAAGTATTGGAACATTATGTGGAGTCAGTACCTGATATGGACTACGGAAATGGCTTGAGCGCTTTGGCAACCCATGGTCCTGCATTTGCCTATAGAAGTCATTAGTATCCATTTCCTCTTCATTTCACAGCAGCACCTTTCTCGATATAACACGTGTCACCCGCGTGGACTATATGACTCTATTGTGTCAAAGAATAAACCCTGATCGCAAAATAGAACATTCGTCAATATCCATGGTCGTTAACGTTTAGTTGCAATAAGAGATACCAACCTTAAAGACACAAATCCCTTAAAAAACGGTAACATGTACTTTGCATCTAGTCTGATGAACTGCAATACAGAATTTCCTTCAAAATATTAAATTCCCTAAACAAATCAATAATCTGGAGTAGATGAATTTGCAATTTGACTCCAAATATCAGGCCAAGTAATTCACTGAGCAGAAAAAATCATCTGTTGCTGGAACATCTGAAACTTTTCTATAAATAACCCAAAAGAGTACGCAAATCTTAGCATAAAACAGAGTACGTCAGAGAATGTAGGAAAAAGGTTATCATAGACAAATTAGCAGAGAACAAAGTACATCAGAGAATGTAGCAAAACGTCATTATGGAGCAAGGAGCCCCAGAAGTAAGAGTCACAAACCCAAAAAGCTGCTACTTCTGGTTGGAAGTAGTTTTAACAGCTAAAGAAGTTTCAACTATAAATATAATTCATTAAGTGGCAAACAAGGCATTCAATAATAATAGAAAAACATAGTAACCACTAATCCTAAAAGAAAACCTGAAATTCGTTATGTTTTTACAGAGTCATAGGTCTATAGGATAGAAACGATCTAAAACATAAAATTTTTGGTACGTTCGAAACATACCATCATATAGTGCTATGTGTTGGTGCGATTTTCCAACTTTCCCACTTCCCCATCCAAGTTCCGTATGGCATTGGCCATATGAACCTCTTTGGCTTCAGTTGCAATATCTCTTGAGATGACAAAAGCACAATTAGTTAAGAGGGGACTTGTTTAGTACCTGAAAAGAAAATGTATCAAGAAGTGGAATTCCACAGCGACATATAATTGTTTATTCGAGAGGATCGAAGAAAAAGGGAAGCTAAAATTCAAGCTATTAAACTTTAAATCAATCAGCAAAACCAAATATTTGGAGTAGTTTTCGAGCTAGTAAAAGCTCTGTCATTAAAAAAAAAAATTACAAAAACAAAGAGGGGACAAAGAAAGATGACCAAGAATGTATACGTGGTCCCGGAATTATGAGTATGAATTTGATATCTTGGCCACCTCTCCATACCTGAGTCGAAATATAAAAATCGAAATGCACATACACATGCAAAATAATAAAAATGCTAGTATATACTAATCAATAATTTTCTTTTTTACCGCATTATTAGAGCCCCATAAGTAACCGTTTCAGTCTCAACCACAATACCAAATACTTACTGACTCACTCTTTCGAGTCTTCGTCTCCACTAACCACTCATCATTCCTCCCTTCACCTTGCCTGATGTAGACTACCTCCATGTTGAGCCGACCAGTCCCTTGACTGGCAGTCGAATTGGCTATCGGAATAGTGTCTGGTTATCAAAAAAAAAAAAAAGAAGTGCTTCCTTTTTATATGTTCGTATCGAAACAAAATAAATAAATACTGTTTTGGTGAGAGTAAAATGACATAACAGAGCAATAAAACTGAATAACAAGAGCAAACATTTTTTTATTCACTGCTGTGTCGACATTGATTTAAGAGCAGCTGGTATAATAAAGAGTGGGAAAAAGAAGAAAATGTACCCGGAGAGTATTGCAGAATGAAGAAGAGAGGTAAATGCACAATGGTGCTCCAGAGTCACCAACATTTAATTAATTCAGGTGCACAGAAGCGATGTGTTCAAGCTTAGGCCAATCTAATTCTCCATCTTTCTCACAACGTTGCCTTAAAAAAGGACATTCAACAATTTCTAAATGAGAAAGAGAAGTTGGCAGCCCTTCTTCTGGCAAGCAGTGGAGGCTTTAGCGGGTACTAATACACGAGGACGCAAGGGAGGTAAGTTGCCGAGTGGCCGTGCCATTTAGGCCTTCAAGCTTGCTACAATTCTGGAAGTGAATTCTAGCCAGAGTGGTGGCTATGTGAACTTCTTTGGCTTCAGTTGCATTATCTCTCGAGTTGTCAAAAGCAAAATCTGCAAAGAGGAGACTTGTTTAGTAGCCAAAAAGAAAATGTATCAAGAAATGGCAATCCACAGCAACATAATTGCTTATTCAAGAGGACAAAAGGGAAAGGAAGCTTAAAACTCAAGCTATTAAACTTTAGATTAATCAAAACCAGATATTTGGCTACAATGCATAAAATCAATCATTTTCGAGATAATTAAAAGCTTTGTCATTCAAAATAAAATACAACAACAAAAACGGGATGAAGAAAGATACCAAGAACCTACTTGGCCCTGGAGTTACGATTATGAATTTGATATCTTGGCCACCTCTCTACTCCTGAGTCAAAATATGAAATTATAGTTACAATAGATAGTAAACAAAATTCTAGAAAATACTAATTAATATTTTTCATTTTTACCGTTTTAGGAGAGCTCCATAAGTACGTACGTGAGTCACTCTCAACCACTGCATGGAGTACTTTCTTGACTCACTGAGTCAAGCTTCCGAGGCTAGTAAGTAACTAAACAGCTCAAAATTGACATAACAGAGCCATATTAATTTAAAATTTTTTAAACAAAACTAAATGAGTAACAATAATTATACATATATTTTCCGATCCACAGCTGTGTTGACATTAAATTAACTGCAGCAAATACAATAAAAGAGTGGAACAAGACGAAAATTGTAACCCGGAGATTATTGGAGAATTAAGAAGAGAAAAAAAACGTACAGATGTTGCTGCACATCATCATCATCATTTAGTTGTTGACAGCCTTCATAATCCATGGGCACAGGAGCGATGTGGGAAAGGGAGTGTTGAAGTACTAGCTTTATTTTCTACCAATTACCATATATAGTCTGTGACTTCCCACCCCACCACCCCCACGTATTGAACAGTTTGGATGCTCGAGTTTGGGACTGATATTACAATCGAGAGCAAGTATTAGAAAAATAAACAGAGATATATGGAATGAAGCCACAAGACAGTATCGAACATAAAGCCCTTGTTCAATGCTACCAACCATTATTGAACACAGTGAACTTTGATCTCCAAAAGTGTTATTGGAACATGGTTTTTAGTACTTCAACAGCACCTTGAGAATTCATGGCATGTTCATTCAAGAGACATATTTCTTTGTGCCCACCGAGGTCACAACACTCTAGTAGTGATTCCTTCAACAAGGCAAATACACTAGTTTATTAACGTACTTAACGAAAATATGTGCACAATTAGAATCAATCATTGTGGTCAGATCAAATTCAGTGACAAACAAGATAAAGCTTGGCGTAGACTTCTTTTAAGACCTAAAAAGAATTTTGTAGCTTATATAGATAAAATTCTACTTATTCTATGAGCTCTTGCTGAAAAATAAAATCAATGTCACATAAACAATTATGAACCAAAACATAAATCGTATCGCTAATTAATCCACATGACTTCTTGTTCAGATAGAGTGTCTCTATATGTTAAAGGACGCCATAACGAGCAAACCATGGGCTGACCGCTCGACCTCTCTCTTATGTGTATTTCAAGTACATACATGTTTTTAACTTCAAGAGTTTCAGCGAAATATAGGATGTTGTTCAAAGGATTACAGTTTGAACGTGAATCGCCCCAAATTAAAGTTGAACTTTGGTGCGAGTTTTGCTAATACAGACTCAACTCAGCTATTTGAACTCATTCAAGTAAGCATTTACTTTAAAAAGGCGAGGAATGTGGTTAATATAGACAACATAATGGAGAAAAAAAAATGTGTACAAAGAAAGTTGGAATGTTGCAACACCTATATGGTGCAGGTAAAAGTAGATCAATACAATCACAATCATTTCAGGTAGTCAAGACAAATCTTCAACTGTGGCATGAACAACCAAAAGTACATACAATTCGAAGATACATTTATAAAATTCTGTACCAGTAGTTGCGAATAATAATTGTGACAAATCTATGATTCAATAACAAAAAGAATGAAATCTACTACATGAATCGACATTCTGGCTACTAAAGGCCACTAGGTGAATTTAAAATTTGACCACTAATGTCAATATAATAAATTCATTTTCTGTAGAAACAGTGAATCTATTGACGTAACATCTAAAATTTTCTCCATATATTATAACCAACCTTTACAGGAATGCCAGTTAATGACAACGATGGAGCCGAGCTTGCAATGCTTTGATCCACTTAATTCAAGACAGTCCGAAATCGCGAGTGGACTCGGTTAGGAAACAGAGTAATTCTTAGTGACCAGGGAAGTATAAGTTGTCTGGGAAGGTTGGCACGTAGGGGTTGCCATGCACGATCTCCCATGTCGGATCGGACTACACGTGAGTCGAATAACCATGTGCCAAAGATACGGTCGCCTTTCCTGAACACCATTACTTGGTGGTCCTCTGTAGTCTCAGCTACTCTGGCTGCGATCAATACAAAATAAATAAATAAAATAAATTAATAAATAATTTTGTTTAAAATGATTTTAAAATTGACTAAACAATAAAGTTTTAAAAAATCGACATACATAGAAATACTATATATTTTTTGATTCACTGTTGTGTTGTGGTAGACATTTAATTAATCTCAAAATCATGTATGTAAAGAGTGTGAAAAAAGATAAGGGTTTTTTTGCATGACTAGCCCCAATATTTTTCGTGATTGGCAAAAAGGTCCCTGAGTTCTTATTTTTAGCAATTAAATCCCTAAGTTTTAAAATTTTTAGCAACTAAGCCATTTTCACGAGTAATTGTTACTATATTGGATGGAATTAAGAATTTTCGAGTCACATGTAAGATTTTTGAATGTCAAAACTAATATTTTATTGACATTAATTGAAGTTGGGAGGAAAAAAACTAAAAATGACCAACATTTAACAACATAATATAAAAAAAATTAAAAAAATAAAAATTCTTAAAAATTTAAAATTTCTCCTAAAATTTCTTTCTATTTTCCTTCAAAACTAATTAATTTTAGTGAAATACCAATTTATTTCACTTAAACATACTCAATTTCATGAAAATTTTAATATTAATAAAGAAAAAGGACTTAACTGCCAAATTTTTTAAAATTTAAAGACTTAATTGCTAAAATAATTAACTTAGGGACCATTTGGGTAATACACAAATAACATAGTGACCAGACATACAAAAAAAACCACAAAAGAAAAAGAGCATACCCCAGAGATTACTGAAGAATGATAATGAAGAGAGACAAATGCAGAGTATTGCTCCCGGACATGACCATTTAATTTAATTAATCAAATATCACTCACGTCCAAAAATGGGATGTGGGCAATCTTAGGCCAATCTTCTCCTCCTTCCTCACAGCGTCCCTTTAGCAAAGGACAATAATCAATACTTAAACGAGAAAGAGAAGTAGGCAGCCCTTCATCTGGCAAGCACCGCAGGCTTTTACAGACATGAATATAAAAGGTCTTCAAAGAGGTAAGTTGTTGAAAGGCCTTGCCATTTAGGCGTTCAAGTTTGCTAGAATGCTGGATGCTGATATCAGTCAGAGTGGTCGGCAGCAGCCCCTCGTCCGGAAACGATTCATCTTCCCATCCGACGATATTCAGGGATTTCAAACATGAGAATCTTTGCAGATCCCAATTCATACGATTCTCGAAGAGCGTTTTGCATTCCCATAACCAAAGATTCTTTATTTTTGAGTTCAGAGAAGAAGAGGCGGTGAACGTCTGTTGAGTTCTTAGAAGCAAAACCTCCATTTGTTCACACTTTTCGATAAAGAGATCTTCCATGGATGGAAGATAACCAGGTAACCCAACATTCACCTTTGGACATTCATTCAGTGTTAACCAAGTAAGACGAGGGAATATTCCACCTTCTAGGATATCATCACTAAATGACCACTCTTTCCACTCTAACATATTGTTAAACCTTAACTTTTCTAGAGAACGGAATGAAGGACCACTGCCAAGAATCTCATCACCTACTGATACCACACTATCCAAACCATCAATTCTGAGATCTTTGAGACAGTGTAGTTGCCCAAGTGGGGGTAAAACCCAACAATTTTTACAGTTTTTTAGACAGATCGATGCCAAATTGGAAAATGACTTGTCTACTACCCAATCCGAGAATATTGTGCCTCTGTAAAATTCAATTTCGAGTTCTGTCAAATTTGTATGGGGTCTAAGTGCATCAAGTACCGCCTTTTCTCTTTGTGAACTATTAGCCAGACCCGGATTAGCATTCCATCTTAAATGTATTTTCGATAGGCACTTCCTATCCTTCAAATTACCCTCTGAAGCTTCCGCTGCATCAGAAATATTTTCTAGCCCAAAGATACCAATCTTTCCATGTAGATGTTCGAACTCATTTAGCATTTTAATTTTGAACCCACTCTGTCCATAGCCCAAAACCACTTGTGATAGTGTGCGCAAGTATTTCATATTACTAATTTGTGGTGGCATCTCTTTCAGAGGTACTCCTTCAATATCTAGATGTCTCAAGTTGATTAAGCTTTCCATGTTCTTTGGTAATTGAGAAAGCTTTTTACACTCTGACTAAAATAAAGTCTGTAAATTGTACAAAGTACAAATGGAGTCAGGTAGCTCTGTAATTTCCGTACAAGACAAGTCCAGATACCTCAAATGCTTCAGGTTGCTAATTGAATCAGGCAACTCCTTGATAGAAGATTCGCTTAAAGAAAGCACTCTTAAGCAACTACCCGTTGAAAGCAATAAATCATACGGAACTAGGTAGTTCGAATATTCTGGGTGACGTAGAATATGCAATGGTAGTGCTATAAAGGTACGTAAACATTTAGCTTTAGACAAAACCTTAAGTTTGTTAAGATCATAAGTACCTTTTCTAAATGATAAATGACGGGTATTGGAAGAAAGACTATGTAGGTCATTACTCAAATCCAACCTAAAAAAAACTTCACCCGATACAAACATTGCCAAATCATGTAAAAGGTCATGCATGAGGAAAGTAGATTCACGTTCCCATTTACTTGAATATTGTTGAAACAAAGACCTTGACAAGAGCTCATTAAAGTATTCCTCCCCAAGTTCCTCTATCCCCTTACTTTTTCTATCAGATTTCAAAAGGCCTTCTGCCATCCACAACAAGACTAGTTTTTCTTTTTTCAACAAGTAATCTTTTGGAAATATGGAACAGTATGCAAAACATCGCTTTAGATGTGTAGGTAAGTGACGATAGCTCAACCATAAAGCTGGAAGAATGATACCCTCTTTTTGGTACAACTCATCCCAAACATCACTGTTAAGTATGTCTTCCCATTTTTTCACATTTCGTTCAAAGCGCAACAATCCACCAAGAGATTTTATTGCTAATGGAAGGCCTTTGCACTTATTCACTATTTCTCTACCAATTACTAGCAAATCTTGATATGCATGGAGGTCAACATTACTTCCAAAAGCGTGTTTTACAAATAATTTCCAACAATCTTCTTGCGACAAATTTGTTAGATAACGATTTTGCCCAGTAGTCATAATTGATGCAACATTTTCATTTCGAGTTGTCACAACAATTTTACTTCCATCTGCTCCAGATTCGAAAGAGCTCTTCAAAGCATCCCAAAGATGATAATTCTCGTTCCAAACATCGTCATGAACAAAGAGGAATTTCTTCCCCCTCACAGCCTCCTTTAATTTCCTTTGAAGTTCAAATAAATTCTCAAAATCAATCTTTTCAGAACAAATCCCCTGAAAGATTGTTTTTGTTATCCTAAAAATATCAAACTCATCAGATACAGTGACCCATGCCTTTAGCTGAAAATGTTTTTGAACTCTATCATCATCATAAACAAGTTGAGCAAGAGTTGTTTTGCCAATACCACCCATCCCAACTATCGGGATGACGGAAATCTTATTGCCACTGACATCGTTTGATAGCAATAAGTCAACAATGACATCTTTATCAGCTTCCCTCCCAAAAACACCAGAATCTTCTACTAAAGGAGCAGGTGGCCTTTGTGAAGGTTTGATTTGATAACTTTCTCTCAGGGCAAGGACATCCTTTTGATCTATAAGAATCTTTAGTTTGCGGAGGATCTCTGTAGCATCTTGCTTAACAGAATTATCAAATGCAGTGAACATAAACGTTGGGATAAACTTCATAAGTACCTTGCTTGTGCCGCTGCTAGATTCACCTTCCAGCTTGGATCGCAGAGCTTCATAGTCGATCCTGTCCACCAAGTCATCCGCTTCATAAATGACATCTTGAAGCTTAAAGAGCCACTTCCTCACCTCCTTATTACCTAGTTGCTTCTCCTCAGCATCATTGAGTAGCATATTAGCTGACAACAACATGATGTTCAACTCATCAAGTAGTTCTAGAATGGCCTTCTTTCCCTGGAACAGCTGGGGAATCTCCTCAGAAGCCAATCTTTCGAACAAAACCTGAAGCGAAGCAGAGAGCAAAGCACCAGCCACTAGTTCTGCCATATTTTTTTTTTTTTTTTGGGTTCTTTGAGACAAGGTTTGAAGAATTGACCAAGGAAGCACTTCTGTTTGAAGACACGAGAAACTATATTGTAATAATCATGTTTATCCTCTCTTTCTCTCCCACGCAGCCCCTCTGTTTTTTTCCTCTGAATTTCGACGCTGAATTGACTCGTTCAAAGCTGTGCAGCAGTTGAGGCTTATGAAATTACTTGGTAATGGGCTTCTAGTCACTGAAAATATCATTCTTTTTTTATTATTTTTTTTTTTCTATAATGATCTTGAACCTTTGGTTATGTTTGCTTTTATATGAGCAATTTTTAATGGGCTTTTAAACATAAAATTGTGTCAATAGGCTGTATAATCATATAATGGAAGCAGGTGAATGGTCATCATCAATCCAATAAACTAGTTTTTGTCATAAAATAACAGGATATTCTACCTAAACAAACAATGATAGGTCATTTGCAAGGAGTGTTGTTTTGTATTGACCTCATCCGTCCAATTTGGTTGGTCATTTTTCATGATGGCATATTTGCTGGAGTGGAATAAAGGATTAAAATTATGATAAATAATCATTCGTTAAATTAGTCTCTTTTAGATTTAATTACCTGTCATTTTTGAACATTACAATATACTAGTGGACACTACTTTCAATTGAATTCTTAAACCACTAGAAAAGGTGGCAGCCGCTTCTGAAGAATGCCAAATACAGATTCTAATTAACAAGATTATTAAACTCTTAGAAAGAGATTGGAGGAAGAGAAAATACCATTGTGTCTGTCCGACTTGAGTCCAATCCTAATTCAGCTTTGTTATAATAAATTTAGAATAGTATTAACTAGGACATTTTCCAAGAAGGAGTGCATTTAAAGAAATTTCAGTAACAAACATGGGAACTTCTCTATTAGCGGAGCTGCCGAGTCCAATTAGGCAACTTGTGGTTCAATATCTCCTCGCAAAATTTATGGCATTTAAGTTCAAGAGCGATGTCGTTTGTCTTTATTATACTTAAATCAATGTCGTTCGTGGTTAATGCTGGTAAAGATCTGACCGTACTGTACGACATGTAGGGTCTCAGGGTGGTAGTCCATGGCTTTTTTTTTTTTTTTTAAAAGTGGGCTTAATTAACCTCCACTTATTACAAATTAAAGAAAAAAATCTACTACTGCCCAATCCCCATCCTACTCTATTAGAGATAATAGGCTTCCATGACTCAAATCTAGGATCTCATCCTATGTAATAAGTGCTCTTACCACTTGAGTCAACTCACTTCGTCATGGGTGGTGGTCTATGTTAGACCAGCTGAAAGCATCAAAACAGGAAGACAATGAGTTATGTTCCAAACTCGATCTGGAGTTGAAGAAAAGAAATTTTTCCGACAATTCGGTAATAATGAATCTGAAATTTCAATAACAATTAATTGATTCAAACAGCAAAAGTAGCAGCCTTAATTAAACTCTGTACCACCAATAAGCATAAACCACTGCTTTCTATATGTGTTCATCTTGCATTTTGTTTGCTCTAATCTACCAAGGTCCTTTTGAAAATTTGACCCAAACGAAGAGATGCTCTTCTTTTTTATTTTTTTAATACAATGGATATAATTGTCTCGTTATTAGAGAAGACTAAATGTTACTTGTCTCGTTCGTTTTGCCTATGTAACTAAAATGATCAATATAATTGTTCAAGTACCTATTATCATATAAATCACATATAAGTATCAAATTATTGAAATCACACTAAAAACAATGACTAGTTACTATCTATGAACCTTCTATAGTTAACTCTATTTTTCTCGAGTAATCTTAATTTTCTATGATTTACAATAATTCTGATCACCAAACTTAGGAGACAAATTCTATAAGTAATAAGGGTCCTAATAGTATTATGAATGCAATTATAGAATCCATTGGTGAGCTTTATAAAACCTAAAAAGTCGCTGTCACGTTTTATTAAAAATACCGAAAGTTTCTGATTTTCTCAGATTTGTAGTACATAGTACTAATTTTAAATGGTTATAACTCTCTGGTTATAAGTCCGTTTTTGATAGATTATATACCGTTGGAAAGCTAATTCGATAAGCTTTCCAACTATACTAAATATAACCCAATCAGACTAGTAAAAGTTCCCAAAAATCTAGTCGCAACCTCTGCTATGTTTTTACATCTTAGTCCAAAATTCAAAAATTCTTAAATTTCTATTTACCAAATCAAATCACTCAAAATTTGCCTTGCTTAAATTCAAATATCACTAGGCTTCATCCTCTATCAGATTCACCCCATAGTTTATAAATCATTAATGCGCAATTCAAAATCCTAACCCTAGATATTCAGTCTCAATCCCGAAATTAAAATAAAACATAAACTTAATTAGTTAAGAGTTTATTACCTTAGGACTGAGTATCAACAACTTATGACAATGCTCTCTTCTTATTCCTTAAAACTGTGTTGCTGCCTCTCCTTTCCCATAAAGCGTACCTATAAAACTGAGTAAATTATTAGACTCCTAAATTTTTTTAAACTGTCTCTAATTGAATTACGAAATTGACTCTTAATAAACACCTATAGGTAAGAGTTATTTAGAATTTTCATTTATCCTTATATTCATTATATTATATAAATAACTCCCCTTTTTTTTAGTACGGGTCGTCAAACGTTACATGTAAAAGTTTTCTCCATATATTATAATATAACCAACCTTTAGAGGTATGCTTGTAAATGACAACGATGAAGCTGAGCTTGCAATGCTCTGAACCAGTTGATTCAACATGTCCGAAATCGTGGGCGCACTTTGTTAGGAAGCAGAGTAGTTGTTCGTGACCCGGGAAGTATGAGTTGTCTTGGAAGGTTGGCATGTAGAGGTTCTTTCGTGTCGGATCGGACTCAACAAGTGTGTCGTATATATAACAACGTGCCGCCGATACCATCACCTTTCTCGGACACCATGACTCGGTGGCCCTCTGTAGTCTCAGCTACTGTGGCTACGATCAAAACAAAATAAATAAAAAACTAATTAATTAATAATTTCGTTTGGGATAATTTTAAAATTGACTAAACAAAAAAGTTTTAAAAAAATTGACGTAAATAGAAATACTATAAATTTTCTGATTCACTGTTGTGTTGGACATAGAATTAATCTTAAAATCATATATGTAAAGAGTGTGAAAAGGAAGGGGGGGAAGCGTACCCCAGAGATTATTGAAGAAAGAAGAGAGACAAATTCAGAGTATTGCTCCTGGACATCACCACTTAGTCAATCAAATATTCTTCAGGCGTAGAGAAGGGATGTGGGAAATCTTAGGCCAATCTTCTCCTCCTTCCTCACAGCGTTGCTTTAGCAAAGGACAATAAGCGATTGTTAAATCCTCAAGAGAAGTAGGCAGCCCTTCCTCTGGCAAGCACCGCAGGCTTTGACATACATGAATATACAAGGACTTCAATGAGGTAAGTTGTTGAAAGGCCTTGCCATTTAGGCCTTCAAGTTTGCTAGAATGCTGGATGCTGATATCAGTCAGAGTGGTCGGCAGCAGCCCCTCGTCCGGAAACGATTCATCTTCCCATTCAATGATGTTCAAAGTTTCCAAACACGGGTGCCTTTGCAGATCCCAGTTCATGCTATTCTTGAAAAGCGTTTTGCATCTCTTTAAAACAAGACTCTTCAATTTTGAGTTCAGAGAAGAAGAGGCGGTGACGGACTGTTGATTTCTGAAAAGCAAAACCTCCATTTGTTCACAGTCATTAATATGGAGTTCTTTCAATGATGGAAGATAACCAGGCAACCCAACAACAAGCTTTGGACAATTATAAAATACAAGGAAAGTAAGACGAGGGAATATTCCAACTTCTAGAATAGCTTCACTAAATGACCACTCTTTCCACTCCAACATATCTCCGATATATATAACTTCTAGAGAACTGAATGAGGTACCACTGCCATGAATTTCATCGCCTATTGAGACTACGCTATCAAATCCTCCAATTATGAGTTCTTTGAGAGAGGGTAGCTGCCCGAGTGGCGGTAAAGCCCAACAATATTTACAGTCTCTTAGGCAGACACTGACCAAATTTGAAAATGAGTGATCTACTAACCAATTCGAAAATATAGTACCTCTGTAAAATTCAATTTCGAGCTCTGTCAAATTTGTGTGGGGTCGAAGTGCATCAAGTACCTCCTTTTCTTTTTGTGAACTCTCGGCCGCGCCAGCATTAGCATTCCATCTGAAATATATTTTCGATAGGCTGTTCCTATTTGTCAAATTACCCTCCGAAGCCTCCGCTGCATCAACAATATTTTCTAGCCCCAAAATACCAAGCTTTCCATGTAGATGTTCGAACTCATTTAACATTTTAATTTTGAACCCACTCTGTCCATAACCCAAAACCACATGCGATAGTGTGCGCAAGTATTTCATATTAGTAATTTGTGGTGGCATCTCTTTCAGAGGTACTCCTTCAATATCTAGATGTCTCAAGTTCATTAAGCTTCCCATGTTCTTTGGTAATCGAGAGAGGTTTCCACACCGTGACAACAATAAGGTCTGTAAATTGTACAAAGTACAAATGGAGTCCGGTAACTCTCTAATTTCCGTATAAGATAAGTCGAGGTACCTTAAATGTTTCAGGTGGCTAATTGAATCAGGCAACTCCTGGATAGAAGATTGACTTAAAGAAAGCACTCTTAAGCAGCTTCCTGTTGAAAGCAATAAATCATATGGGACTGGATATTTTGAACAGTCTGGCTCATATAACTTATCCAATGGTAACGCTACAAAGGTACGCAGACACTTGGCTTTACACAAAACCTTGAGTTTGCCAAGGTCACAAGTGTCTTTCCGAAATGACAAATGACGGGTATTGTCAGAAAGACTGTGTAGGTCATTGCTCAAATCCAACCTGAAAGAAACTTCACCCGATACAAATATTGCCAAATCATGTACAAGATCATGCATGCAGATACCAGATCCACGTAGACCTGGATATTGTTGAAACAACGACCTCGATAAGAGCTCATTAAAGTATTCATCTCCAAGTTCCTACATCCTCTTACTTCTTCTATCAGATTTCAAAAGACCTTCTGCCATCCACAAGAAGATCAGTTTTTCTTTTTTAAATTCATAATCTTTTGGAAATATGGAGCAGTTGTTGGTAGCCATCATATGGCGCAGCGGAAGGTGGTGGTGGGTGTAACAATCAAAATTTTACACCCATATCAG
The DNA here is from genome assembly GCA_002914845.1 of Trema orientale. Classification (NCBI taxonomy): domain Eukaryota; kingdom Viridiplantae; phylum Streptophyta; class Magnoliopsida; order Rosales; family Cannabaceae; genus Trema; species Trema orientale. Next base: position 110,522 of record JXTC01000496.1, on the reverse strand, counting down.
AGTTTAGGAATCGATATGGTTTTGTTATTTTAATACATAGTATAAAAGAAAACTA
>JXTC01000496.1:77993-104790 GCA_002914845.1 Trema orientale | reverse complement strand
CATAAATAATATATACAAGCAAATTAAAAATCAAATATATTTATTTATTAGCAAGTCATTGTTTACATTTTGCTCTTAGGGCAAAAACACCAACAGCAGTATGCAAAACATCGTTTTAGATCTGAAGGTAGGTGACGATAACTCAACCATAAAGCTGGAAGAATGTTTCCCTCCTTTTCGTACAGCTCATCCCACGCGTCACTGTTAAGTATGTTTTCCCACCTTTTTGGATTTCGTTCAAAGCGCAATAATCCAGCAAGAGATTTTATTGCTAATGGAAGACCTTTGCACTTGTTCACTATATCTCTGCCAACTACTTGCAGATCCTGAAATGCATTGAGGTCAACGTTACTTCCAAATGCATGTCTTACAAACAATTGCCAACCATCTTCTTGTGACAAATTCGTTAGATGACGAGTTTGCCCGGTGGTCATAATGGATGCAACATTTTCATTTCGAGTTGTCACAATAATTTTACTTCCGTTTGCTCCAGACTCAAAAGAGCTCTTCAAAGCATCCGAAAGATGGTAATTCTCGTTCCAAACATCGTCATGAACAAACAGAAATTTCTTCCCCCTCACAGCTTCCTTCAATTTCCTTTGGAGTTCAAACAAGTTCTCAATATCACTCTTTTTGGAACTGACCCCTTCAAAGATTGTTTTTGTTATCTTATAAATGTCAAATTCATCAGATACAGTGACCCATGCTTTTAGCTCAAAATGTTTCTGAATTCTATCATCATCATAAACAAGTTGAGCAAGAGTTGTTTTGCCAATACCTCCCATCCCAACTATCGGGATGATAGAAATCTTATTACCACTAAGATCATTAGATAGCAACAGATCAACAATGACTTCTTTATCAGTGTCTCTCCCATAAACACTAGACTCTTCTACTAAAGGAGTGGGTGGTCTTTGAGAAGGTTTATTTTGAAAACTCTCTTTCAGACCAAGGACATCTTTTTGATCCACAAGAATCTTTAGTTTGCGGAGGATCTCTGTGGCATCCTGCTTAACACTGTTATCAAATGCAGTGAACATCAAAGTTGGGATAAATTTCATAAGTACCTTGCTTGTGCCGCTGCTAGATTCACCTTCCAGCTTGGATCGCAGAGCTTCATAGTCGATCCTATCCACCAAGTCATCAGCTTCATAAATGACATCTTGAAGCTTAAAAAGCCACCTCCTCACCTGCTCATTTCCAAGTTGCCTCTCCTCAGCATCATTGAGCAGCACATTAGCTGACAACAACATGGTGTTCAACTCGTAAAGCAGGTCTAGAATGGCCTTCTTTCCCTGGAACAGCTTGGGAATCTCCTCAGAGGCCAATCTTTCAAACAAAACCTGAAGTGAAGCAGAGAGCAAAGCTCCAGCCACCAGTTCCGCCATTTTTTGTTTTTGGACAAGTTTTGAAGAATTAATCAAGGAAGCACTCTAGTTGAAGACACAAAATAAACTCTCCGGTGTATTGATTATCTTTGCACTCTCTCCCCACCCTCCTTTTTTGGGTTTTCCTCTCAATTTCGAGGCTGAGGTGACTCGTTCAAAATAATTGTACTACAGTTGACGCTTATGAAATTACCAGGTGTTAGGCTTCTAGTCAGGAAAAATATTATTGTTTTTCAGATTTTTATCTTCCTTCTATAGTGATCATGAACCGTTGGTTACACTTTGCTTTCAAACAGTTGTGTCATAGTTAGTATAATGAAAGCAGGTACTGAATGGTCATCATCAATCCAATAAACTAGTTTTTTTTTCCATAAAATAGAGAAGAGATTCACCTAAACAAACAGTGATAGGCGGCCATGACCTTACCCGTCCAATTTGGTTGTCATTTTTCATGATGGCACATTTGGTGGTCGAATGGAACAACGGATCTGAATGGGTTAATGGCACAAATGGTCCCTAAGTATCCGGTTTTCGGCAATTTTGGTACTCAAAGTTTCAATTTTGGATAATCAAGTTCATAAAGTTTTCGATTTGAATTAATTTAGTCTCTGAACTGTCTAAATTATAATTTACTGTTAAATTTTTGATCGAAAACACATGTAAAGAGCACTTGGTGGCATTTTAAAGTATATTTGAAAGGTAATTTGAAAATTCCAAACATAAAAATAAACAACTACTATAAGATATTCTCCAAATTTGCAGCTCTAAGAACCCAAAAATGCTAATAATATATATTTCTTTTTATCTAATTCTTTTTTTTTTCAGTTTCTTTTTCTTCAAATATATTTTCAGATGCTATAATATACTTCTCGCATGTATTTTTTATCAAAAATTTAACAATAAATAGTAATCTAAATAGACTATTAAATTGCTTCAAATCAGAAACTTCAAAAGTTTAATTGTCACAATTAAAATTTTAAGACCATATTACTGCACAAACTAGATACTTCAGGACCAATTGTACCGTAAACCCGATCAGAATTATATGATTATTTACTCTATTCTCAAATTCTAACTCGGAATTTGGATAAATGACCGTTCTTTAAAATTAATCTCGTTTGGAATTAAATTACCTACTCCTTTTTAATTTAAACATTAAAATACTTGTGGACATTGCTTTTAAAAGAATTTTTTAAACCATAAGAAAAGGTGGCAGCCACCTCCATGAAGAATACTAAATAAAGATTCTTATCAAGAAGATTATTACTACTCTCAGATAGAAAGTGGAGGGAGAGGAAATACCATTATGTTTGTCCGACTTGTGTCCAATCTTTCTTCAGATTTATTATCTTAAATTATGAAGAGTACTAACTCGGACATTTTCAAAGTTGGTTCATTGACAGGAACTACAATAATAAATATGGGCACTTCTTTATTAGCAGAGCTGCCAGGTCCATTTATGCAACTTGTGGTTCAATATCTCTTGGTGAATTTATTGCATTTCAACAAAGATATTGAAATGTGCAAATTACACAATAGCACTAAGCCTAATGAGGACATGAAACCCTTTTGTGTCTTTAGTCTTCTTCTCACGATTGTGAATATAGTATTGATATCCACTGTCATGACCGGAAAACTAAAACCGTGTTTTTTAGTAATTTTATAACCGTGTTTTTTAGTAATTTTATGAGAAGATAAAATAAAATATTAACTTTATAAAATTTAAGAGTACTTAAGTATATTAGTTAATTTCATTTTAGTTGTTAAATCATTGTAAACTCTATTAAAACTCTTATTAGTTATATATTTACTTAAGAAAAATACCCTTTTTAAAATTCGAGAAAATATCTAGCTATCTTATTTGGATACTTATTGAGAAATTATAAATTTCGATAAAATCAATTCAGCTGAAAATTTTAATCTAATATCCAAAATAATTTATATTAAATCACTTGTAGTTTCAAGTACTCAAATTTATAATAAAACCATCCTATACTAATCTTGGCTAAATAACTGAACAAGAAAGAAAGTTACAGAATATAAATACCCACCAAGGATTAAAAATAGAACTGCATACACAAGCTGTACAGCTTATCTGTCTATAGACAATTATCTCAGTTAGATAAACACCTGAAAGTGGAAGAAGTAGAGGGAGTAAGCATTCACATGCTCAGTAAAAATTCAATTACCTTTTTAATAGATGTAATTTTACCAAAATCTTTTCCAAAATCCACTTATACACAAAATTTATAAAATATTTAATATATATTCCCTTTTTTAAAACCAAAACAAACTCCACATAATTATACATATTATAAATCAACCAAGTATATGAGTGAATTCTCATCCTCCCATCACAGCTCTGTAATACCTCTATAGTAGAAGTACCCAATATTCTGACACTACCCGTAGGTGTATCAGCCAAAAACCTGGGCATGGGCCGAGATTTTTTACCTAGCGCTGCAATAACTCGCCAGTGATCTAAACTACTATGATGCAATAATAGAACTCAAGTGTATGATTTTATGGTATGTACAATATGTAATATGATATGTAATAACCATGTAAAATATTCACCAAATAATGGTTTAAAAAATACCACTTGGCATTATTCTAGGATTTACGGTAACATAGGCAGAACACCATTGTATCATCCCATAATCATAATTTAAAAATATATATAAAATTCCACACAGTCCAATGTCAGTATAATCTAATATGTTTTAATAATTTATCAAATCATTGTAAAATCATGATTTTTCATAAATAAATTTTATATAATTACAAATCAAAACAAAGATAAAATCGCATGCAGAGAAGACTGCGGCCAGGCACATCGACAATGGTGTCGGTGGCGTCGGAGCTCCTTTCGTGACACACTGGCACTATTGGAATCGTCTCATCATCGCCGTCATTTTCTGACCAGTCTTAGCTATTAACTCACCCCCAGTAAGATTTTCACCATTTTGGACTTTTTACTAAAGTTTGTAAAAAGTGATATTTTTATAATTATTTTATTATGTAATTATTTTACCCGAGATAATTATATGAAGTGAAAGAGGAGTAAAATTTTTGAATAATTATAGTTGGTAGAAGTAAAAATGATATCTAGAAGTACAATAATTTTCAAAAAAAAAGGGAGGACATTTTCTAAATATTTTCAAAAAGTAGTATTCATGTAACTTTCGGATTTTGAAGCCCATTTAATACTCAAGACCTCAAAACTGACTTCTCACTTTTAATTTGGACTTAGTAAGTTTGAGAGACGAATTTTGATATAAAATATCATTATATTATGAAGTAGCATGAAAATCGAATTTTTGTGGCTCGTGAATAGCACCATTTTGTATGCCATAGATCGGTCCTGTACTGTGACCCACTTTTGACAAAGTATGTATCTAAACTAATGTTTTTGGATGCTCTGAATTCAGTGGTGACCTCCATTTCTCCATCTGAGGCTCCGGGGGAAAAGTCACTTTTTCAAGTGCACATACCGAGATCCCAAAACGACTGTTCGAATGCCCAAGTAATCAACGAGAGCTTCTTCGAGCGTCATTAGACCGGTAATATAACCATATCAAGGTAGGAATTCGATTACCCAATTTTATGTCTGTTTTGATTTATAAAAGCATTAAAAACTTATTTATAAAAAATCGTGATTTTACCATAATTTGATAATTTGTGCCAAGTAACATTTTAAAGTATGATTTGATTCTTGGATGGATAGTTATTATGAGCGGTTACATGTTGTACATACCATAGGATCACACACTTGAGTTCCATTATAACATTACAGTATTTTAGATCACTGGCAAGTTGTTGCAGCGCTAGGTGAGAGACCTAGGCTTTTACGCAGGTTTTGCTAATGCACCTATGGGAAGTGTCAAGATGTTGGATATCTCTAGTACTATACAGGGCTGTGATGGGAGGATAAGAGCTTATATTTTTATCTTATTGATGTATGATATGTATAATGATTTAGCTTTGGTTTTGAATATATGATGATTCAGGATATTAATTATCTATAAATTTGATTTATAAATGGATTTAAATGTACTAACCATACAAGTTTAAGAAATTGGATCCATTCAAACAGGTAATTGAATTCCTACTGAGCATATGACTATTCACTCATTACTTAATTTTCTACTCTCAGGTAGTGCTCAGTATGACCTTGGGAATGCAAGAGCAAAGTAATGAGGAGCTAGTTACCTTATTAGAAATTGGTAACTATGTAAAATAAATTCTACTTTTTTGTCTTGGCTTATATTAAAACTTAAGAGTCCGTATCACAGACTTTGTATCTATAACTTTTGTACTGGATAGTGAGACTGATGATAATGATGCTTGGTTTGTTTTATAAATTTCTTTAATAATCTACGTCTAATAATCTATATTTAATGGTGATCACAAAACTATGGGAATTTTTCTTTTAAAATTATTTTATAAATATTTCAAAAATAACTATTGAATTTCCATTCGTGAAATTTCTCTTCTACCATTGGCCGGAGTTCTGATCGTGATAGAGTTAGAACCACATCTTGTTGATGAAAGATCATGCTGAGTTCTTATTCTCCTCCATGAGAACATCGATTTTATATATTTATACGCTCAAAATGATGCACAGATAAATGAGAAATTATTGTCCAAAAATGCACCATTGGAATTGGAAAAATGGAAGAAGAAAAAAAAAAAGCTTAAGTACCATATTGGTAGGAGAAGCTTAGTCCTAGTGGCATATCTATACTCATGTTTTATGATGTAGGAAAGAATGACTACCATAGATGCTCTCTAAGACACATAGAAGAGGTGAGCCAACATTTCAGCAGCTTAAATTGGCCGGTTAAAACAGGCGAAATTTCACATTATGACCATTACCATTATGGGGTATTAACATCGAAGGTTTCATAACCCTCATTTCAGAAAATATAAAAAGAGACCTCATCATCCTTATTCTATACACCAAAAATCAGAGTCTTCCTTCCAAACTTTCTAGCACTCTTTCTCTCTAGTTTTCTTAGTGTTCTTGAGTTCTTAGTTACTAGCTTTATTCTTTGAGTGTTTGGCAGTTCATAGCTAGAGTTCTATATGTGAAAGAGTTTTAAGCATTCCAGTTCACCTCAGTAGAAGTCGAGTGCTTGCCTTACGGCTCTTAATCGTTGTATTATCGGTTCTTCTCATTCAACACATCAAAATTTAGAGCCTTCCTCTCAATCTCTTTAGCGTTCTTTATCTTTAGTTCTTCTAGTGTTCTTGAGTTCTTCGTTTATAGCTTTGTTTTCCGAGTATTAACTAGGAAGTTCATAGCTAGAGTTTCACGTCTAATAGTGTTTTGAGCATTCTAGTTCACATGAGCAAAAGTCGAGTACTTGCCATGCGACTCTTAATTAGTCGTTGTATCATAGGTCTTAGTCATTCTATCATAGGTCCTTCTATCGTATTATGACCATTACCATTATGGGGTATTAACATCCAAGGTTTCATAACCACCAAGGAAAATTTTTTGGTATTATTTGTAATTGAATGGGCATAGTTAGGAGAATAACATTGACTAGCAGATCAGAACCTATTTTTCATATATACATTTAGCTCAATTTGTTGACTAATTCAACTAAAATTTAATTATACCCCTAAAAATCCAATTCCAAGAAATTAATATACCTAAAAAAAAATTGACAACTGGAAATGGAAACTCCTATGAAAAATCAGGTAAGCATCCCAATAGAGACTAGAATCAGACTCCCCAAAATTCAATAAATACTAAAGAGCCTTTCGAAATAAAATAAAGAATAAAGAGACTGAAAAATAATTTATATACGCATTAATTTTTATAGAACTTCATAAGAATGCATATCTCGTCCATGGCCTCCAAAAGCATGAGTTCTCCTCTACATACAGAAGTAACTTTCATTCCTTTTGACATAATTGAAGAAATACTTTTAAGAGTAGAAGCTTACTCTCTTCTGCGATGCAAGTGCGTCTGTAAATCTTGGCATTCTTCGATACAGGACCAAGCTTTTGTAAGGAGGCATCTTAATCGTCAGCAAACTTCCACTCTTTTTCTCAGCGACGATGTACTATCGGCTCGATGTCGCTTGAAAATTTTCAACCGCAATGTTGCCTCACATAATTACCACTTACCAAAAGAGATAATAAAGGATTCTCTGTTGGTGGTGGAAGGTTACTGTTGGGAATCCGACCGACTTAGATTCGCCGCTCCCAAGATCTCACTTCTACGAATATCAGAATAATGAAAAATAAAATAGGGAATTGAAACAATCACCATAACACAAGAATTTAAGTGAAAAACTCCCAAATCAGGAGAAAAACCACTGCCCTCCAGAAAAAACTTCCACTATATGAAATTACAATCATACAGCTTTCTCTCTTCTATCCAATGATCCCAAAACACTCGAGCACTCTTACAAGCATTTTCTCACTCACACTTTTCACCACCACTCTTTGAACAACAAGAGAGCTCATACCTCTCTATACTTAAGAAAACACTCCTAAGGAAATACAAAGAGAAGAAAAAATACTTTTAAGTAGAGAAGAGAAAACACTAAAATTCTTTTTTGATATTAGGATAAAAAACAATGAGAGAATAAGTTCCTATTTATAGTTAAGGCTTACCAACCCTTTACATGTTTTCTAGCCAAAACTTACTATAATAGATACACGGCCTATACGCGTTTTTTACTCGATATGCATGAATCAAGGAAGCTTTTATTGTTTTTCTTTGATTGGGAAAACGTGTAAAGAAAAAATATGTTAACAATCTCCCACTTAAAGACTTGATTTCAATCATGTCTTTACACTCGATCATTGAAAGGGCTGGGCAGTACCCGCCTGAATTAAAAAAGTTTAGAAAAGGATTATTAGTTGTATAATTAATTAAAAATATTAGAAATTTAAATAATTACTTGTATATTAAAAATATTAGTTGTACATTTTTTTTTTCTATTGAGAAAAATTTTCAAATAATAAAAGAAGCTAAATGTATATAAGTTGAACAGTTGAAAAAAAGTGTAAAATAAAAAATTTTAAGAAAATTATTTAGAATTAAGTTGAAATTTGAAAATGTCGAAAAAAAAGTGAGGAAATGTGTATTTCTAAGTATTGGAAAAAGTTTTATATTTAAATTTATATAAAAACTTCTTAAAAAAAAATTAGCAGACCTGGCCGGCCTGTGCGGGCTAGGTTGGTAGGCCGAGTTGGGCTAACGGGCCTAAATATCTAGGCTCAGCCCAGCCCTACTGTAACGCCCTAAGTCCTATATTGGGTATGCTCTAGGAAGATGATGAGTATTTAAGTGATGGTCAAAGAGTCCAAAAGTACCTTCAAGCTAGCACTTTTGGGTGAGGCCTAATGGCATTACATTTGGTATCAGAGCTGACCTAGTCCATATCTGTGTGGGCTTGGAAGGTTGCCACGGGTCTGAATCGTGGTGAATGTCGACCCGCTCATAGGGGTTATATGCGGGCTATTGAATATGGACTCTCTAGCGAAGATACTAAGCTCTTAACGGGAAGAGATTGTAACGCCCCAAGTCCTACATCCGGTATGCTCTCGGAAGATCATGAGTGTTTAAGTGATGGCCTATGAGCCCAAAAGTACTCTAAGCTAGCACTTTTGGGTGAGGCCCAGTAGTATTACACATACCCTTAGGGTCGGGTCGGCCGGCAGCTTTTTCTAATGCGGGCTAGGCCAGCCGGGCCGCAGTCCACAATGACAGGTCGTGGACTAGCCCGTTTTTCCACCTCTAATTAGAAGTACAGTCCATCCTTTGATAGCTAAAAGAATGGGGCATTGTTGTCTCAGCTGTTGAGTATGTGTTTTTAGGAGCCAATGAGTTAAACTTTTCCAATGTTACTTTGTTACTTAGTTTTAATTAATTACGGTACTTGTCGATTTATATCTTGCAATGGGAATAAGGTGGCTCATTTATTAGCAAATGGAACTTCACTTTATTATAATATGCTTAATGACATGTGTTGGTTGACTTGATTCTTGTCTTTTTTTTTTTTTTAAAAAAAAAATTAGGCTTAATTAATAACCACTGTTTACTACAAATTTAAAGAAAAATGACACACACATACATGCTACCAAGACTTAAACTTTTGACCCCTCCAAACTCACATATACTTCCTCAAAACCTTGGACCAACTGAGCTAGCCCCAGTTGGTAGATTCTTGTCCTTTATTTATTTTTCTCTATACGATTTGAGTTGAATAAATGATATTTTTCAATAAAAAAAGTATGCCTCAAAAAAATTAAATAAAAGAAAACTAGAAACCATGTCCTTTGAGAAAAAAAAATGGTTAATAATCCATAATTTAATAAACAAGTTGCATATTATTGACAGTATTTTTGTTATCATCGTTTAACTCAATGTTGATGAATTATAGCAGTTGATGGATCGAATTTCTTGGTTGAAATTTACTGCAAATAAATGTGAAATTGTACAAGAATTTAACGTGGTTAAGAACCAAAAAGATGGCATATGTATAGTGGTTTTTCCACTACTTGAGAGAGATTATAAGAGAGTGTGTGTAAAGTTTCAAGGTGAGAGTTCTAGATAGTGTTTTCGATTTTGTATGTCTGAACAGTGTATAGAATAATGAGTTTGGCTCCCTTTATACACATAAAGGTTAGAAATTACATAATAAAATACAATATAATATTAAGATTGTGTAACTACATAATAATGAGTAATTATCTCTTCTCCAATATTTTTTTAGCCATTATGTTAATTTTGCGGATTACTATCTATGATGATCAAAACCTATAGAACACATTATATACACGGAGTAAATGACATCGTTTTCCTCTTACAAGAGTACTTTATATTAAAATTTTAAAGAATATAATAAATTCGTAAAAACATTAAGGAATTAATTTAAATTTTCTGATGTCAAACTATGAGTTAATTTGTAACACCACTGGGTCTCACTCAAAAGTACTAGCTTGAAGGTACTTTTGGCAACATAATCTATATAGGATTAAATGTGAAATCTATACCGATCATAAAAGTTTGAAATATTTCTTCATATAGAAAGAACTTAATATGAGGCAACGACGATGGCTCGAGTTAGTGAAAGATTATGATTGTGTGATCAACTATCATCAAGGAAACGGGAATGTGGTTGTAGATGTATTAAGTCAAAAATCTTCTAGCTCTGTTGCTTTTATACGTGAAATTCTACCGCTAATTTTGGATATGCAATGCTTGCGGTTAGAAGTAGTAGATCAAGGGAATTTTGCCTACATGGCTACTTTAATATAAAGTCTTACACAGTTTTTTGAGTATTGTCTTATTTATCAATAAGTGAAACCAGAGCACCAACGACCTTCTGGTCTGTTACAACCACTTTTGATTTCGGAATGGAAATAGGAACTTGTGGGAATGGATTTTGTAGGACTCAAAAAGGATATAATTCAATGTGGGTGATAGTGGATCGACTTACAAAATCAGCCCATTTTTTACCAGTTAAGAAGACCTTCAGCATGGACTAGTATGCAGAGTTATATGTGGCAGAGATAGTGAGGCTGCACGGTGTAGCCTTGTCAATAGTTTCAGATAGAGATCCAAAATTTACATCTATCTTCTGGAAAAGCTTGCATAAGGCTATGGGTACACAATTAAGGTTTAGCACTACTTTCCATTCTCAGACCGATGGTCAATCAGAAAGAACTATCCAGACGTTGAAAGATATGTTAAGAGCTTGTGTGATCGATTTCCAAGATTCTTGGGATAAGTTCTTATCTTTAGTGGAGTTCTCTTATAACAATAGTTTTCAGGCTACAATTAAAGTGACGCCATATGAGGCTTTATATGAAAAGAAATGTAGATCCCCTGTACATTGGGATGAAATAGAAGAACGGAAGTTAATAGGTCCAGATATTGTACAGCAAATAGCTAAAATGGTTGATAAGATTCGGCAATGTATAAGGACGGTAGAAAGTTGACAGAAAAGTTATGCAGATAAAAAAAAAAGAAGCCTTTGGAATTTGTAGTTGGAGATATGGTCTTTTTGAAAGTAGCACTCGTGAGAGGAATAATGAGATTCAGATTGAGGGGTAAACTAAATCCTCATTTCATTGGACTTTTTGAAATACTAGAGCGAGTAGGTGATCTGACGTATAGAATAGCACTACCTCTATTATTATCGGGTGTGCATAATGTATTCCATGCATCAATGTTAAGGAAATATGTTTCCAATCCTTCCCATGTTTTGAGTTATGAACCGTTAGAATTTCGTAACGATCTTTCTTATGAGGAGACTCAAGAAAAGATTTTGGATCGTGAAGTTAGAGAGTTATGAAATAAGACTATTCCTCTAGTTAAAGTTCTTTAGAGGAATCGTGTGATTGAGAAAGCGACGTGGGAATATGAAGAGGAGATGCATGCAAAGTATCCCAATCTTTTTGATATGTTCATTTTCGAGGACGAAATTTAATTTAAGAAGGGAGGAAATTGTAATACCCATGATTAGAATGCCCTAGAATTGCTAAGTGTTACTTATCATTAATTGTATTTAATGCTATTTAATTTATATAGTATTTGTGCTTAACTTGATTCTATGCAGTGATAATATCCAATAATGCTCGATCGATGTATATGTGCCCTGATATAAAAATTATAACGTAAAGTATACATTTACTGCATGTTGAAAATTTTTATTATCATTTTATATTTTGTTATGAATGCTCTGTTAATCTAATTATTTTACATGCATACTAAAATTTTTGAAGATTCTTAAAATAAAAAAAGGTGTAATTAATATAATCTAATTTATTTATTTAAAGTTATTCAAATAAGTAATTATTGTCATTAATGTTATTAGTATTTAATTGAAATAATATGGTATTTAATTTTAATTTAAGTATCATGTGAAAAAAAATGAGAAGAAATCATTTATGCTATTATTTTATTTTTGAATTTCATATAACACAATAGATATAAATTAATATTTAAATAGAAAATAGATATATATATATACATATATATTAATTAAACGAAAATAAAAAAAAGTGGGGGCTGCGTGAAGTCATCTTTATGAATTATTAAAATAAAATAAAATAACCTAAAAAGAAAAATAGAAAAAAGGAAACCTAAAGTTTAATTCTATTAGGATTTTAATTATAAATATTGGTAATAATGTTTATATTTCTATTCTTCTCTAAACCCTAGCCACTTCTATCTCTTTCTCATCTTTCTAAAAATACAGAATGAAATTCTATAAGCATTATCCTTCGTCTGTTTCTCCATCTTTAAATTTTTAAATCTCCAAAAGAGACGTCTAAGTCCAAGAATTTTAAGATTTTTGTCAGTTTTATTTGATTTGGGGGTAAAATCTCTACACATATTTTTTCCAATTGTTTATTTATTAATTTTTCTTTAAGTATGATAATGAGTCTTAATTGACTGTATTTATATGATTAAACATAATTTTATTGATTATTTTGTGATTTTAATATTTTTTAGCATAAACATGTTACCGTTTTATCTTCTTATAAACTGATCTCTGTGTTCTACGAATTTTTATAAATAGATAAAGCTTTATTTTTATACTCTTCTTTTTCATGCATCTTTCTGGAGATGTCTAGTTTGGTCTCAAAAAGTTTCAGAACCAATAGTATTTTAATTAAACAATAATAAATTTTTGATTACATATTGTTAGTGTGCTGAAAATCTATCAATAAATAATATTTTGTAATTCTAGATTTTATATTATTTTTATAGAGCTCTCCATAATTTAATATTTGAAGGGTATATTTTTGGATACATTATATGACTACTGTAAAAGTTATAGATAGTGTTTCTTAATGGATTATTATTTATGATTTTCTAAATTTTTATGTACTGTTATGATTTGGTGCTGATAGTTTTATAAAAAGATGGTTATAAATTATGAATAATTATTTAACCTCACTTTTTGAGCCAATAAAAAGTTTCATTTATGTTTATATGTATCTAATATGTTCCTAAAAGGTTTGAGTATTAAATTATGTTTTTAGTAGGAGAAGTAAATTGTTTTGTTCCTTTTAATCAGATTAGAAATGAAATTAACAGATTATATGTTTAAATTCTAAAAATATATAAATATTATTTTTAAGTGTATTTTATGATTTATTTTAATTTTTTATTGTAAAATATTGTGCTAAGAATGTTTTTGCAAAATTTAATGTCAAATTAACTGGTAAGTAATGAGATATAATTTTTATATGAGCTACTGGTTATTGTTTCGGAGTTCCAAACTACATGTATATTTTATGAAATTATATGTAGGATTATTATATGAGTTATTGGTTATATTTTATATTTAACATTTTCAATTTTATACATAAATTATGTTCATCTTATGTGCATCAAAGATAAAATAGTCTTTCAAAGAATTTCATTAAAATAAAAAAATAAATTAAGTGAATTTGCACTTATAATACCGATAATGTAGGCAGAACACGTAAGTCGTAAGTATTCGGAGGACATTCTCACGTTTCTTGACTCTTTATTTTGCTTGGACTTAAGGTAAGTAAATCATGCTTAACTGTTTTAATTATTTATATGTTTTACAATGTATAATTTTGTGTTATATGTGTTTTATGTGGAAATTGATGACATTTAACACACTATTTTATGTGAGACATGGTCATCTATATGCATGAAGTTATTTTATAAAGTTATATGTTTCAAAAGAATAAAAGTTTACACTAGAATGATTTTTCTAAAAGTCTAACTGAAGATTTTAAAAAGAATAATTTTAAAGAAATTGGCGTGTGTCTATGTCTGGAGGGCTAAGTGGGCATAGTAGGCGGGGGACCAGCGTACCCACCAAGGATAAATGATAATAGACTATATTATGGAAGTGCCCCATATGATTTTGACTTTGGGGACGATAGGCCCTTTCAGGATTATTAATGTATGTGTGGCTACATAGGCTTAGGTGCACTCACTTTATACATCTAATATGGTTCTACCAAGGAGTCAGTAGCAACGTAAGAACTGGTTCAGCAATCACGGCCCACTGGTTACCAAAAGTTTAGACATTACACTGAGCGCTCCCAATGATTAAAATAAAAAATCTTCAAAGTTATGAAAGGATCACAATGAGCATATTTTAGAAAATAACCAAAGCATGTCTCATCAATTATGTTCATTGTGGTTTACTTACTAGGCTTTTAGCTCATTATATTATTTAATATTTTTCAGGTGATGGATAGCAGGATGGTGGATGATAGTGATGAGGTGACTCGGCGACATGGTGGTCTAATAGTCTAGATTTTAATTGAATAAATATTTTCTAGTCTTTATTTCCTATTAATGACATTTTATAGTTTTAGAAATTTTCTTTAACTTATGTGACTTTCAAATTACTGTAGTATTTTCTTTAAGAATTTAGTAGAGACTTTAATGAGTTATTTATGTAAAAAAATATTCTACATTTTATCTATGTTTTAAGGAATTCAATGATAATATCTCCTAATCTAGTAACCTCAGACTAAAAGATGTTTCATAATTCATTAGTAAAGGAAAAAAAATTGAAACACCAAAATTTAGCACAAGATTTAAGTTCCCACATGTATATGCAATTTGGTACAATTATAATTCTTTTATGGTAATGTGCGATCGTGAGGAAAGGGTGAGCAATGCAAAATTAATTAGACTATATGTCTCTATTATAATTAAATTAAATTCCTGAAAAAATCCCACTCACAATAAAAAATTATGCGCCTTCAAAAGAAATTATAATCATCCTTTAAAGGAAAATCAACAACTAAAATTGAAAAGCCTTTTAAACTTGGGTAACCCAGGGAAGTATCCTAATAGAGTCGTTGATTCCAAATTTCAATAAACTCTCGAGATTAATGCGAACAACATTTATACAGAAGCTTATTATTACTATTATATTATTATTATTATTTACTATTTAATGGTAAAGCATACAACATACAGTCTTTTACTCTGTTATATAATTTCGGCTTCGGCTCAAAAATTACGCAAGCAAATGCAGCGAAACTGCTCGTTGAATTGTTGGTTTTGCTTTTCTTTTTAAATATATATATTGTTTTACCTAATTAAAATTTATGTATATTTTTTATAATAAAAAGTGGAGAGAGAATTTATTTTTATTATTATTTTTTCTAATTATCCAAATTATAACAAGAAATATAGTCTGTCACTAAATTATACATATTGCCATAAAAGTGATGGCTTTCACATGAAGGGATTCTGCCTAAACAGGCATATCATTTGTGCAATGAGTTGTTTTCCTTTTTGGAAAACGCTTTACGTATTATAGTGGTGGCTCTATTTGTGGTTTTTGGGTTCAAGATATAATGCCAGCTTGCAAGGGAGTATGAAATCTTTGATGCTCTTCACTTTTCCACTTTTATGAAGTACAAGAATATTTAGTTAGAAAAGTAAACAAAGAAAAAGTGAAGCCACAGCTTGTGTTTACGGTTCCCATGTGAGGTAACACTAAGAGACAATATCAAATGCAATGCCCTTATTCTTTGATACTAGCCATCATTATGAAGAACTTAGTGCTATGGTCAGAGTCAAGATTAGCCTCATTCACAATGTATTTACAGAGCTTTTCTCATTAACTTTCTAGATCAAAAGATACCAACTCTCAAACCTCACAAGCCAGTTCCCCTGTTACAACCAATGCTCTGAATCTATTGTGCTGATTCTAACTGTGAGTTCATAACACATATATATAGTACAACTGAGACAAAAGATTACAAGGCAAAAGGAAATAACTAAGGTAAGCAAATCAGTTATAACAGAAATCTGATCTTAATTTGTTGATCAACTAACTTAACTGCTGTTATGCGATCTTAAATCTACGTCAGTCAACAAAGGTCGACGATTGGTTTATATCAGGCCGCATATATATTTTTTAGATTAAAGTGCGACCTCTTCCGGATATCATAGATGCGACCAGTATGAAAAAACAAAATCAGTTCAGGCTTCATTAAATGAGTAAGTTCGCAAAGAAAAGGAAACAAGTTTCTGAATGAAGATCGAGTAGTTCCTCTATTTTAATTTAAGAAGTTACTCAATGGTACATTATTACTCGAAATTGTATTTTCTGAGTATACACCTACCTTTTGTGTAATTAGGAAACATTGAGCCACCCTCACTTATATAAAGGGGGCTCAATCTCATTGTTAGAGACAAGACAATTACTTCACTACACACGCTGTAATTCTCTCCAATTCTCCTTGTTCTCACCTTGAGGCTTAGAGAAACCCTTGTAATTCTCCAGAAAATAGTGAAGAACAGTGGACGTAGGCTCATCTTTTTTAGGGCTGGACCACTATAAAATTATCATCTCCTTATTTGCTTTAATTTATCAATCCTTTTCACACACAAGCCACATCTCACAATTTTCTATATTCATTGTTGACAAAACCTCCGTCAACAATTGGAGCTAGAAGGAGGGCTATTCCAGTAGAGAGTTTATTATTTCTTCAACAATAGCAAACACCAGAAACACCACCAGAAACGCTGGACTTAGCCAAAACCAACCCCAAAGTACTGCGGCTATGCAGGGCAATCCTGTCCAGAATCAACCTGCTGCGACCGCACCAGAAAACATCGAGCAAAGACAAGATCGCATGGAGGACGCACTAATGAACCTTCAGCAAATCACCAGTCAAATCAATGATTCTCTACGACGACTTGCTGAAGGACAAATGGTCACTCTACCACAGCAGGAACGACCCAGAGATCGTCCTGCTCGACAAATTGAAAAAGGAATTCAGATCCGAGAGGCAGGAAATCACGACCAACCCAGAATCCAACCGGAGCATCATGCTAATCGCATCTCCAAAGGGAAAGGCAAAGTCGCAGACCTGCCACAAGAATCTGGGACCGAGAGTTCGAGCACTGATCGTGATCGTGGACAACCTTCCAGGAGAGCAACCGTCAATCGTGATCGTCAAAGTAGCAGGCTTAATCAATCAAGGAGTGTCTTCGAAAGAATTAGCAGAGAACCTAGGCAGAATCCTGTAGAATTGAGACAACATTTAGAACAGCGACGTAGTCATAAACAATCTACGTCGCATCGTCAGAATCAGAGTCGATCTCGTCGCGCAATTACAATCGAGTCTTCATAAAAGTCGCAGCAGACCCTGCCTAACCAACCTGCTGCTTTACAATGCAATGACGATCAAAGATCACCCCAACCACCAATTAATACTATTCCTCCAAATATTGATGTTCATAATCTGAGGATTGCATTGGAAACGATTGCTGGCTGGGATGATGAACTCGTGGATGGATATCGTCAATTGCCATTCAACGAGAAAGTTCGAGCTGCTGCGTTACCTCTTGGATTTAAACTTCCTACTATAAATACTTTTGATGAGAAAACTGACTCACAGGACCATATGGACCACTTCAGCGATCTGATGGAGCTGCATCAGGTCGACGACCTCGCACGATGCAGATGTTTCGCTGTAACCCTCACTGGAGCAGCGAAGAAGTGGTTCTGAGGACTCTAGCCCGGATCAATCTCGTCTTGGCAACAATTACAAACTGCTTTCTTAAGACAGTTTCAGGCTGCCAAAAATTTCACGGTCCCGTTAATCAGTCTGTTAGCCATTCGACAAGGTCTAGAGGAAACTCTGCGATCTTATCTCAATCGCTTTACCTCAGAGTTAGCAAAAGTCAGCAACCCACCTGAAGGAGGAGTCTTAACTCTACTGATGGCCAGGGTGCGAGTTGAAACCAAACTCTGGGAGGAACTGCTCGAGCGGGAATGTAGAACTCTCGAGGACTTCTATAGACGGGTTGGTCATCATCTAAGAGTGGAATCTTCACAAGACAAAGGGAGGAAAAGATTCAACAAAAGAGGCGACCACGACCAACAATAACAGGAAGTTGAATAAGAGGAAAAACGAGCAGCCGTCTGAGAAACAGCTCGAATTAAAGAGGCAGATGGTCCCAAAGGCTCCCATAAAGTTCAATAACTACACTGAGTTGATTGCGCCCATAGATCATATCTACGCGGTTACAAATCAGCATGAACGATATCATTAACCGGAGCCGATTAAATGGGACAAAGCCAAACGTGATCCCAATAAGTTTTGTCGATACCACAACGATATTGGGCATGATACCACGAACTGCTACGCCCTGAAAGATGAGATTGAGAGACTAATTAAAGAAGGGCGACTACGGCAGTATACCCGGCAAAACAATGAAAGAAGAGAAGAAAACCAGCAGCGACCTCCCGAAGTGCAACGCGAAGTGAGAACTATTTTCGGAGGACCGTATGTTGGTAGAGATTCGAGGAGGGCACAAGACAGGTATGCAAGAGAAGCTCGACAGCAGTCATTGACCAACGTCATGCATCTTGACCAACGACAACAAAAGCTTCAGTGGGTTACCTGATATGGACATCACCTTCACAGAACAGGACGCAAGAGAAATCCATTACCCACATAATGACGTGCTAGTCATTAAAATCAATTGTGGAAGCACTCAGCTATGGCGAGTACTAGTTGATAATGGAAGTGCTGTTGATAACTTGTACTATGACGCCTTCAAGAAGATGAGGTTGAGTGACCGTGATTTAAAACCCACTGTCACTCCACTCTATAGATTCACTGGAGATAGTATAATGCCTAGGGGCATGATTGAGTTGATGGTTAATGTTGGAACTTATCCTAGAGTTTCAACAGTAATGACTCAATTTTTGGTTGTAGATTGCCCCTCCGCATTTAATGCCGTATTGGGGAGACCAACTCTCAGGGAACAATATGACGTATCTATCATCTCGCCATGAAGTTTCCAACACAGCATGGAGTAGGTGAGGTGCGAGGTAACCAATATGACGCACATACTTGCTATAATAACTCATTGAAGCTCGCATCAAAGGGTATATCACCTCGCACAATGATGGTCCAACTACAAAAAGAAGCATCGATTAAAGCGTCAATCGAAGAGCTCGATCCTCGAGAAATTGATGAAGAAGTCAAAACTAGGCCTATTGAAGACTTGGAAGATCTGTCAATCGATGAATCTTCGAAGATCCTTAAAATCGGGGTAAAGCTTCAGGAACCTGTGCGAGCTGAAATGATCGCTTTTTTAAAATCGAATTTGGACATCTTCGCATGGCAACATTCAGATATGGTGGGGATTGATCCAAATGTCATGTGCCATCGCCTCAACATAGATACAACGAAGAAACCAGTGCGTCAGAAAAGAAGGGCGATGGATCCAAAGCGCTACGTTGCATTAAAAGAAGAAGTGGACAAGTTGCTCGAAATTGGGTTCATCAGGGAATCGTTTTACCCAAACTGGCTTGCAAATCCAGTTCTGGTGAAGAAACCCAACGAGAAGTGGAGAACATGTATCGATTTCACTGATCTCAACAAAGCTTGCCCGAAAGACAGTTTCCCACTCCCAAGAATCGATCAGCTTGTAGATGCAACATCTGGGCACGAATTTTTAAGCTTTATGGACGCATATTCTGGATATAACCAAATTCCCATGTACGAGTTAGATGAAGAACACACTTCATTCATCACTGATCGAGGGTTGTATTACTATAAGAAGATGCCTTTCGGACTCATCAATGTAGGGGCAACTTATCAACGTCTTGTCAATATGATGTTTACTAAACAAATTAGCAAGACAATGGAAGTATATGTTGACGACATGTTGGTGAAGTCAAAGAAAGCAGAAGATCATGTTAAATACCTCGATGAGATGTTCAAAATCCTTCGAAAGTACCAGATGAAGTTAAATCCCCAGAAATGTGCGTTTGGTGTAGGATCCGGGAAATTTTTGGGATTTATGGTAAACCAGCGAGGCATCGAAGCTAATCCACAAAAAATTCAAGCGCTAATTGACATGCAATCGCCTCGTAAACTGAAAGACGTGCAGAGCCTGGCGAGAAGAGTGGCCGCACTAAGTCGTTTTGTGTCAAGATCAACTAATAAATGCCAACCATTCTTCGAAGTGCTGAAAGGGTCGAAGAAATTTGAGTGGACCGAGAAGTGCGAGCAGGCGTTCCAAGAGCTGAAGAGACACTTGGGTTCTCCTCCACTCTTGTCGAAACCAAAATCTGGAGAGAAATTATATTTATATCTCGCTGTTTCCAAATATGCGACAAGTGCTGCATTAATTCGAGAAGAAGAAAACATACATGGACCTGTCTATTATGTAAGCAAAAGACTGTTAGATGCTGAGACGAGATACCCGGAGATAGAGAAGTTGGCATTAGCACTAGTTATTGCGTCTAGAAAGCTTCGACCTTACTTTCACGCACATACAATTGACATTTTTACAAACTTTCCACTAAGGCAGGTCTTACAAAAATTGAAAGCTTCTGGACAACTACTAAAGTGGGCAGTTGAGCTGAGCCAATTCGACATCAATTTTCGACCTCGTGTTGCGATCAAAGGTCAGGATCTTGCAGATTTTATTGCAAAATTTACCTATGATGTTAACCTTCCCACCGAAGTAATCGAAATACCCACTCTGGACTTGTCAAGACTGTGGAAACTATACGTCGATGGGTCATCAAATGAGCGTGGAGCTAGTGCGGGCTTGATGTTAATTAGTCCCGAAGATCATAGTATACATTGTGCTCTTCGATTTGGATTTCCGGCATCGAATAATGAGGCAGAATATGAGGCATTGATTGCTGGACTCAAACTCGCACAAGAAATAAAGGTCGAGATGATAGAAGTATATAGTGATTCCCAGTTGGTGGTTTGTCAAGTAATTGGCGATTACCAAGCAAGAGGGGGAAGAATGATGGCTTATCTACAATAGGTACAACGACTGTTTTCGATGTTTACCGCCTACAGCATTCAACTGCTTCCTCGAACTAAAAAAACTCAAGCAGATGCCCTAGCTAAGCTCACTTCAATGAAAGATGCAGAACTGTTGAAAGTAGTGCCAGTAGAATTCCTTGCAAAACCAAGCATTGAAGTGGAGCCTCAAGTGACCATACCAGTACATCAGAAACCTACATGGATGGATCCTATAATAAAGTATTTACAAAATGGTGAACTTCCCGAGAACAAAGATGATGCAAAGCGACTTCGGATGAAGGCAGCTCATTATATTATATATGACGACAAACTTTATCGAAGGAGTTTTAGTTCGCCATTATTATTGTGCGTTGATAACGAACAAGCATATTACATTATGAAGGAAATTTATGAAGGGATATGCGAAAATCATTCTGGGGGGCAGGTACTTGTAAACAAAGCCCTTAGACAAGGTTACTTTTGCCCCACTATAAAGAAGGATGCAATGGAGTTCGCTCGGAAATGTGATAAATGCCAGCGATTCGCAACCATTCCTCGAATGCCGCCTGTTCCTTTAACTTCGATGACTAGTCCTTGGCCGTTTGCGGTTTGAGGAATAGACATCATTGGGTTTCTTCCGTTGGCACGAGGTGGATTGAAATATGCAGTAGTCGCAGTTGATTACTTTACCAAATGGACAGAAGCTAAAGCTTTAAGTACTATTTCTGTGAAGAAGATGATAGATTTTGTTTACAAGTCTATAATCTGTCGTTATGGTATACCGCATACAATAATTTCTGATAATAGAAAGCAATTCGACTGCGACGAGTTTCGCAATTTCTGCAATAACTTAGGAATCAAGAAAAGCTTCTCCGCAGTTGTCCATCCGCAGGCCAATGGTCAAGTTGAAGCTATTAACAAGATACTTAAGCAAAACTTGAAGACAAAGCTAGAAGAACATAAGGGAGCTTGGCCAGAAGTACTTCCTGAAGTATTATGGGCCTATCGCACCACTCAACGAACCACCACTGGGGAAAGTCCGTTCTCTCTAGGATACGGTTATGAAGCCATGGTCCCAGTAGAAATTGGTGCGAGCTCCCTACGATGATCCACTTATGAGCATGATCAGAATAATGCTCTAATGAGGATTGAGCTCGATCTTTTGGAAGAAGGGCGCGAACAGTCTCAACTACGAGTTGCATCATACCAGCAGCACACTGCTCGATATTACAACTCTAAAGTAAAAAGTAGAGAATTCGGGGTTGGAGATCTTGTTCTTAGATAGGTTCTACCTAACACTAAAGAGCATGGTGCTGGTGTTTTTGGCCCCTATTGGGAAGGACCATATGTTATTGATGCCATTATTCGACCTGGGACTTATAAGCTTGCTCGCACTGGAGGACAAAAGATCGAACATGAATGGAATGCAGAACAACTTCGTCGATATTATCAATAAATCTTCATGTATATCTTCATAAAATCTTCAAAAATTGCGACATCCTGTTAATTTATTGGATTTCATCAATAAAAGCTGGCCACTATTTCTTCATACTTCAGTTTATCATCGTATTTTACCTATTCGTTCGACTTTTATAGTTTTATGGCAGTCTTCGAACACCATAAAACTCGGAGGGCAGTAGGATTAGATCGTCATCTCCTACTCGCTTCCTAAGGAACTATGTGAAACGTTCATTTAGAGGGGTCAGAATTTTAGGTCGTCAAATTTCTAAAAATTTCTTAAAATCCTAGGATTTTCTCCTTGCTTCATGCCATAGCATGTCGTATCATGCAATTTCCCTCTTCGAACAGAAAAGTAACTAAGCAAAACGTTCATTATTCGATGTGATATCTTGCTATAAACCCTATTTTGACATGGAACTTTTGAAAAATAAATTGAGTTTGCATCACTCACGCTCGTTGTTTTTCTTAAGCGACCTAACCTATCCTAAATACTTAAACCCGTTTTAAGTTATTGGATTCGAATCGCAATAGCGTACCGATCAGTCACCTGGTGATTGACTACTTGGTTAAATTATTTGCATTATTATTGTTGTTTATGCGATGTAAATTTTGTTCGCAGGAATAAAAACTTGACGATTTAATCTTCTCAAAACGATGAATAAAAACTTGGTTAATATATTACAAAATATATTAACGAGACAAGCCCGCACTTGTCTTAAAAATTACAAAATTACAAAATGTTTATTGTGCAGAAGTACTGGCTCCCATCTCCGCTGCCTTCTCTACAGCTTCTGCCTCCTTCCAGCTATTGACAAGCTCGACGACGTCCTCGCCAAGGATAGAAAAATCGAACTCCAGATGCTCGCAGTATATGTTATAAATGATTGTCGAAGAAGCGATGTCGCTGGCTTTTTCTTCAAGTTCCTTGGCTTCAGTAGCTCTGAAGTCTACCGCTTTGCAACCAGCTTCTTCGGCTGCTTTCTTCAAAGCATCCGGATGCTCAGAGTAGAGAACTACTTACCAGGATTCTGAAAGAACCCGTTATCAGCATAATCGAAGTGAAAAAATAGATTTTTCCATTTTTCCATATTATTGCGAACTCCGTGAATGGTCTTTATTGCTTGATTTGACCATTTGCTCGCATAAAAAAATTCAAAATCTGAAGGGTTCGACTTTACTTGGTAGAACCAAGCAAATTCTTCAGGAGTGGGTGAACCTAAACCAAGTTTATGGTATAATATGTACAAACCTACCATATATCTATAGGTATTAGGGGTTAGTTGGTATGGGACGACGCCGTAGTAGTCGATGATGGATTTGATGTATGGATGAAGTGGGAGATGGACGCCACACCTAATGACTGCTTTTGAGAATGAGACAGTACCGCGAGGAGGGGTGTGTGGTCGATTGAACTCTGTGGGAATACGGAGTAGTATGTTGATGTTATAGTTACGGACGATCTTCTCGAGCTTGTTCATGCTACAGCTCGTCTTTACATTGGTACAAGACCAATCTCCCTCTACATATTGATACCCTCTTGCATATTCAGGGGCATCCCTAATATTTTGGGGCCATTGTTCTGAGGGAAGGTCGCCTATGCGGGGACTACTTCGTCTAGCCCCTGTTATCTCTACTTCAGGTCACTTTATATAATCGTCGAGATTTATAGAGCTGGTTTTTGAGCTCGTTTCGGAGAATGACGACTCCCCTGAGAACGCATTCCCCTCCCTAAGTTCCTTGCTACTAGACATCTGAAAAATAAAACAGGAAGTATTTAATCCTATGCGAGCATTATTCTACAGGTAAAATCATGTATTGATTTGTACTAACCTAAAATGCGACCTAGAGATAGGCGTATTATTCTCTATTTTTACAGGGATACTCACTATGTGCGAGCAGTATATGGTAATTAGGGGCTACAAACCCTAGAATATTCACAAATTGTTCGACTATCTCGACATTCTCCTAAACGATCTTATGAAATCTTCAAGTGGTTCTTCAATAATCTGGCATTCAATCTATCAATTTCTATATGGCTTGGTTCTCATATCAACATTCCAGAACCTGATTCTTATGGGTTCGCCTATTGATTCATCGAGACAATAAGGAATTCTGAGATTTTGATCTCTACAGTTGATGCTTCTATAACCTAGGTCTCAGGTTCTCCAAAATTATGAATCTGGTACTATAGGAATTACAGAAATCGTGTCGAAAAATGGAAAATGTTCAAGAAATAAGTAAGAAAAGATGAAAGAACTAACCTTATATTTTTCGATAAGGAAGATTCTGGGATGCTTTGCCGGTTTCTCTGAGAGGGATTTGCTATAAGAAGTTAAAATGACTTGCCGGAGATGGGACGAGCAAGAGAGGTTCAACAATTCGCCGGAGGAAAGAGTGTTTTTGTCTCGGGTCTCAGAAAATGAAAGGAGATGGAAAGTTAAGCAGGTTTCGGAAGGAAGAAGGGGGAAAAAAGAATATAAATATACTTTAATGATTCGACAGATCACAGCTGTAGATCAAAGGATTTACTCTTTAAATCTGATGGCCGAGATTCGCACAGGATTTGAATTCGGAAGTTAAAGTGAATTTAATTTTTTGAAATTCGGAACGCCTCAAGTTGAAACGACAGTTAGTATTATTGTCATCATCACATCTGTTCGAGAAACGGAGCAATCGCCTCGAGTTGTGTCGATTTCTTAAGGGAAAATGACACATGGGTGCATTTGTCAGGGAAAAGTACACATGGTTCTGAAAAAGTATGATCTAAGTCTTGACGACTCTTCAGAATTTCAAACATCACATTTTTAAGCTCGCAATTATCAGAGAGAAGCTCCGTTTAGCTTTAAGGCTAATGGAGCTGGGGGGGCAATTGTTATGCGATCTTAAATCTACGTCAGTCAACAAAGGTCGACAATTGGTTTATATCAGGCCGCATATATGTTTTTTAGATTAAAGTGCGACCTCTTCCGGATATCATAGATGCGACCAGTATGAAAAAAGGAAACCAGTTCAGGCTTCATTAAATGAGTAAGTTCGCAAAGAAAAGGAAACGAGTTTCTGAATAGAGATCGAGTAGTTCCTCTATTTTAATTTGAGAAGTTACTCAATGGTACATTATTACTCGAAATTATATTTTCTGATTATGCACCTACCTTTTGTGTAATTAGGAAACATTGAGCCACCATCACTTATATAAAGGGGGCTCAATCTCATTGTTAGAGACAAGACAATTACTTCACTAGACACGCTGTAATTCTCTCCAATTCTCTTTGTTCTTACCTTGAGGCTTAGGGAAACCCTTTTAATTTTCCAGAAAATAGTGAAGAACAGTGGACGTAGGCTCATCTTTTTTGGAGCTGAGCCACTATAAAATTCTCGTCTCCTTATTTGCTTTCATTTATCAATCCTTTTCACACACAAGCCACATCTCGCAATTTCCTATATTCATTGTTGACAAAACCTCCGTCAACAATTGCCATAACTGTCTCTGATTTGATAGGGGGAGAAAGTGTGAAGCATTTTCAACAATAGCTTGTGATTAATAAATTAGAAAGTCTAACAATATACGATAGACAAAGCTTCCATTTTGCAACAATTGATAATATCTATATTATAATGTTACATATATAATAGTATAATACATGTTCATTCAAGAGGGATGTTTCTTCGTGTCCGTCGATGCAGTTTCTGGTTGTTGTCCATGCACTTATGATTTATTCAACGAGTCTAGTTTAAATTAAATGCGAGCACAAAATGAATAAAATCTAATGGTTTCAAGAAAATCATATTACACTGGCATATCTAAATAAGACTTCGGATCTAGACTTACTTTATCTTGTCAGCTCTAGATTTAAGTGCATCAAAATTAACCAATACATAACACTTAAGCAGGTGGATGTGTTTATGTATCGAGAGGAATATACCTCTTGATCACACTGGGGCACAATTGAAAACAGCAAAGACAGTAAATCAGAAAAACACACAGCGAGCTTTATGTTGTTTCTTAACGTGAAAAAATAGAACGAAGCATGGAACGTACGTTCTGAAACTATTGTAAACTTGTTGAGGCAATAAATAGAGTACTTCATTCATTGAATAATCAAAAACATTACAATATTTAAAGTTAAAAAATAACAACCCACTAACAACATGATCCTAAACTTGCTCCA
>JXTC01000496.1:54132-74453 GCA_002914845.1 Trema orientale | reverse complement strand
AATTCCTAAAAAACAGGAACAAACTTTGACACAATCAACTTAACAAAAAAAACATACGTGGACATGTTTCAGTCCTGAAGCATTTTCTTAACACTTTACTTGGTTCAGATTGGTAGTAACCAATCTTACATACAAGGCAGGGCTGTCGACCTAGTCCAATCCACTGTAAAGATGAAATTATACCCTCACTCACTCTCAAGATCACTCAGCTCAGAGTACATTAACGACACTCATTTTCTCTGTTTTCCCTAGGAACAAACAACTCGAGAAAACCTCCTTACAAACTCTGAGATTAGCTTTAATCTTGTACAAAGTAATAGTTAATAGCAAAATCGTACATAGCTATCTCATACAATCATCTTATCTAATTTTAAACTTGAGCCAATAAGTACTCGACAAGTGACCGAAGTTAGTTACTAAACCAAATATTGTGCAGAGGAATCACAACCTTATTGATGATTCCCTTCCAGTAAGCGTCATCTCATTGGTCCTGGTGTTTATGTTCTCGAGCACTCTTCATAGATCTTAATTAGAGCTCCAGTTCTCAAGCAACGGCAATCTAATCAGAGCACGTAGCCAATTTTGGTATCCAATCTGCCACAGTAACATGAGTCCTCGTGCGGATAAAATATTTCAAGTAAAGAGTAGAAGAAACATTTCATACATGATATTTTTCACAAGAGTTTCAGCTGAAATGAAGGGTATTTTTTTTTATATAAAATAATGGCAATTTTGAAGATGTATTGCTCGAAGTGGTGAACACTGGGTCTGGTTTGCAAATGTGACTTAACTCAATTATTCAAACTTTATCTCAAGTAAGCCATTACTTCCAAAACGGTTAAGAATGTCACCAATATAGCCTAAAGGAAAAAAGATGAGAACATGAACGAAGGGGTTAGCAATGCTGCAACGCCGCTGAGGGTGCAGGCAACAGTCGAACCGACTACATTAAGAAGCATTTAGCAACGTAAACTTATAATACAAGCACAACGGTTTCTAGTCGTCATGAAAGAACTCTATCGTGGTATGCGAATCACATATAGGTGGCGATACAAGACCAACAAATCTCGATAATTGTGAATATATAATAGTGCCAAAGTATTGGAACACTATGTGGAGTCAGTACCTGATATGGACTACGGAAATGGGATGAGCGTTTTGGCAACCCATGGTCCTGCATTTGCCTATAGAAGTCATTAGTAGAGACAACCACTGCCTCTTCATTTCACAGCAGTACATTTCTCGATAAAACACGTGTCACCCACTTGGACCATGTGACTCTATTGTGTCAAGGAATAAACCCTGATCGCAAAATAGAACATTCGTCAATATCCATGGTCGTTAGCGTTTAGTTGCAATAAGAGATACCAACTTTAAAGACACAAATCCCTTAAAAAACAGTAACATGTACTTTGCATCTAGTCTGATGAGCTGCAATACCGAATTTCCATCAAAATATTAAATTCCCTAAACAAATCAATAATCTGGAGTAGATGAATTTGCCATTTGACTCCAAAAATCAAGCTTAAGAAATTCACTGAGCAGAAAAAATAATCTGTTGCCGGAACATCTGAAACTTTTCCATAAATAACCCAAAAGAGTACGTAAATCTTAGCATAAAACAGAGTACATCAGAGAATGTAGGAAGAGATTATCATAGACAAATTAGCAGAGAACAAAGTACATCAGAGAATGTAGCGAAATGTCATTATGGATCAAGGAGCCCCAGAAGTAAGAGTTACAAACCCAAAAAGCTGTACTTCTGGTTGGAAGTAGTTTTGACAACTAAAGAAGTTTCAATTATAAATATTATTCATTAAGTGGCAAACAAGGCATTTAATAATAATAGAAAAACAGAGTAACCACTCATCCCAAAATAAAACCTGAAATTCGTTATGTTTTTACAGTCATAGGTCTATAGTAGAAACGATTTAAATCTTACAATTTTTGGTACGTTCGGAACATACCATCATATAGTGCTATATGTTGGTGTGGTTTTCCAACTTTCCCACTTCCCCATCCAAGTTCCGTGTGGCAGTGGCCATATGAACTTCTTTGGCTTCAGTTGCAATATCTCTTGAGATGACGAAAGCACAATTAGTTAAGAGGGGACTTGTTTATTACCTGAAAAGAATATGTATCAAGAAGTGGAATTCCACAGCAACATATAATTGTTCATTCAAGAGGATCCAAGAAAAAAGGAAGCTAAAATTCAAGCCATTAAACTTTAAATCAATCAGCAAAACCAAATATTTGGAGTAGCTTTCTAGCTAGTAAAAGCTCTGTCATTAAAAATAAAATACAAAAACAAAAAGGGGACAAAGAAAGATGACCAAGAACCTACGTGGTCCCGGAATTATGAGTATGAATTTGATATCTTGGCCACCTCTCCAAACCTGAGTCGACACCTACACATGCAAAATAATAAAAATGCGAGAACATGCTAATCAATAATTTTCTTTTTTACCGCATTATTAGAGCCCCATAAGTAACCGTTTCAGTCTCAACCATAATATTAAATACTCACTCACTGACTCACTCCTCCGAGTCTTCGACACTTCTAACCACTCATCATTCCTCCCTTCACCTTGCCTGATGTAGACTACCTCCATGTTGAGCCGACCAGTCCCTTGACTGGCAGCCGAATTGGCTATCGGAATAGAATCTGGTTATCCAAAAAAAAAAAAAAAGAAGTGCTTCCTTTTTATATGTTCGTATCAAAACAAAATAAATGAATACTGTTTTGGTGAAAGTAAAATGACATAGCAGAGCAATAAAACTGAATAACAATAAGCAAACATTTTCTTATTCACTGTTGTGTCGACATTGATTTAACAGCAGCTGGTATAATAAAGAGTGGGAAAAGAAGAAAATGTACACGGAGATTATTGCAGAATGAAGAAGAGAGGTAAATGCACAATGGTGCTCCTGAGTCACCAACATTTAATTAATTCAGATGCACAGAAGCGATGTGTTCAAGCTTAGGCCAATCTAATTCTCCATCTTTCTCACAACGTTGCCTTAACAACAGGACATTCAACAATTTCTAAATGAAAAAGAGAATTTGGCAGCCCTTCTTCTGGCAAGCACCGGAGGCTTTGGCGGGTACAAATACATGAGGAATCAAGGGCGGTGAGTTGCCGAGTGGCCTTGCCATTGAGGCCTTCAAGCTTGCTACAATTCTGGAGGTGAATTCTAGTTGGAGTGGTGGCTATGTGAACTTCTTTGGCATCAGTTGCATTATCTATCGAGATGTCAAAAGCAAAATCTGCTAAGAGGAGACTTGTTTAGTAGCCAAAAAGAAAATGTATCAAGAAATGGCAATCCACAGCAACATAATTGCTTATTCAAGAGGACAAAAAGGACAAGGAAGCTTAAAAGTCAAGCTATCAACTTTCGATCAATCAAAACCAAATATTTGGCTACAATGCATGTAATGTAGAGGGGTTATAATAGAGAAATGAATGTCAGACTTGCTATTATATAAATGTCCGGAGCATTAATTATGCAGAAAAATAACAACCACCTTCATCAGTCTCTCCCTGTAAGCATCATCCCATTGGTCCATGTATTCATCTCTCCTTTCTTGTATATATATGTCCTTGACGCTCTCTTCGTAGACCTTATAGCTGCGTTTGCTTATGGTCGCAATCCAATCTGAGCACATAGCCAATTCTGGGTATCAAATCTGCCATCGTAATCTACATGAGTCCTTGTGCAGATAAAGAAACAGTAGCTGTTTTAAGGTACTTACTCCAATTTAGAGTAGAAGAAACATTTCGTACATGTTTTTAACGAGATTAACTACTGAAATGCAGGATATAACTATTTTAAAGAATTGCGGTTTGAGCATGAGTTGCCCCAAAAGTAGAACCTTGCAGCCGGTTTACTAATATCGATTCAATTCAACTATGCCTTTAAAAAGTTTTGGAATTTGGCTGATAAAGAGAACATATGGGGAAAAAGTGTGTACAACATGCCAACTTCATTATGGTGTAGGTAAAGTTAGTCCAATGCTAACTTAAGAACAACTGAGCAATGTAAACATACATACACTACTATCACAACCGTTTTAGGTGGTAATATTTGGTAACTCTTCATTTGACACTAATCAGATTTGGTAACTCTTCATTTTTGGCACGCAAAACCGAAAGTATATACAGGTCCAGAGATGAGAACTATAATTAATGATACTGCAAAGAGATGACTCAATACTACCTGATATTAATAAAATAAATGCGTAGAGCATTTTGGCAACCCATGGTCCTGCATTTTGCCGGTAGATGTCTTTGGAAGAAGCCATAAATATTTCTCTTCATTTGGCCACAGCAACTTGTGAAAAAATTAGTAGACCCTTATTTACCCTCTTCTGTTTCACCCAAAAAAAAAAAGAAACATCTTTAAAAGCTATGCCTTAAAAAACACTCAGAAATATTTTCCGTCAGCTTTGACAAATAGAAGTTTAGGATTCACAAATTAAGAATTACGAAATCCACTAAATGAATCGACATTCCACCATATGTATCGAGGCCACTTGGTGAATTTAAGATTTGATCACTAATATATCCAAATAACAACTTCATTGTGCATAAACATTTAATCTGTTGATCTAACATCTAAAATTTCCTCCATATATAACCAAAAGAGTGGCATTATAACCAGCCTTTACAGATATACCAATAAAAGAAGACCACGGAGCCAAGTTGCAAGCTTTATATAGTTTGCAACGTTTGGTCGAATTTTGACGACTAAGAAGTTTCATCGATAAGAATTATTCAGTAAACTTGTAAACATGACTCTCAAGATTTCCACAAAACAGAGTGAACACTAATCCTAAAATTGTTTATCTACTCCATATCTGGGTCCAATACAAAATATGGTCTCAAATTCTTATGTTATTTTCAAGTATACATGATAAGCTGTCTTTTTATGGGGGGAAAACATACAATTTTTCATACGTTGAAATATAAGAGCTCAGGTTTTCATATAAACATACCATAATATGCTGTCATATATTGCTGCGGTTTTCCAGCTTTCCCACTTTCAAATCAAGGTTCCTAGTCGCAATATGAACTTCTTTGGCCTCAGTTGCAATATCTTTTGTGATGTCAAAAGGACAATCTGCTAAGAGGAGATTTCTTCAATACCCTAAAAGAAAATGTATCTAAAACCGGAAATCCATAGATTGATTATCCAAGATGCCAAAAGGAAAAAGAATCTAAAATTCAAGCTATTAAAATTTAAATCAATCAAAACCATATATTTGGCTACATTGGCATAACAATTTTTTAAAAAATAATTTTTGGCAGTTTGAACATGAATTGGCCCAAAATTTAAATTTTAACTGTGGCATGCGAAACCAAAAGTACATACAATTCGAGATACATTAATAAAGTCGTCCAATACCAGTAAGGCAGTAATTGTGATAATTATTGTGACAAGTCTATGATTCAATTTTTTTTAAAAAAAAAAAAAGAATGAAATCCACTGAATGAATCGACATTCCATTATGTGTACTAAGGCCACTAGGTGAGTTTAAAATTTGACCACTTATATCAAACTTATAAATTCATTTTGTTGAAAACAATGAATCTAAAATTTTCTCCGTATATTATAACCAACCTCTACAGGTGTGCCGTTAAATGACAACGATGGAGCCGGGCTTGCAATGCTTTGAAGCAGTTAATTCAACGTGTCCGAAATTGTGGTCGAACTTTGTTAGGAAACAGAGCAGTTCTTAACCCGGGAAGTATGAGTTGTTTGGTAGGTTGGCACGTGGAGGTTGCCGTGCACCACCATCCCTTGTGTCGGATCGGGCACGACAAGTGGTTGCCCTCTGCAGTTACTCTGGTCTCGCTACTATCAAAACAAAATAATTAAAAAAAAAATTAGTTAATTAATAATTTCGTTTGGCATAATTTTGAAATTGACCAAACAAAAAAGTTCTGAAAAAAATTGACATACGTAGAAATCCTGTACATTTTCTGATTCACAGTTGTGTTTGGACAGAGAATTAATCTCAAAATCATCCCATGTAAAGAGTGTGAGAAAAGAAAGAAGGAAAAAAAAAGCGTACCCCAGAGATTATTGGAGAAAGCAGAGAGATAAATTCAGAGGATTTGCTCCTGGACATCACCATTTAGCCCACAATAAATCCGTTGGAACCCAGAGAAGGGATGCGGACAACCTTAGGCCAATCTTCTACTCCTTCACAGCGCTCCTTTGGCAAATTAGGACAATAACCAATTGTTAAATTCTCAAGAGAAGTAGGCAGCCCTTCTTCTGGCAAGCATCGAAGGCTTTCACAGGCATGAATAACCAAGGACTTCAAAGAGGTAAGTTGTTGAAAGGCCTTGCCATCTAGGCGTTCAAGCTTGCTACATTGCTGGATGTAAATTTTAGTCAGAGTGGTCGGCAGCAGCAGCCCCTCGACCGGAAACGATTCATCATCCCATCCAACGATGTTTAAGGATTCCAAACCGGAGTGTCTTTGCAGATCCCAATTCATGCTATTCTTGAAAAGCGTTTTGCATCTACCTAAAAAAAGAGACTTCAATTTTGAGTTCAGAGTCGAAGAGGAGGCGGTGACGGACTGTTGATCTCTGAAAAGCAAAACTTCCATTTGTTCACACTCAGAAATACCGAGTCTTTCCAAGGATGGAAGATAACCAGGTAACCCAACAACAAGCTTTGGACAATCAACGAATGCAAGGCGGGTGAGACGAGGGAATATTCCACCTTCTAGGATAGCTTCACTAAATGACCACTCTTTCCACGCCAACATATGTTTGATACATAAATCTTCTAGAGAACTGAATGAGGTACCATTGCCATGAATTTCATCGCCTATCGAGACTACGCTATCAAATCCGTCAATTGTGAGATCTTTGAGAGAGGGTAGCTGCCCGAGTGGCGGTAAAACCCAACAATTTTTACAGTCTATCAGGCAGACTCTAACCAAATTGGAAAATGAGCGATCTACTAACCAATCCGAGAATATTGTACCCCTGTAAAATTCAATTTCCAGCTTTGCCAAATTTGTGTGGGGTCGAAGTGCATCAAGTACCTCCTTTTCTTTTTGTGAACTCTCGGCCACGCCAGCATCAGCATTCCATCTGAAATGTATTCTCGATAGGCTGTTCCTATTTGTCAAATTACCCTCCGAAGCCTCCGCTGCATCAACAATATTTTCTAGCCCCAAAATACCAAGCTTTCCATGTAGATGTTCGAACTCATTTAACATTTTAATTTTGAACCCACTCTGTCCATAACCCAAAACCACTTTCGATAGTGTGCGCAAGTATTTCATATTAGTAATTTGTGGTGGCATCTCTTTCAGAGGTACTCCTTCAATATCAAGATGTCTCAAGTTGATTATGCTTCCCATGTTCTTTGGTAATCGAGAGAGGTTTCCACACCGTGACAACAATAAGGTCTGTAAATTGTACAAAGTACAAATGGAGTCCGGTAACTCTCTAATTTCCGTATGAGATAAGTCGAGGTACCTTAAATGTTTCAGGTGGCTAATTGAATCAGGCAACTCCTGGATAGAAGATTGACTTAAAGAAAGCACTCTTAAGCAGCTTCCTGTTGAAAGCAATAAATCATATGGGACTGGATATTTTGAATAGTCTCGCTCATATAACTCATACAATGGTAACGCTAGAAAGGTACGCAGACACTTGGCTTTACACAAAACCTTGAGTTTGTTAAGGTCACAAGTGCCTTTCCTAAATGACAAATGACGGGTATCGTCAGAAATACCGTGTACGGCATTACTCAAATCCAACCTGAAAAAAACTTCACCCGATACAAATATTGCCAAATCATGTACAAGATCATGCATGCGGATAACAGAACCATGTCCACGTCGACCTGGATATTGTTGAAACAACGACCTCGATAAGAGCTCATTAAAGTATTCATCTCCAAGCTCCTCCATCCACTTACTTCTTCTATCAGATTTCAAAAGACCTTCTGCCATCCACAACAAGATCAGCTTTTCTTTTTCAAATTCGTAATCTTTTGGAAATATAGAGCAGTATGCAAAACATCGCTTTAGATCTGAAGGTAGGTGACGATAACTCAACCATAAAGCTGGAAGAATGTTTCCCTCCTTTTCGTACAACTCATCCCAGGCGTCACTGTTAAGTATATTTTCCCACCTTTTTGGATTTCGTTCAAAGCGCAATAATCCACCAAGAGATTTTATTGCTAATGGAAGACCTTTGCACTTGTTCACTATAGCTCTGCCAACTTCTTGCAGATCCTGATATGCATTGAGGTCAACGTTACTTCCAAAGGCATGTCTTACAAATAATTGCCAACCATCTTCTTGTGACAAATTTGTTAGATGACGATTTTGCCCGGTGGTCATAATTGATGCAACATTTTCATTTCGAGTTGTCACAATAATTTTACTTCCGTTTGCTCCAGACTCAAAAGAGCTCTTCAAAGCATCCCAAAGATGGTAATTCTCGTTCCAAACATCGTCAAGAACAAAGAGAAATTTCTTCCCCCTCACAGCTTCCTTCAATTTCCTTTGGAGTTCAAATAAATTCTCAGTATCACTCTTTTTGGAACTGACCCCTTCAAATATTGTTTTTGTTATCTTATAAATATCAAATTCATCGGATACAGTGACCCATGCTTTTAGCTCAAAATGTTTCCGAATTTTATCATCATCATAAACAAGTTGAGCAAGAGTGGTTTTGCCAATACCACCCATCCCAACTATCGGGATGACAGAAATCTTATTACCACTAAAATCATTAGATAGCAACAGATCAACAATGACTTCTTTATCAGTGTCTCTCCCATAAACACTAGACTCTTCTACTAAAGGAGCAGGTGGTCTTTGATAAGGTTTATTTTGAGAACTCTCTCTCAGACCAAGGACATCTTTTTGATCCACAAGAATCTTTAGTTTGCGGAGGATCTCTGTAGCATCCTGCTTAACACTGTTATCAAATGCAGTGAACATCAAAGTTGGGATAAATTTCATAAGTACCTTGCTTGTGCCTCTGCTAGATTCACCTTCCAGCTTGGATCGCAGTGCTTCATGGTCGATCCTATCCAACAAGTCGTCAGCTTCATAAATGACATCTTGAAGCTTGAAAAGCCACTTCCTCACCTGCTCATTTCCAAGTTGCCTCTCCTCAGCATCATTGAGCAGCACATTAGCTGACAACAACATGGTGTTCAACTCATAAAGCAGGTCTAGAATGGCCTTCTTTCCCTGGAACAGCTTGGGAATCTCCTCTGAAGCCAATCTTTCAAACAAAACCTGAAGTGAAGCAGAGAGCAAAGCTCCAGCCACCAGTTCCGCCATTTTTTTTTTTTTTTTGGGACAAGTTTTGAAGAATTAATCAAGGAAGCACTCTAGTTGAAGACACAAAATAAACTCTCCCGTGTATTGAATATCTATACACTCTCTCCCCACCCTCCTTTTTTTTTTGCTTATCCTCTCAATTTCGAGGCTGAGTGACTCGCTCAAAATAATTGTACTACAGTAGTCGTCGCTTATGAAATTACCATGATAGGCTTCTAGTCAGAAAAAATATTGTTGTTTTTCAGACTTTTGTCTTCCTTCTATTATGATCGTGGACCGTTCGTTACACTTTGCTTTCAATCGAGCAATTTTTTAATGGGCTTTTACATACGTAAAGTTGTGTCATAGGTAGTATAATTGAAGCAGGTGAATGGTCATCATCAATCCAATAAACAATTTTTTTTTTCATAAAATAGAGAAGAGATTCCACCTAAACAACAGTGATAGGACATGATCTTACCCGTCCAATTTGGTTGTCATTTCAGTCTCTTGGTGAATTCATCGCATTTTAGTTCCAGGGCTATATGTGTCGTTTTGTGTTCATTAACAATTAAAATCAGTGTCATCTTTTTTCTTTTTTTGGTTTGGAGAAATGATTTGATAGTCAACTAAGGACATAAAGAGATTGAAATGTGCAAATTACACAATTGCGCCAAGCCTAATGAGGACATAAAAGCCTTTAACGTCTTTAGTCTTCCTCCCGCGATTGTGAATATACTATTGATGTCCATCACAAGAGTTCAATAGAAGATCAAGGTTATAAGCAGATAAGGCTGGCATTAACATCTGAATAAGACTTCAGATTAAGGTTATACTGACATAAGATTTACTTATTGTAAGAAAATGAGCCATTTATTTTAAATGGTAATTTTCGTTTAAGTGGGTTTGAGAGTTCATGTGTGTAATAACAGTTTAAAGCGGCGATAATAGTTGTCTCTTTAGAGTAAATATTTTCACACCAAATTCTCTTAGCACTATTTAATTTTTTTCAGAAAATAGCGGCATCAATAACTAATGAATATTTTAAACTGAAAAACTTAAAGTGGGGACAAACGGGAACAAATAGTTTTTCAGTTTAAAGCGGCGACAATTGTCACCCCTTTAGAGTAAATATTTTTACCCGAATTCTCTTGGTGCCATTTCATTTTTTTTGGAAAATAGTAGCGCCAATAATTTTAAATAGAAAAACTTAAAGCGGAGACAAAAAGCTTGAAGCAGGGACAAAAAACATGAGTATATATATGCCACTAGAACTAAGCTTCTCCCACCAATGTGGGACTTAGTTTTTTTTTTTCATCATCTATTTTTCTAATTTCAATGGTGTATTTTTGGACAAATGTTTCTCATTTATCGGTACATCATTTGAATAAATGAAACCGATGTTCTTGCGGAGGAGAACATGAACTCATCATGATATTCTATCAATAAGAGATGGGTCTCACTCAATTTTTAGCTTCAAAATAGTTCAGGAAAATGGAAGTATAACTTCTATTTGGAAGCCTAAAGCGGCGACTTTTGTCCCTTCTTCAGGTTTTTCAGTTTAAAATTTTCATTATTTATTAGCATCACTATTTTCCAGATACATGAAATGATACCAAGAGAATTGGGGGTAAAAATATTTACTCTAAAGGGGCGACTATTGTCGCCACTTTCGGCCTTATATTTTTTTTAAGAAAAATAATTATAAAATTAATTCTTAACCCTAAAGCTGTAACTAGTCGCAGCTTTAACTTTTTCGTGAAATTTTAGGCGGACAAAATGACCGCTATATATTTTGTAAACTTAAATAAAATAGGGTGTTTCATTTAAAGCAGTGACATTGGGTTTGTCGCTGCTTTAGATCTGCATTTTATTTAATCCATAAATCACTTTTTCTTCCTCTTTTCTATCTCATATTTACTTTCTTTCTCTATAGTCATTCTCTTTCTTCGATTTCCCTCTCTCAAAATCTCAACCTCCCTCTCACAAGCACTGCATCTTCTTCTCACTATAAATTCATTTTCATCTCTCTATAAGGTATATTTTCTATCTTTTTATCCATCTCACTTTCTTTCTCTTGATTTTATTTTTTTTAATTTGTTTCTTTTTTTTTTGGTCTAGCCACCACCATTGCTGATAACCACTGTCGCCATCCACCCTCATCCACCGCTGCCAGCCACCCTAATCAGTCTAGTTAGTTTTGATTTTTTGTTTTTATTTTTTATTTTTGATAATTTGTTATGTTAAAAATTAGTTTTGTAATTTTAAAAAAGTCATAATTTATGGTTATTATATATGTGTTTATATGATTTTATTGTATTAAATTTATGGTTATTATAACTACTTACTTACTTATTGTATATATTTATTTTAATTTTATACAACTCTTAATATAATTGTTTTTAATATTAATTAATGTCATTAAAATATTTAATATTTAATTATATTAATTATTAATATATATTAATTTAATTAATTTAAAATATGATTATTTTTAATTTCTCATTTTAAAACTAATTGAGAATAATTTTTTTTAAAAATATATTTTTTTTAAAAAACACTCTAAAACGGTGACAAAAAGCTGCCGCTATAGGGTAATTAAATATGGCAACATAAAGTGTCGATGCTGTAGAGATCTATACCGGCGGATTCAATGCGGCGACTCTACAGTGACGACAAAGTCGTCGCTTTAGATCTAAAGCAGCGACTTTTTACTTTATAGCGACGACAAATCCCCTTTTGATCAGGCACATGCTGGGGATGATTCAATGTTTCTACTACTTGAGTTGGTAGGTTGAAACAGCCAGAAATTTCACATTATGACCATTATCATTATGGGGTCCTCCTCATTCCACACACCAAAAATCAGAGCCTTCCTTCTATTCTCTCTAGCGCTCTTTCTCTCTAATTCTCCTATTGCTCTTGAGTTCTTAGTTTCTAGCTTTGTTCTTTGAATGTTGAGTTTTAAGCATTCCAGTTCACCTCAGTAGAAGTCGAGTGCTTGTCTTGCGGCTCTTAGTCGTTGTATCATGGGTCCTCCTCATCCAACACATCAAAAATCAAAACCTTCCTCTCAATCTCTTTAACATTCTTTCTCTTTAGTTCTTCTAGTGTTCTTGAGTTCTTAGTTTCTAGCTTTGTTCTTCAAGTATTATGAAGTTCATAGCTAGAGTTTCACATATGTAGAGTTTTGAGTAGTCTAGCTAGTTCACCTGAGCAGAAGTCGAATGTTTGCAATGCAGCTCTTAGTCGTTGTATGGGTCCTCCTTTTGCATTATGACCATTACCATTATGGGTATTAATAACATCCAAGGTTTCATAACCCCCAAGGAAAAAACTTGGATATTAATTGTAATTGAATGGGCACAGTCGTTTTGTATAAGGAGAATAATGTTGACTAACAAATGAGAACCTGTTTTTCTTATACACATTTAGCTCAATTTGTTGACTAATTCAACTAAAATTTAATTATACCCCTGAAGAGTCCAATTCCAAGAAATTAATATACCTGAAAAAAAAAAGACCATTAAAAACGGAAACTCCTATGAAAAATCGGGTAAGTATCCCAATAGAGACTAGAGTCGGACTCTCCAAAATTTAATAAATACTAAAGAGCCTGTCGAAATAAAATAAAATAAAATAAAGAATAAAGAGATTGAAAATAATTTATATACGCATTAATTTTTATAGAATCCCATAAGAATACATATCTCCCTCCATGGCCTCCAAAAGCATGGGTTCTTCTCTACATACAGGAGTAACTTTCATCCCTTTTGACATAATTGAAGAAATACTTTTAAGAGTAGAAGCTTACTCTATTCTGCGGTGCAAGTGCGTCTGTAAATCTTGGCATTCTTTGATACGTGACCAAGCTTTTGCAAGGAGGCATCTTAATCGTCAGCGAACTTCCACTCTTTTTCTCAGCGATGATGTACTCTCGGCTCGGCGTCGCTCGAAAATTTTCGACCGCGATGTTGCCTCACCTAATTACCACTTACCAAAGGAGACAAAGGATTCTCAGTTGGCGGTGGAAGGTTACGACAATGGAATAGTATGTTTTGTCTGATCATCTCAACAAATTTTACTTATGGAACCCTGCGACTAAGGAGTTCAGGATGATTGGTTCGGTTCGGCCTGCTCAGAAGGGAGAACAGCCCACAAGTTATCGAGTCGGATTCGGTCTCGACCCGATAAGTAAGGTTTTCAAAGTGGTAAAACTCTGCGCAATGTCGGGGTATGGGGAGGACAAGTATGCAAATTTGTTCCGAAAATTTACTAGAGTTACGGTTTACTTGGGATGAAGAAAACAATTTGATTGAGATGTGGGTAATGAAGGAATATGGTGTCTCGGATTCCTGGACCAGACATTCGAATATCAACATAGCTAACTACGATATAGAAAAGTCACTATCGGATCCTGCTGATTGTTCATTAAGTTTTGGTGACAACGGTGATGTGCTATTTTGTAATTTCGATTATTCGGGCGTGGCTTGGTATGATCCGAAGAATAATAGCGGTAACAAACTCGAACTTTTATTTGGGGATGAGTTCTTTGATCATGTTGTTCCAAATTTTGCCGAGAGTTTCCTTCGAATTAAGTAAGGAAGACTAGCACAAATCTTTTTTGGTTGATTCGTTATGAGTGTTAAACACATTCAGGTCCTTTTTTTTTTATTTTTGAATGGGAACTGATCAGGAGGGCTGTAAAGTGTTTATTTTCTTTGGATGGTCATTTATAAAAATCTCCTTTGGCATTTGTAACTTTTTTTTTTTCCCTTTGTTTAGCCTAATCTCATATACAGAGCAATTTGTTAAATTAGGACAACAGATTTCTTTGTTAATTTATCTAGAATGTGAGCACTACAGATTGCATCACTTTTAGCTACTAGAAAGCCATGATCTAGTCTCGGGAAATGTTCTAAAACTAGCTAGAATTTTTTAGTCACGGATGTGTATACAATCCTTCATTAATCATTTTATGTAGTCGTTTAATTCGAAACAACACGCAGTAGCTTAATATCAAGATGCGGAGTTTGAGGTTAAAATTTTAAGTGAAAACAATAGATTTGTAAAACTAATCATTACGGTACTGATATAAAGTTTCAGATGATGTGGTATCAATTAATCAAATTGTTGAAAAGAAATTGCAACAACACACAACATTTGAGTTTTCATATGCACTAGATGTGCAATTTTAAAACTACTATAATTCTTTTGAGATATTCTCAGTGGAGGTAGCCGAGCTTTTGGCAATTAGAAGTACAGTCGATCCTTTGATAGCTAAAGAATGGGGCATTGTTGTTTCGGTTGTTGAGTAGTTTTTGGCCTGAATTCGTCTGAGTTTTTAGGAGCCAATGAGTTGAACTATTCGTCTGTGGTTTTAGGAGCCAATGAGTTAAACTTTTCCAATGTTACTTTGTTAGTTTAATTAACTATGGTACTTGTCAATTTATATCTCGCAAATGGGAATAAGGGGCTTATTTTTTAGCAAATGGAACTTCACTTTATTATAATTTGCCTAGTGACATGTGCTGGTTAACTTGATTCTTGTTCTTTATTTTATTTTATTTTATTTTTAAAAAATGTAGGTTAACTAATGACCACCATTTACTATAAATTTAAAGGAAAATAACACACACACACTATCAAGACTTGAACT
The DNA here is from genome assembly GCA_002914845.1 of Trema orientale. Taxonomy (NCBI): domain Eukaryota; kingdom Viridiplantae; phylum Streptophyta; class Magnoliopsida; order Rosales; family Cannabaceae; genus Trema; species Trema orientale. The sequence continues at coordinate 59,484 of JXTC01000496.1, read as the reverse complement.
CCTGACCTCCCCAAACTCACACACACATCCCTTAAGCCTTAGACTAGCTGAGCGAGCCCCAATTGGTGGATTCTTGTCCTCTATTTATTTTGCCATCTACAATTTGAGTTGAATAAAGGAATTATTTTTCAATAAAAAAGTATGCCTTAAAAAAATTAAAAAAAAAAAAACTAGAAGACATATCCCTTGAGAAAAAAATGGTTAATAATTCAACAGTCTTGGACTCTAAAATTCAATAAACAAGTTGCATATTATTGACAGTATTTTTGTTATGATCGTTTAACTCAATATTGATGTACTATAACGGTTGATGGATCGAATTTCTCAATCGAATTCTACTACAAATAAATGTAAAATTGTCCAAGAATTTAACGTGGTTAAGAACCAAAAAGATGGCATACATTACAGTGGTTTTTCTACTATTTGAGAGAGATTATAAGAGAGCGTGCGTAAAGTTTCAAGGTGAAAGTTCTAGCTAGTATTTTCGATTTTTAGTATGTCTCTTCAGTGTACAGAATAATGAGTTTGGCTTCCTTTATACACATAAGGGTTGGAAATTACATAATAAAATACAATATAATATTGAGATTGTGTAACTACATAATAATGGGTAACTATCTCTTCTCCAATAACTTTTTTAGTGATTACGTTAATTTTGCAGACAACTATCTGTGGTAGTCAAAACCTACACAACACATAATATACACTGATTAAATGACATCATTTGCCTCTTACAAGAGTACTTTATATTAAAATTTTAAAGAATATAATAAATTCGTAAAAATATTTAGGAATTAATTAATTTTCTGATGTCAAACTATGAGTTAATTCATTGGTACAGGAAAAAAAAAATTGAAACACCAAAATTTAACACAAGATTTGGGTTCCCACATGTATATGCAATTTGATACAATTATAATTCTTTTGTGGTAATATGCGACCGTGAGGAAAGGGTGAGCAATGCAAAATTAATTGACATTATGTTTCTATTATAATTAAATTAAATTCCTGAAAAAATCCCACTCACAATAAAAAATTATGCGCCTTAAAAAGAAACTATAATTATCCTTTAAAAGAAAATCAAAGCCTTTAAAACTTGGGTAACTCAGGGAAGTATCCTAATAGAGTCGGAGAGTCCAAATTTCAATAAACTCTCAAGAGATTAATGCGTACAACATTTATACAGAAGCTATTATTATTACTATTATATTATTATTACTATTATATTATTATTATTTACTATTTATAATATATATAGACATATATAATATATATATATATATCCGAATTCGGATTCAGCATAGATATTTAACTTTGTCCTCAGATTACTTGTGTTGAAAGAAGAAACAAAAGCTATCTGAGAATCCCTAATATTCAATTTAAGCCCGTATTGGAGCCTCCTCCCAAGCACGGTCGTCATTCTCCTCCTAACCCCCACCTAAAAAAGGTCGTCTTTCTCCTCCATGGCCTTCAAAGGCGTGAACAATACGAATCAAGAGACAGGAGTCACTGGCGTAGCAAGTAAGAGACATTTGACCCCTACTTTTCCTTTTTATATCTATTTATATCTACATTTAATTAAAAGTTAAAAGGTATCGTCACACTAAGGACGTGCATGAATACACTCTTATTTTATGTTTAAATAAACAAAAATTTACAATTTGTTTGGAAAACATGATTGGTGCCATTGTTTTTGTTTCCGGAAGTGAAAAATTTACACTTCCAAATTTGTTTTAAACAAAGAGTAAAACCCGAAGGTGATATTTTCTAAATGAAATTTTTAGAGTAGTATTTTATAACTAAATTTTTAAAAGTGATATTTTTTCAAAATAAAATTTTAAATATGGTATTTCCATAGATGGTATTTTTCTAAAGAAATTTTTAAAAGTGATATTTTCTTAATAATTCTAAAAAATGATATTTTTCTAATTAAGTTTTATAATAACCAAGCATGTTCATGAGTTTTGTTTTTAAAAATTAAAAATGACTTAATATATATGTAGAGAAATTTAGGTGGATGACCAAAATTTTAAATTTGATTAAGTAGATGTCCATTTTTAAAATTTTATAGCTAAATGTCCAGGTAGATATATTTTTACACTTGATAGATACCCAGATCTACCAATTTTATTTACTGTTCTGAAATGCACTGGGTATATAATTTTTTATACTTGGTATATAAAATTTTACACTTGGTATATATGCATATATACCGGACATTTTGCTATAACTTTTGACAAAGGGACATTTACTAAAATTAGGCCCAAAATTTGGTCATATTTCTATAAGCCCTATTATGTAACCAAGCAAGTTTTTAATTTTTAAAATTTAAAAACATAAACAAAATTTTTGTTTTCATTTTTAATTTTTTTAAACAAAAAATTGAAAGGCTATCCAAATATAGCCTAAATTCTTAATTTATATACACATAACATGGCATAAAATTAAAGTTAACAAGCTCAATGAGTAAAAACAAATAAAAACAAGGGCCCTAAGTCTCAAAGGCGAAATACAAAAAGCATAACTTTTGTTTTTTCCTTTTTTTTTTTCCCCGTAAATCTATTAATTGGTTTCTTAACAACAATAATAATACGAAAAAAAAAATGACAAAGAACTTTGTAGCTCTTGACTTTTGTTTAGACTAGTCCTTCAATCTCTCACATTTGAAATTTTACCTGAACGCTCCTCTTTTATTTTGTTTTATTATTTATTATTATTATTATTTTGTAAATATGGCGTCAGATTACCCCATTTTAACAATTATAATGTTGACTTGCCCCAAATTTGATAAAATTGGTACCAATTTGCCCCATTGAAGGCGAGAAACGACTCGCAAAAATTTTAAATGTGAGGGATAAAGACTATTCTACCTAAAAGTAATCGGGTTGTAAGGTATTTCGTCCTTAAACAAAATTAAAACCTATCTATCTTTAAAATATTAGAACATTGTCTTCAACTTTCCTTGTCCTTCATGAAAGAAAGAAAGAAGATAAAAAAATAAAAAAGAGAAAAATGAAAGCATTAGAAACGTAGAAAGAGAATATTAACATATTTGAGGTGGGAGAGAAATATAAAAGGAGAAAAAGAACAACGAAATTCATCTTTTTTATCCAAAATCAAAATAAGCAAATTATCTATGTTTCAATTTTTTATTCTCACTTAGTTCTTTCATTTTTGTTTTTTCCGATCAGAACTTCAAATTTATGTGAACATAACCTATGTAGATTGTCTTCTTACATATTATAATGCATTGAACAATTAGCAAGGTATCAAACGATATAATTACAGTATACTTTGTTTTTAAGCGGTACTCTTTGTATTTTTGAGTTATGCCCCTCGAGTACTGATCTGGCTCCGCCACTGACAGGAGGAGTCACAACTTTCATCCCTTTACACATAATTGAGGAAATACTTTTAAGAATAGGGGACAAGTCTCTTATGCGGTGCATGTGCGTCTGTAAATCTTGGCATTCCTTAATACGAGACCGAGCTTTCATGAAGAAGCATCTCAGTCGTCGTCAAACCACTCTTTTCATCAGCAGCAGCGTACTCTCAGGCTCACCTCGACTTTGTTCAAAAAGTATTTTTGATGGGGATAATAAGATCAGTAGTATGTCAACTAATTACTACTTACCCGAGGAGATGAACTATTCTACGCTCATCTTGGAAGGCTATGATAGAGGAATACTATGTTTGTCCGAGTGCTTTAGCAAATTTTACTTATGGAACCCTGCGACTGAGGAGGTTAGGATAATTGGTTCAGATCCTAATCACAGTGTGAGCAGACAACGCCCTCCAAGTTATCGAATCGGATTTGGCGTCGACCCGTTAAGTAATAAGTGCAAAGTAGTCAGAGCACTCTGTTCAACCTCAGTTTACGAAGAAGAAGAGTACGTGAATTTGTTCAAAAGATTTACTAGCGTAACGGTTTACAGTTTTGGTAGATCAGGCTCCTGTCGGAAAAAAGATAAAAAAATGCCCGACATATTTTCATCAACATCAGGCTACGATCCTAAATCTATAAGAACTCAATCGAGCGGCACATGCTCCGTCGTTGTGAATGGCTCTGTGCACTGGATGTTGTTTTATGGCGAAGGTTATTGTGATACATTTGGCATAGTTTCCTTTCATCTGAGCCTGGAGCAGTTTAAGCTGATCGTGTCACCAGAGCATATAAATGCAGATCATGTGCAAAACATCGGTAAATTGCATGAACATCTTTCTTTCATTACTTGGGATCGTGAAGTAGACAATTTGATTGAGATATGGGCGATGAAGGAGTACGGTGTCTCGGATTCTTGGACCAAGGAATCGAAGATCAACTTAGCTGACTACGATCTAGAGTGGTCGCTGGTGAATCCTTATTACTGTACATTCATAGGTATTTGCAATGACGGTGATGTGCTATTTTTGCATTTCGGTTATAGCGGTGTGACTTGGTATGATCCGAGGAATAGTGACGGTAACAAACTCAAACTTATATTTGGGGAGGAAGTCATTGATGGCATTGTTCCTAATTTTGCTGAGAGTTTCTTTCGAATTAGTTAAGGAAGACTATAGTACAAATCTTTTTTGTTTATTAAGCTTAGCTTAAGCTTATGAGTGTAAAAACACATTGTGGTCACATATTGATCATGTCTACAGCTTTTTCTGTGGTGTTGAGGAGGAATAGAAGAGGTTTCAAATTATGTGTTTTCTTATATTGTGTTTCCACTCCCCGCTTATTGTAAAAAAAAGCTTTTTTAATTTGTCAATATGCTTTTATTTAGCCTATTCTCATAATGTTGAGAGCAGTTTGTAAATTTACCAAAAATGTCAGGACTACGGATATTGTTAATTTGTCTAAAATGTGATGATCAGCAATATTACAGAAAAAATCAGTTTTAGCTACTTTCTAGCTAGCTAGTTTTTCAATCTTAGAAACTAGACCATGATCTAGCCACGGGAAATATTCTGAAAGTAGCCAGAATTTTTAGTCACGGATGTATAAATTAAGTCTTTGCAACTACATGCACGATGCTTATTAGCTAAATGGTGTGACCTTCTCCGATTAACATCTAATTGTAAAAACTTTTTGTCGTAGTCGCTTTAAAATTTTGTAAGGCAGGAAGAAGAGTACGTGAATTCTTTAACTAAAATTTAGTCGCTGTAATTTGTTGTTACGAACACGAATATAAAATGGAATTAAAGACGATAATAGGCTCGTTCGAGAGAGCCTTGACCTCCAAAATTGGGTTTTCGAGGAACCCAAACCTCTCAAAACAAACAATACGTTTGTAAATAATATTCTGCACATCTCTTCTCCTTAATCATTGAATTTAAATACAAATAATATGGGAGTTAAATCCCCTA
>JXTC01000496.1:32001-48895 GCA_002914845.1 Trema orientale | reverse complement strand
AGTCTAATGTACTTGATGAGCTGTACAAGACCAGATATTGCCTATGCAGTTAGTAAACTAAATAGATACACAAGTAATCCTGGAGCTGAGCATTGGCAAGGGATTATAAGAGTATTAAAATACTTATGTTTTACACGTAATTATGGGCTACACTATACAAGATATCCCTCTGTACTTGAAGGTTACAGTGATGCAAATTGGATATCTGATATTAAAGATTCAAGATCTACTAGTGGTTATGTGTTCACACTAGGAGGTACAGCAGTGTCATAGAAATCCTCGAAACAAACTGTTATTGCTAGATCCACTATGAAATCTGAATTTATCGCACTGGATAAATGTGGGGAAGAAGCTGAATAGCTCCGCCACTTCTTAGAGGATATTCCAAGATGGCCAAAACCTGTGCCTATAATTTGCATACATTGTGATAGTCATTCGGCAATTGGTAGAGCACAGAGCAATATGTATAATGGTAAGTCTAGACATATTCGTCGTAGACACAATACCATTAGACAACTACTCTCAACTGGGGTTATCTCTGTAGAGTATGTAAAGTCAAAAGATAATATTGTGGATCCGCTAACCAAAAGGTTAAATAGATAGTTAGTTGAAAAGTCATCGAGGGGAATGAGACTAAAGCCCATGAAAGAATAGGTCGATACAGTGGATACCCAACCTAGTTGACTGGAGATCTCAAGATCTAGGTTCAAAAGGGACAACTAAATTGTAAAGACTGTGTTGGATCACTGTAGGGATTTTCCTCATGTCCATTCCTATGATGAAACAGTGATGCCCGTAAAGCGAAAGGTTAAGCTATGCTTTTAATGATTCTTATGCGTCGAAAAATAGAATTTCGAGCAGAGTAATGCGGGTTACTCTTAATTAAGAGATCACCTATGTGAGAGAGAAGAAGGGTCGCTTCTAAGGGAATTGTTAGGGTGCAATTCTTATTAAACTCTTGCAGAACCAAGCATATGTTCATGGCCAAAACGAACATAACAGTGAGAACTGAGAAAGTGTCAGGAAAATTCCTGTGTGAGATACATTATCACTTACACAAATAACAGAATAGTTCAAGGACATCGCGTCTACTATTTAGTTAGTAAAGTAAATGTATATTCACAAGGGAAGGTTCAAAGGGTAATACCTACCTATCCTATGTAGGTTTCGACCGTTGAATTCTATCACCATGTCTGTCCAGTCTTAGGTCATCAATTTCATTCATGTGGGGAATTGTTGGAAAAATGGTTTCGAAAAACTATTGTTAATAGCCATTTTGAGGCATGGGTGAATGAGAAATTGAAACCCAAAGTGAGAAGGTTCTAGAATTGAATTTGTAACATACAAGAGTTATAAAATTCATTTTTGGACATTTATTAGGCCTCATAAAGCTGAGGTAACAGCCAAAAACGTTTTGGCAGCTATGTTGTAATAGCCAAACATTTTTCAGTTTTTCAACCATATTAATGGGCTATGACTGTTACGTTGTAACAGAAAAACGTTTTTCAGCCATATTAATGGACTGTTGTGTTGTAACAGACAAACGTTTTTTAGCCATATTAATGAGTTGTTGCTGTTACGTTGTAACAGATAAACGTTTCTCAGCCAGATTAATGGGCTGTTATGTTGTAACAGAAAAACGTTTTCAGCCACATTAATGGGATGTTAATGGCTTGGTTCCCTCATGAACACTATAAAAGGAGACCTTCTCCTTCACTCTTAGAGATACCAAGACACACCAAATATTTCTTAGCATATTCCTCTCTTCCATTTCTCTCTGTGGCGGTTAAGAAAAGTTAGTTAGAAGTTAGAAATTTTGAGTTCTTATTCTTTCTTATTAAAGTGGTCAAGTTCTCTTGAGCTCTGGTGATAGAGTTTGGGCATTGCTCAGTTCGTTGTGAGTAGCAAGTTGGTGCGACGTTGCTATTCGTGAACCGTTTTATCCTAGGAAACAGACGCTGCTGACATTCCTCTAAGCACCCCAGTGAGGAGGCGTAACTGTTTTAGGAAATTGTGTGAAACACAAGACTCGGTTTGGTTTCCTTAAACTCCTTTGTTATTTTGGTCTTTATAATCATAATTATTATTATAATAAATTAATTGTGATTTATTTTGTTATGCTATTTGATTTAACTTCATGATAATTATTTTATCCAAATTATTTGTTAAATCATATGTTATAACATGTTATTGTTATATTATTACTTGCAATAGATAAAATTGTCCAACATTATTATTCTCCTTCAAAATAAAAATTAAACACTTGATTACCTTCACTAAAGCTCCCACGGATGTTTTCATAACATGCCCACTGTTGGCTGTAGTTTCAGCAAGAAAACCTGCAGCAAAGATGTCAAATAATGACCAAAAACAGAGAAAAGAACAGCAGCAAGATGTAAGAGGCAAAGCACGTTCAAAGGGAATTTTTCGATCTGATTTGCTGATATACTACATCAGGGTTCTGTTTTGGCTTCCTTAATCTACTTCCTTTCTTGTAATTCTAGCCATACAAGTGCCAAAATATCAGCCTTACAAACATATATATTAACTGATACAAGTTAATTAACTAAACCATAGTTTATGTTACAACTCATTAATATTAACATTCTCCCCCTTAATGTGATGTTCTTGAACTCCTAAGGCAGATCTCAGTTCTTGAAACTTTGCTGGTAGCTAGGTGCTTTTGTCAGGATGTCTGCAATTTGCTCTTCGGACTTATAATACTTGAGCTGAGCTTCTTCCTCTTCAATAGCTTCTCGAATGAAATGATATTTGATTGCAATGTGTTTGGTCTTGCTATGAAAACAAGGATTTTTTGCCATTGCAATTGCTGATTTGTTGTCGCAGAGCAACTTATTTGCTTCTTCTTGTTTTTCTCCAAAGTCTTTCAAAGTTCTTCTAAGCGATATGACTTGAGAAGTTGCAATTGATGCTGACATATACTCTGCTTCAGCTGAGGATTGAGCAACTGATTTTTGCTTCTTTAACAGCCAAGAAAATACACATATCCTGAGGTGCTCTTCATATCGTCACTACAACCTCATTCAGTATCACAATAGCCAATCAATTTTACTTTGAAGTTTCTGTCATATTTTATTCCAAAGTCCATTGTTCCTTATATGTATCTCAAAATTCTTCTATCCCCACCAAAATGATTTACCAAAAGGCTTTTGACTTGGGTTGTTCATGAATCTTGAAAGTAGAATTCCAGCAAACAGGATATTTGGACGAGATACGGTGAGAGAAGATAAATTTCCAACCAAACTTCTATAAAGAGTCTCATCTACTTTCTCCTCTCCATCTTCTTTCACTAATTTTTCATTAAAAACAAGGGAAGTGGCATGGGCACTGGTTTCATCCAAACATTCTGGATTTTTTCAAAATTTTCTCAGCATTTTTCTTTGAGAAATAAATACTCCACTATCATCTTGATGAATCTCCATGCCAAGAAAATAAATGTAATAGCCCCATGTCACTCATTTCATACTTTATCATCACCTCCTTTTTGAATTCCTCAATCATCTCTTTATTGTTTCCAGTGAATACCAAGTCATCAACGTATAGAGGAGTAAATAAAATATTGGACTAACCTTGATGCTTCATATATAAGGTTGGCTCACTCTTGCCTCTACAGTACCCTTTTTCAAGGAAATAGCCATCAATCTGACTATACCAAACTCTTGGGGCCTGTTTGAGTCCATATAAAGCCTTTTTAAGCTTGTATAACTTGTCTTCTTTTCCTTTAGCAATAAATCCTTGTGGTTGTTCCTCATACACTTCTTCCTTTACTCTCCATTTAAGAAGGTTGACTTCACATCAAGTTGGTATAACGACCAATCTTTTTGCGCAGAAAGAGCAATGAGTGCTCTCACGGTATCAAGACGAGCAAGCAACGAGTGCTCTCATGGTGTCAAGACGAGCAACTGAAGCAAAAGTTTCGTAGAAATCGATACTGGGTTATTGTGCATAGCCTTTAGCAGCTAACCTTGCTTTGTTTCTTTGCACCTATCCATCAGAATTATATTTCACCTTATAGATCCACTTGACTCCAATAACTTCTTTTTCTTTAGGTATCTCAACCAACTTCTAAGTTTGATTCTTTTCAATGACATTTATCTCGTCTTCCATAACTTTCCTCCAACATTCTTGTTTCACAGCTTCTTCAAAGTTTTCAGGTTCAACAAGACAGAAACTACATCTTTCATAAATATCAGTCAAGCTCCTCATTTTTCTTGGAGCTGAACTCGGTGATGATGAGCTTGAGCTTGAAGGACTGCTTGGTAATGATGGTGGACTTGGTTGAGCTTCATTTTCTTCATGGTCATTGGCTGGTCTTTCAGACAAAATTACTGGTGCAGCAATATCTCTTTCAACTTCTTCTTTTTTCCCAATTCCAAATTGCGTTTTCTTCAAGCATAACATCTCGACTGACTATATTACTTTTTTGTTCTTTAGACCATATAGCTTATAGCCTTTTGACTAAGAGCTATAGCCAATGAAAATGCATTGCTCACTAGCTTCATCAAGCTTGTACCGCTTCTCCCTTGCAATTTGAGCATAACAAATGGAGCCAAAGACCTTCACCCTTCTCCTTTTTTTGTTGGGAGGAGAGGCAGGTAAAGAGAGACTAGGGATTCCTTTTTTTTTTTTGTATATAAAGAGTTTTAATTCTTTTAAAAAAAAAAAAAGTCAACGGCTAAAAAGGCATAGGGTTTTTTTTGTATATAAGGAGTTTTAATTCTTTATTTAAAAAAAAAAAATCAACGGCTAAAAAAGGCATATAAAGATACAGATATCCATACGTCCTTGTTTTAAATATCATTCAATTCTTTTTATTATGTTATTTGTTTCGGAAAAAAAATAGTAATAATAAATAAATAAACAAATAAATAAAATAAAATAAAGATATCTATTCCTTTTTTTTTATGTTACTTGTTTCGCACGCTACAACAATTAAAAAAAATGTACATATATTTAAGAGACGATCTCTTTCTTAATTCTTAGCACTCGCCGCATTCTCCACCATGGCCTCCCATAGGGTGAATTCTGCTTCAAAAAAGAAGAAGAAGAATAAAATGGAGATTAAAGACACGGCCGGCGGATTTATCCCTCTCGATATAATCGAAGATATAGTTTTAAGATTGGACGCAAAGTCTCTTATGCGGTTCAAGTGCGTATGTAAATCTTGGTATTCTTTAATTGTCAATCAATCTTTCGTGAAGAAGCATATCAGTCGTCGGCCTACCACTCTTTTTTCCCATGAAGCCGAGTTCTCGGCTCGACGTCGCTCCGGAAGCTCTGATCAGAATAATGTTGTCGCAACTTACCACATATCCGACGAGGAGATCGTAGGCGATCCTCTGATACACGTGGAAGGTTACGACAATGGAATATTATGTTTGTCCGCCGAATTCACCGACAAACTCTACCTGTGGAACCCTAAACATAACGAGTTTAAGGTAATTGGTCTGATTGGTTTTTATAAAGGAAGACATCGATTCGGATGCGGTCTCAACTCCTTGACTGGTGATTTCAAAGTGGTACAAGTGGTCTCTCGAAGGTTTTGCTTCGAAGAAGGTAGCCAAGTTACGATTTACAATTTCGGTAGTTCGGGTTACAAGAAAACGGAAAAATCAATGCCTAAACTATTTCCATCGCCAATTTCCTCCTGTAATCAGTTTATTTATCGTATAGACGGTGACAAGTACCCGGTTGTTTTGAATGGGTGTCTTCATTGGATGTTGTCTTTTCCCCAGATCGATGTTGATGTGTTTGGGATAGTTACCTTTGATCTGAGCACCGAGGAGTTTAAGCTGATTAACTCACCCAAGCCTATAAAGCTATCTGACGTCGAAAACGTGGGTAAATTTTTTGACCGTCTTTCTTTCATTACTTGGGATAAACAACGTGGCTTGATCGACATATGGTCGATGAAGGAGTATGGTGTCTCGAATTCATGGATCAAACAACTGACGATCGACTTAGATAAGTATTGGAAACCTCTTTTCCTTCCAAATGTGCCGTATCCGTATTCATGTGTATTGAATTTTAGTAATAATGGCGATGTGCTAATTCAGTTCGGTGCGTCTTATGCGCTTTGGTATGATCCGATGAATAATAACATTAGCAAACTCGATGGAGTCGATGGATTTGTTCCTAGTTTTGTTGAGAGTGACTTTCAAATTAAGGGAGACTAGGACAATTACTGCTTTATGTGTTTTTTTTTTTCGGATGTTTTAATTGTTTATTTTGATTCTGATGCTAGCAGAGATAGCTCATTAATATTAGAAATTCTCTGGTTTGTTTGGAACTTCATGTTAGTATTTTGCCGCAAGCATTTAATTTGTTGTACATTTTTTGTCAAGGTGCAGGTATATTTACACTACTAGACTAGTCAATTTGCAGTAATAGGCTTGTTTTTTACTTGGTAATCAAGAATGTAAATGTGTTTTATAATCGGCAAACATTGCCATAAACTACATATATCTCTAGCCTATCTATATTAATGGAACTTTGAATAAGACTCCAAGTAATTATTTTATATTATAGTTCCAAATGTTCTTAGTTTTTTTTTTTCTTTGAAATGCTCTTAGTTATCCTTAGTTCTTTATTTCAAATGTTCTTAATTAGTTATTTGCTACGATATTTGAATCATCCTGGCCAGGATGGTATCGTCGTTAGGATAAATTAACATTGTCTTTCATGTGTAAGTTTGTGAAATGTGATTTTGATGGAGCTTATTATCAATAATGAATTTTCTGGACGAAATTGCATGCAAATTAAAGAAAATTAATAAAGCAAAAAAAGAGAGAGGAGAATTAATTTCTAGTGGTTTAAAAAGGATGAGCCTACGTCAATGTGTGATAGAGAAAGAATTAGAAAGTGTTTGTATAGTGAAGTGAATTGTGTGTTTGAGACTGAGCTCCCTATATATAGATAAGAATGGCTCAGTGATTCCAATTTTAGGAGTGGAAATTTTACAACGTGACTACTATTTTAGATAATAATACAAAATCGGGTAATGATTTATGGCTGAATAGTTTAATCTCCATGCTGCTTGTTTCCTCTTTTGCAAGTGTTTTCCTTTCTTGGTGAATTTCCTTCTAATTTTCTTTATTGTCGTCTCAGGTGGCATATTAGTAATGAGGAAGGTTGTACATATAGTTTATATGATGACACTTAAAACTTTGTATAGTATTGACTTTCTTTTTTTGGTGTTGACCATCTAGATTTGTGGGATAGATTTTGGATCGCACAATGATAATTTATTTAGATTAAATAATAATAATTTTGACCACTCCATTTTACCGAAATGGATTTAAACATTACATATACATTTTTACCCTTATGAAACTCGATGGAGCTGCTGTTCGATTATATATGTATATATATATCCTAATAAGTGGGCTACACATTTTTTATAATAATTATATATATTAGGACTGTCTAATTAAGTGGGGCTATCAAGTGATCTAATTATGGGTTCAGAAAATTACTAATCAAGTATAGACTGTGTAATTTATATGTAATATGTGGTTACCCAATACTGGACCAGTAAGAATTGATGGGGTCTCTATTGTATATAAGGACATAACTATTAGGGTTTTGGTCCCTAAGCCAAATATAATTTACACTCTTCTCCTCTGCCTCCATCAATAGAGAGAGATCACATTGAGCATACATAGAGTATTCTGACTGTGAAAGACCTTCTACTTTCAGGCTCTAATTAATTAATCGCTTCTGCTTACGTGATCACATCCTTGCTGTTAAACACAATGGATCCAGGTTAGTCACGGGTTTTCTCTCAACAAATCTTTTCCTAACAATTTTGACACTTTATTCAAATTATACATTGTGTTTTAGTTATTATCATCATTAACCTTTAGATTTGAAATCTGTTATAAATTTATACCCTGACACAAATTTAGAGCAGTTAATTTATAAAGATGTCGTTTAAAAAATTAAAAATAAACTGTGTAAAAACTGATCCGAGAATAGGTTTATTAAATCATCTTGGTAAATTAACTGCTCTAAATTAGTATCAGGGTATAAATTTGCAACAGATTTTAAATATAAAGGTCAATATAAACATAAAGTATAAATTGAAAAAAGTGTCAAAATACAAGGTAATACTATCCCCTATAATTTATTATGTTTGATTTTTATCTTAAAGCATGTCACAAGAACGATAAGGATAAAATCATTGGGTATTCAGACTGTCAAGATATATCTCTTTGGAATGTGTTTAGTAAGCGGGATGGAAGAAAATAGGTGAAAGAATTATTTGATGGATTGAAAGAATTATTTGATGGATTTGGCGAGTAATTGTTTTGGTAGGAAGGATTTAAGGAAGTGAATAGACGATCAATTTTAAAATTCTTAGTTTAATAATTTTTCAATCTCCTCTAAATTAGAGAGAATTTAGAAATGAAGAGATCCACTCAACTCGTAGCATCGTAGTTATATATGTAACTAAATCATTTTCATTCCTTTATTTTCTCCCTCCTATACTAAATAAGGGAGAGAATTTTAGTCTATTCTCCTCGCTCTCTCCCTTATACCAAACAAAGAAGAAAATTTTAGTCTATCCTCCCTTTCATACCAAATATAATAAAAAAAGACCGCTCTTATTCTCTCTCATCTCTTTTTCCTAGCTAGATTCCCTCCTATCATAGCCGAGATTAGGTGTATAAGTTTCTTATTATATATGTAATTTCGGTTAAGCTGTTATGTAGCAGTATACGTCAATATTTATCTAAATTATATATTGGTCAAAACTATGAACTAATTTAATTTGGATAATGATTGGAAAAAAATATAACTTGGATCAATCAAATTTTCAGTCCGAAAAAATTATCCAAGACTTATATATTGTGACTTATAACTTTCAAAAAGTCCGTTTGCTCTCGAACTATATTTTGTTTTAGTTTGGCCTCCAAACTTTCAAATGCCTCAATTACTACGTTATGTATGTGGTATCAATTTTCTGGCTCCTGATTCTCAACATGATTGTTCAAATCAAAACGGGGACAAAAACATGTCCACACAGCGTTTTGAAAGTACGGATAAAAGTGAAAATGAGATATTCTTTAGGGGCTAAAAATAAAAATAACCCATTTAATTTTGAGGTTTGATTGTATTCGGTAAAACTTCTGTCGTTGCTAAGATATAATGCAGCTTTCCTAGATTGCTATACTGTTTTTCACATTCTTCGCTCATAGCAAACATTGTCATTTGGATTAGATATTGTCGTTGTTTCGGATTGTTGTCGTTTATTGGATACATTTTCGTTTATATATGGTTCGTTGTCGTTTCTCAGGAAGAGAAGCGCAAGAGTGGAAATGCAAAGAATATTTTCAGTGTTCCTATTGTAGTCAAGGTATACAAATTAAAATTTAAGGTTAAACTCAATGAGACTTTTCTTTAATAGTTCACAACTATATTAAGGTTAAGGTTTCAACCATTGGGTATTTCAGCAGCTTGACCAGTAATATTCTCTTTAGATCTAAGTAATACAAGCTGCTTCTTATGTAATTTCACTGGGTTAAGCTTTTCAAAGCAAGTATATGGCGATGTTGTTTAACTAATTGTGCTATATATATACATACATACACGCACATAGATGTCTTATATTATAATCAATGGTATGAAGTATTCATGAAACACTCTAATTTCCGTTGTTTATATTTTTTAGTCCAAAACTTTAACCCAATTAATTATTATAACCCATAATTTCAAATGTACAATCTTAGTACCCGGATTACATTTTTGTCTCAGCTTTACACATCCCTCCCAACTTTCAAACGTCTCATTTTATTACTCTGAACTGTGAAAAATCTCAGCTTATCCCTTTATTAATTTGTAACAATTTCATTCAAACCGAGACAAAAAAACGTGTTAAGGTGCCAAGATTATGAAACCCTTGGGCCAAAGAGAATTTTCGAGTAATTCTTTAATTACGGGCTAAAAGTAAAAATAACCTATTTAATTTTAGTTTTGAGATGTCTCTTACTAAAATAACTGTCATTTAGATATAGTTCAGTTTTTGTGTATTTTTGTCATTTTCACATTTGTAGCTTATAGGAAACGTTGCCGTTTGAAACAGATACTGTCGTTTTCTAACTACGCTTTTAATTATTAGCGGTATTTTTGTCCCAAAGGCATACATTTTCCAATTCTTTTTAAGCGGAGCATATGAGCCAAATTTGGTCAACCATGAAGTACATAGAGCCTAGTTTCTCCTGTACAAGAGTGGAAGTGGAACCGTGAAAGTCCATTCTCATGTTCCTAATAAAAAGAGAATTTTGACAAAGTGAGTTGGCTAAAGTGATAAGAGTGCCCATTATTTGGGCTCTCGGTGTCACGACCCAAACCCCGGGCCAATGGCAGAAGGGGAATTTCACAATGGAAATTCATAATTTATTGTTGAAAAATTTTCGAAACTGCAATTCTTTAGAAAAACGATAACTAATTGAAAAACGACAGCTTCTATAAAGATTATAAAAATAGTTTAAATTATAAATTTCCACAGTTTGTGATCACCACTAGACATAGACTGTTAATAGTAGTATTAAAACATAAACATGCATCACCATTGTCATCACAAGTAGGCANCAAATCACACTGTACACCACCTGAGAGGGGAAAGATAAAGGGGGGGTGAGCATTTACATGCTCAGTAGAAATTCAATTACCTTTTTAGTATGAATGCAACTTTTGAAACCTGCATGGTTAGTACCTTTCCAAAATCCAGTTGTAAAATAAATTTACAAATATTCGAGTACAACCACATATTCAAAATCAAAACCAAAATCAAAGTCACCATGTTCATAATCATGTTGTACATATCATAAATCAACTAAGTATAAGTATATCTATGAGCTCTCATCCTCTCATCACAGTCCTGTAATACCTCTTGAACAGAGGTACCCAGCATCCTGACACTACCCAGAGGTGTGTCAGCAAAACCTGCGCAGGGGCCTAGGTCTCTCACCTAGCGCTGCAGCAACTCGCCAGCGATCTAAATACCATGATGCTAAAATAGAACTCAAGTGTGTGATCCTATGGTAGGTACAACATATCATAAAGTGTGTAGTAACTATGCATCAAGTATATCAAGAAATCGTGCTTTAAAACTCATTTGGTATTATTCTGGGATTTACAGAAAATTTGGCAGCATAACGGCTGTATTTTCCCAAAACTAAATTTTTTAACCTGTATAAAAATCATATAAATCAATCCCAGAATAATCCAATACATTTCAACAGTTTGCAAGTCCACCAGATATCCAATCAAATCCATAAAATCTATGTAAATCGACAATTTCAATAAATAGGTTATAATGCATAATTCAAAACAAAATAAGTAGAAAACTTGGTAATTGAACCCCTACCTCATTGGAATAGCTATTCTAGGCTATTGGGTCCTCAAGGTATCGTTGACGATTGTCCGTAGGGTCGGGAACTAATTTCGAGCCCTCGATCGTCCTCTTGCGAAAAGTCAACTTATCACTGGAACTTCAATTTCACGAATGGACCTCTTCGTTGGATTCCTAGCACCCAAATTAGCTAGGTTAGGCATATAACTTGCCAAATTCGGGTCCGGGTCCACACTGGACCGGTGGCACGCAAATCGAGATAAAATCTCGACCGTCCGATCGCGATTTTTGTGTCGATCACCAAACAACACAATATATATATCAAACTTCTCCATTTTCCGAGTACATTCCAAATATGAGGTCGAAAATACAATCTAACGGCCGGATTGACAAATTTAAATATAAAACTAAAAATAACTCAAAATTAACAAAAATGGTAAATTTTGATCCGGACAGTATGGGGTCGAGATATATATACCATGTCGAAGATCGTGAGGAGACGAGTTCAACGGGACCAGTTTCACGGCGAAAGGACATCGGAATCGGCGCCGGTGACGAAAAATCCGTTTTGGGCCAAAACGATTTTCCGACGATTCACGGCGATCGGAGCACCGGTGGTGGCAGCTTGTGGCTGGCGGACGTTCGGCCGGAGCTAGCGGTGCTTCACCGGTCAGTGGCGTGCGCGGACGGTGGCCGGAGCTGGGCGGGCGTCCTTCGGCCGAACGGAAGAAGAAAGAAGAAGAAAAAGAAAGAAGAAGAAGAGACGAAGAAGAATTGGGGGGGGGAGGCACGTAGGGGAGTGAGGGAGAGAAAAAAAATTTTTCTTTTTTTTTTTAAACTGGTCAAAAGACCAAAATACCCCTTAAAAAACTAGGTTTTTACATTCTCCTCTTCTTATAGGAATTTCGTCCCGAAATTCAAGGTACAAGTCAAAGTTTACATCACAGTACAACTTCTAACTGAAAGTTAAACAAGTGAGGGTACTTCTCGTACATTTCTGTCTCGAGTTCCCAAGTAGCCTCGTCTTCTTTGTGATGTTCCCAAAGAACCTTGACAAGCGGAATCTCCCTGTTACGAAGCATATTGAGCTCTCTCCCCAGTATTCGAACGGTTTGCTCCTCATAAGTTACATTCTCTTGGATAGGCACTTCCATGTACTGGATAACATGGGATGGGTCAGGTATGTACTTCCTGAGCATCGAAACATGAAATACATTATGCACTCGACCCAATTGCGGTGGTAGATCCAGACGATAAGCAACAGGCCCAATTCTATCAGTAATCTCGAATGGTCCAATGTATCTTGGAGCTAGTTTCCCCTTAACTCTAAATCTCTTGACTCCACACATTGGCGAGACTTTCAAGAATACCACGTCACCAACGTCAAACTCTACCTCGCGTCTTGTGGGGTCTGCATAGCTTTTCTGGCGGCTCTGAATAATCTTGAGTCTCTCTCTGATCTTGTTAACCTTCTCAGTAGTCTCTTGTATTAGCTCTGGCCCAAGAGTAACACGCTCCTCTGCTTCAGCCCAACACAACGGTGATTTGCATGGTCTCCCATATAGTAACTCATATGGAGCCAGACCAAGACTGGTTTGGTAGCTGTTGTTGTAAGCAAACTCCACCAATGATAGGTGATCATCCCAGCTTCCACCAAAATCCAGTATATATGAGCGAAGCATGTCCTCAAGAATCTGTATAGTCCTTTCAGATTGGCCATCTGTCTGAGGATGATGAGCTGTACTGAGATTCAGTTCTGTTCCCAAAGCTCTTTGCAAAGCTCTCCAGAACTTTGATGTAAACCTTGGATCTCTGTCAGATACTATGCTTGACGGTACCCCATGTAAGCGAACTATGTTGTCCACATAAAGATGACTCAATTGTGTGAGTGAAAAGTCAATCCTGATCGGTATGAAGTGGGCGGTCTTTGTCATCCGATCAACTATCACCCAAACTGCGTCATTCTTTCTTCGAGTTCTTGGTAGACCTGTTACAAAATCCATAGTGATTTTATCCCATTTCCACTCCGGAATAGGTAAAGGCTGAAGTAGTCCAGCTGGCCTCTGGTGCTCTGCCTTGACTTGCTGACAAGTCAAACACTTAGCCACAAAAGTAGCTACATCTCGTTTCATGCCTTTCCACTAGTACTGCCTCTTCAGATCATAGTACATCTTAATGCTACCAAGATGTACTGCGAATTTGGACTTATGAGCTTCAGTTAGAATAGTCTCTCTAAGATGAGGGTCATTGGCTACAGCTAGTCTTCCATTAAAAAGTACAAACCCTTCTCTATTGGTACTCCAACCATCAAACTACTCACCATTCTGAAGTTGATTCCAAATTGCTCTCAGTTCTTGATCTTGCCACTGACTTTGTTGTGCTATCTGGAGAAGTGATGGCGTAGCCACAATATTGCTGATACAAGCGGTTTTCCCATTTTCCCTACACTCTAGGTTATAGTCACCAATGGTAACTGAATTCTTCCAATCTTCTAGTATCAAGGAAGCAAGGATGTTATGAGACCTTCTGCTCAAGGCATCAGCTACAATGTTGGCTTTTCCAGGATGGTACTGAAGTTCGAAGTCATAGTCTTCTATATACTCAACCCATCTTCTTTGTCTCAAGTTTAAGTCTCATTGAGTAAACAAATACTTCAGACTCTTATGATCAGAGTAAATCTCAAACTTCACGCCATACAGATAGCATCTCCAAATCTTAAGAGCAAAGATTACAGCTGCTAACTCCAAGTCATGAGTGGGATAGTTCTTCTCATGTGGCTTTAACTGGTGGGAAGCATAAGCCACTACCTTGCCATTATGCATTAAGTCACATCCCAATCCTGAACCAGAAGTATCAGTATACACGACATATGGTTTATTACTGTTAGGAACAGTAAGAACAGGTGCAGTTGTCAATATCCTCTTTAATTCCATGAAAGCTGCTTCGCAATCATCATTCCATACAAACTTGACATTCTTTCTCATTAACTTTGTCAGAGGCATCGCAATTCTCGAGAAATTCTCAACAAAACGGTGATAATAACCTGCTAGACCAAGAAAACTTCTTATCTCTGTTACGCTTTTCGGTCTCTCCTATTCAAGAACAGATTCTATCTTAGAATGGTCAACCGAAATCCCTTCATAAGATATAACATGTCCCAAGAATTTCACTTCCGTCATCCAGAAGTCACACTTGGATCTCTTGGCATAAAGTTGATGATCTCTTAAGGTCTGAAGCACAATTCTCAAGTGCTTAGCATGTCCTTCTCGAGTTTTAGAATAGATCAAGATGTCATCGATGAAGACAACCACAAATCTATCTAAATAAAGTCTGAAAATTCTGTTCATAAGATCCATAAACGCTGCTGGAGCATTAGTCAGACCAAACGGCATAACTAAGAACTCAAAGTGTCCATAACGCATTCTGAATGCAGTTTTCGGTATGTCCTCCTCTCGGATCTTCAACTAATGGTAACCGGATCTAAGATCAATTTTGGAAAAGAATCTAGATCCACCAAGTTGATCAAACAGTTCATCGATCCTTGGTAAAGGATACTTGTTCTTCACTGTTAGCTGATTTAGTTTTCTATAATCTACACAGAGCCGCAACGTTCCATCTTTCTTGGCAAATAAGACAGGAGCACCCCATGGAGAGGTACTACTCCTAATGAATCCCTTTGATAAAAGATCATCCAGCTGACTTCTTAACTCTGTCATTTCTGCCGGAGCCATGCGATGGGCTGGAATAGAAACTGGCTGAGCTCCGGGAATCAAATCAATGCAGAACTCGATCTCCCTATCAGGTGGTAGCCCCGGTAAATCCTCAGGAAAACATCTGAAAATTCGCTAACCACTGATATCCAAGGGTACTAATCGGCGGTTCCCATCTCACCATCGATGGTAAATAAATTCCCATAGCACTCTAGTTTCTTCCTTCCACCTATGCATGCTTTTAGAATAGGACTTGGTTTCAAAGGATTCGAATGAGCTTGATAGATAATAGGATACCCATCCTTTGGAAAAAGAGTCACTCTCTTATTAAAACAGTCAATAGTTGCTCGATATTTGGAAAGCCAATCCATACCGAGAATCACATCGAATTGTTGCAAAGGTAACACTACCAAATCTGCTAGTAGCTTCCTACGATCAATCACAACAAGACAACCACGACAGACAGTAGAAACATCGGTAACTCCATCCATGGGTGTTCCCAAAGTCAACAAATTATCCAGCACAGAACATTCCAATCCCAATATTTGTGCAAACAACATGGAGATAAAGGAATGAGAAGCACCAGTATCAAATAAGACATGAGCCCAAGAGTGAGAAATAAGAATCATACCATCAACAACGCCTCTGCCAGTGTGGTCATGAGCCTCATCTACTTCTGCAATGGCATAAGCTTGACCAGAAGCTTTGCCTTTCCCTTTATTTCCTCTTCCTTGACCTGGACGACTTCTACTAGTTCCTGGATCGGCACTAGCATATCCACGTCCTCCTTGGTTCCCAGAACTTTGTGGAGTCTGGAAATTCTAAGTATAGCCTTGGTTGTAACCCGAACCTTGTGGCCTATACTGATGTTAGTACTGAGAACCATAAGGCTGCTGGTAAGGAGTGGAGGGGAATGCTTGAGACTGAGTCTGAGATTGCACTGGTCTCATCTGATTGCCCTGAAAGGAACTGAGGCACTTTGACTTCCCTGTGATCCTCCCTGAGACAATGGAGATTTTTGTTGACGGTAGGGGCAAGCCTTCTTTTGGTGGCCTTGCTGTCCACAATTGAAACATCCATATGGTCCATAACGACCTTTTCCTGAAGAGCCACTACTGTTGCTACTTCCACTGTTCTAAGAATTCTGCCCTTGCCATTGTCCTTGGTTCTTCTTGTTCATCTTTCTCCCATGGCCCTTGTTTCTTGCATGATCCCTCATTGTCGACCGATCATCAAGAAAAGCCTCAGCTTTTTGGGCTGCAGCAACTAAGTCAACAAGGTTACTGAAGGGTTGCGTGACAATCTTCTCTAAGATGGCTGGCCTCAAAGCTTCCATGAACTTGACAATCTGGAGGGTAGGATCTGTTCCAGGTGCATAAGCATATTGTGCTAACTCCATAAACCGCACATAGTACTCATTTACTGTCATATCACCTTGTTTAAGCCGTTCATACTCTCTAATCATAGAAGCTCTATGACTAGCATTAGCATAATAAGTCCTGAACAATTCTTCAAATGTGTCCCAATTCATACCGGTCACATCTTGAGATAACTTGACTGTCTCCCACCAATTTGTAGCTCCGTCAATCAGCTTGTAAGTACCAAAAGTGACTTGGAACTCAGCTGGTGTTCCAATAGTAGCAAAAGTCTTCTTGATGTCTCTAAGCCATCTTTCAGCCAAAGTGGGATCAGGTCTCCCATCAAACGATGGTGGATTGAGCTTTATGAAGTCCTTGAAGAAATTAGCCTGACGGGCCTCAGGGTCTCGCTCCATCCTTAGACCCGGTAATGCTCTTAAAGCATCATA
>JXTC01000496.1:6796-30443 GCA_002914845.1 Trema orientale | reverse complement strand
TTTTTTTTAAACTGGTCAAAAGATCAAAATACCCCTTAAAAAACTAGGTTTTTACACTCGGTCTCAGGTTCAAATCACACTGGAAGTAGGCATAAAAATCTATTATCTTAATGGGGTAGGGTGGGAATTGGGTAATAATAAATATTTTCCTTTAATTTGTAATAGGTGGAGATCATTAATTAATAGCTCCACAATTTGGAAAAAAAAAATAGAAAGAGAATTTCCTCAAAGACAAAAAATAAAAATAATCCTTAAATTTGACAACAAAACTACTTGTGTCAGTTTCTGAAGCATGCAGCCAAAGGTGTTACATCCTGTGAGCTTGCAACATTTATACATCTTTTGCAGCCTTCGATTTTGCCACGTGCCACTTCAAAAGAGGTGTCAACCACCTCCCTCTCTCTATCTAAAATATTAAGACCTTTTAGCCTGAAGTCTAAATTGTCTTTTTACATTAACATAGTTTGGTGATTATCTAAGATGAACCCAGAAAGCCTTATAGCCTCGGTAGCCATTAACATAGGTTTGGCCATGGTGGTCCTCTCCCTCTTCTCCATCCTCAAAAAGCAACCCTCAAACGCCCCCATATACTACGCTCGCCGTCTCTCAAACGACATCAAGCTTCTTCTTTCTTTCCAATTCCAAATCGCATTTTCTTCCAACATATATAACATCTCGACTGACTATATTACTTTTTTGTTCTTTAGACTATATAGCTTATAGCATTTTGACTAAGAGCTATAGCCAATAAAAATGCATTGCTCACTAGCTTCATCAAGCTTGTACTGCTTCTCCCTTGCAATTTGAGCATAACAAATTTAGCCAAAGACCTTTGTTCTGCGGGTACCTTTTTTATGATTGGATTAGGGAGAAATTAATTAAGTGTTCTTATTAAGTGTAAGAACACTTAATTAATGATAAGCAAGATAGTGATAGAAAATGGAGAAAATGACGTGAAAAAAAATTGTAACGATACAATTTCACGTGTTAGAAAATTATTAGCGTCTTTGAAAGCTCAACTTGCAAGTAAACAGGTGCGGGTGGTTTTAATGACCATCACCATGTATTAGATAGCCAGTGTTTCTGATGCAGGTTATACCAGCCATTTAGTCAGAAGCAAACAAAAAGATCATTAGTTTTTCTGACACAGGTGATTCCAGCCATTCAGTCAGAAATATAAATAAACAATACTGAAAATAAAAATTAGAAAATTAGATCTTTGACATAGGTGATTCCAGCAATTTTGTCAAATATAAAAGAAAATAAAAGTACTGAATTTAATGTGAACGGTTACAAACAAGGGTCGTATACGCTACAACTCATCTTGTTAAACAACTCAGAATCACGGATCTGCGAATATTTAAAGTGCAGAATTTAAATATTAGTACAATGTATATAGTCAGCATCCTGTAAATATTTGGAACAATAGAAAATAATGGGGTAAGTACCTCAGTGTTTTGGAAACTTGGTGTCCAAGTTTCTAGACATGAAGATCAAAGATGGTGATGGTAATGAAATATTAATGCAAAGATATGTATGTAGGCATGAATGGAGATTTGATAGTCATAGGTTGAAGAGAATAATGTGAGGATGATAATAATAATTTAGAGATAATAAAAAAAGAATGGAAAATGGTTAATGACCGAAGACGTAAATTAATTTTCTAGGAATTGTAGATGAGTTGGTCGAAAGAAGCTTCACGTGAGAAGCCTGATGAGTAAAAGGCAAGAACCAGATTAGTCAAGTAAATAAGAGAGAATAAAAATAAAAAGAGCTTGTATTCATGTATGAATAAGGAAACTATGTGTATATCTCTCCTTAACTGATCCATTACAAAGCATTAGGATTCTTTATATAGACAAAATTTTCTCTAACTGCTTTACAGATGTTGGACACCTCCTATAATGATGTGTCAAAAGGCTATTCAACTTGGCTCTTTATTTTGATGATATGTTGAACTCTTGTACTCCTCCAATTACATCTAGCCACTTGATACATCAAAATGTGTCTTTTAATATAATGTTGACATGTGAGTATTAAGTGTGATGTAGCACAAACTCTTTAATAATATGGCCTTGAACTTAGTAATTTCTAATAAGAAATTGACACTTATCTTAGGATGTCAAAGTCCTCATTTGTCCAATATAATTTTGACACGTTGTATCTTCTCAATTAACTCCATATTACACAATTATCACATTATTTATGACTTAATATTTTAGTTAATGACTAATTATAAGAATTTTGTCACACCCCAAAATAACCTTCAACCTTCTCCTTTCTCTTTTTGTTGGGAGGAGAGGCAGGTGGAGAGAGACTAGAGTTTTTTTTTTTTTGTTATATAAGGAGTTTTAATTCTTTATTAAAAAAAAATCAATGGCTAAAATAGGCATAGGGTTTTTTTTGTATATAAGGAATTTTAATTCTTTATTAAAAAAAATCAACGGCTAAAAAAGGCATAGGTTTTTTTTGTATATAAGGAGTTTTAATTATTTATAATAAAAAAAAAAAATCAACGGCTGAAAAAGGCATATAAAGATACAGATATCCATATGTCCTAGTCTTAAATATCATTCAATTCTTTTTTTTTTTTTATGCTACTTATTTCGGAAAAAAAATAGTAATAATAAATAAATAA
Source organism: Trema orientale (assembly GCA_002914845.1). Taxonomy (NCBI): domain Eukaryota; kingdom Viridiplantae; phylum Streptophyta; class Magnoliopsida; order Rosales; family Cannabaceae; genus Trema; species Trema orientale. The sequence continues at coordinate 27,805 of JXTC01000496.1, read as the reverse complement.
ACAAATAAATAAAATAAAATAAAATAAAGATATCTATTCCTTTTTTTCTTATGTTACTTGTTTCGCACGCAACAACAATAAAAAAAATGTGTATATATATTTAAGAGACGATCTCTTTCTTAATTCTTAGCCCTAATAAGGCCGCCGCATTCTCCACCATGGCTTCCGAAAGCGTGAATCCTGCTTCAAAAAAGAAGAAGAAGAATAAAATGGAGATTAAAGACACGGGCGCCGGATTTATCCCTCTCGGTATAATCGAAGATATAGTTTTAAGATTGGACGCAAAATCTCTCATGCGGTTCAAGTGCGTATGTAAATCTTGGTATTCTTTAATTGTCAAACAATCTTTCGTGAAGAAGCATATCAGTCGTCGCCCTCCCACTCTTTTTTCCAATGAAGCCGAGTTCTCGGCTCGACGTCGCTGCGGAAGCTCTGATCAGAATGTTGTTGTCGCAACTTACCACATATCCGACGAGGAGATCGCACACGATCCTGTAATACACGTGGAAGGTTACGACAATGGAATATTATGTTTGTCCGCTGAATTCACCAACAAACTCTACCTGTGGAACCCTAAAAATAACCAGTTTAAGGTAATTGGCCCGATTGATTTTCCTAGAGGACGACATCGATTCGGATGCGGTCTCAACTCCTTGACTGGTGATTTCAAAGTGGTGCAAGTGGTCTCTCGAAGGGTTTGCTTCGAAGAAGGTAGCCACGTTACGGTTTACAATTTCGGTAGCTCGGGTTACAAGAAAACGGAGAAATCAATGCCTAAACTATTTCCATCGCCAATTTCCTCCTGTAATCAGTTTATTTATCGTATAGACCGTGACAAGTACCCGGTTGTTTTGAATGAGTGTCTTCATTGGATGTTGTCTTTTCCCCAAATCGATGTTGATTGGTTTGTGATAGTTACCTTTGATCTGAGCACCGAGGAGTTTAAGCTGATTAACTCACCCAAGCCTATAAAGCTATCGCACGTCGAAAATGTGGGTAAATTTTTTGACCGTCTTTCTTTCATTACTTGGGATAAACAACGTGGCTTGATCGACATATGGTCGATGAAGGAGTATGGTGTCTCGAATTCATGGATCAAACAACTGACGATCGACTTAGATAAGTATTGGAAACCACTTTTCCTTCGAAAAGTGCCGTATCCGTACTGTGTATTGAATTTTAGTAATGATGGCGATGTGCTAATTGAGTTCGGTGGGTCTTATGCGCTTTGGTATGATCCCATGAATAATAACATTAGCAAACTCGATGGAGTCGATGGATTTGTTCCTAGTTTTGTTGAGAGTGACTTTCAAATTAAGGGAGAGTAGGACAAATTACTGCTTATGTTTTTTTTTTTTAATTATTATTTTTTGGATGTTTTAAGTGTTTATTTTGATTCTGATGCTAGCAGAGACAGCTCATTAGTATTAGAAATTTTCTTGTTTGTTTGGAACTTCATGTTATTATTTTGCTGCAAGCATTTAATTTGTTATACATTTTTTGTCAAGGTGCAGGAATATTTACACTACTGGACTGCCTGATTTGCAGTAATAGGCTTGTTTTTTACTTGGTAATCAAGAATTTAAATGTGTTTTATAATCGACAAACATTGCCATAAACTACATAAATATATATATATCTCTAGTTTATCTATATTAATGGAACTTTGAATAAGACTCCAAGTAATTATTTTATACTATAGTTCAAAATGTTATTAGTTATTCGCTAACAATATTTGAATCATCCTGGCCAGGATGATATCATCGTTAGGATAATTACATAATTGTGTTTTGCATTAATTCGATAGTTCATGCCTTTAATTATGGATAAATTAACATTGTCTTTCATATATAAGTTTGTGAAAAGTGATTTTGATGGAGCTTTTATCAATAATGAATTTTATGCACGAAATTGCATGCAAATTAAAGAGAATTAATAAAGCAAATAAAGAGAGACAAGAATTAATTTCTAGTGGTTTAAAAAAGATGAGCCTACGTCAATGTATAAAAGAGAAAAAATTAGAAAGTGTTTGTTTAGTGAAGTAAATTATATATATTTGAGACGGCCAACTGGGGCTAGCTCAGTTGGTCCAAGGCTTGAGGGATGTGTGTGTGAGTTTGGGGAGTCAGGGGTAAGGCTTGAGGGATGTGTGTGTGAGTTTAGGGAGTCAGGGGTTCAAACCTTGGTAGAGTGTGTGTGTGTGTGTTATTTTCCTTTAAATTTGTAGTAAGTGGTGGTCATTAGTTAAGTCCCACTTTTTAAAAAAAAAAAAATTATGTATACTTGAGACTGAGTTTCTTATATATAGATGAGAATGACTAGGTAATTTCAATTTTAGGAATGAAAATTATATAATGTAACTACTATTTTGGATTTCAATACAAAATCAAGTAATGATTTGTGGCTGAACAGCTTAATCTCCACGTTGCTTGTTTCCTCTTTTGCAAATGTTTTCCTTTCTTCGTGAATTTCCTTCTCCTTTATTATCATCTCAGGTCGCATATTAGTAAAGAGGAATGGCTCACTCCTTCATTTTCTCCCTTCTATACCAAATAATAGAGAGAATTTTAGTCTTAAGAGAATTTTAGTCTTTTCTCCTCCCTCTCATTCCTAGCTATATCAAACAAGGAAGAGAATTTTAACCTATTCTCCCTTTTATACCAAATACAATAAAAGACTGCTCTTATTCTCTCTTATCTCTTTTTTCTAATTAGATAATATAGCTCCTTTTCTTTCCCTCGTACCATAGATTAGGTGTATAAGTTTCTTATTATATATGTAATTTCATTGGGTTAAGCCGTTATATAGCAGTATACGCCAGTATTTAACTAAATTATATATTGATCAAAACTATGAACCAATTTAATTTGGATAATGATTGGGAAAAAAATGTAACACGGATTAATCAAATTTTCAGTCCGAAAAAATTATCCAAGTCTTATATATTATGACTTATAACTTTCAAAAGGTCCTTTTGCTCTCGAACTATATTTTGTTTTATTTTGGCCTCCAAACTTTCAAATGCCTCAATTACTAGTTATGTTTGTGGTATCAATTTTCTGGCTCCTGATTCTCAACATGATTTTTCAAATCAAAACGGGGACAAAAACATGTCCACACAACGTTTTGAAAGTACGGATAAAAGTGAATTTCAGGTATTCTTTAGGGGCTAAAAATAAAAATAATCCATTCAATTTCAGGTTTGATTGTATTCGGTAAAACTTCTGTCGTTTCTAAGATATAATGCAGCCTTCCTAGATTGCTATACCGTTTTTCACATTCTTCGCTTATAGCAAACATTGTCATTTGGATTAGATGTTGTCGTTGTTTCGGATTGTTGTCGTTTATTGGATACATTTTCGTTTATGTATGGTTCGTTGTCGTTTCTCAGGAAGCGAAGCGCAAGAGTGGAAATGCAAGAGTCTATTTTCAGTGTTTCTATTGTTGTCAAGGTATACAAATTAAAATTTAAGGCTAATCTCAATTATTATGTTTGAGATTTTTCTTCAATAGTTCACAACAATATTAAGGTTAAGGTTTCAACCATTGGGTATTTCAGCAGTTTGACCAGTAATATTCTCTTTAGATCTAAGAAATACAAGCTTCTTCTTATGTAATTTCACTGGGTTAAGCTTTTCAAAGCAAGTATATGACGATGTTGTTTAACTAATTGTGCTATATATATATATATACATACATACACACACGCACATAAATGTCTTATATTATAGTCAATGGTATGAACTATATGAAACACTCTAATTTCTGTTGTTTATATTTTTTCAGTCCAAAATATTAAACCAAATTATTATAACCCATAACTTTCAAATGTACAATCTTAGTACGTACCCTGATTACATATTTGTCTCAGCTTTACACATCCCTCCCACCTTTCAAACGTCTCATTTTATTACTCTGAACTGTGAAAAATCTCAGCTTTATCCCTTTATTAATTTGTAACAATTTCTTTCAAACCGAGACAAAAAACATGTTCAGGTGCCAAGATTATGAAACCCTGGGGCCAAAGAGAATTTTCGAGTAATTCTTTAATTACGGGCTAAAAGTAAAAATAACCTATTTAATTTTAGATTTGAGATTTCTCTAACTAAAATAACTGTCATTAAGTTATTCATTTTTCGTGTATTTTTATCATTTTCACATTTGTAGCTTATCGGAAACATTGCCGTTTGAAACAGATAATGTCGTTTAATCGATTTCTTTTCGGTTATAGTTCGTTGTCGTTTCTCATGAAGAGCTGTTTTTCGCCCTTTTTTTTCTTCTAACGACGCTTTTTAATTCTTAGGGGTATTTTTGTCCCAAAGGCATATATTTTCCAGTTCTTTTTAAGCGGAGCATATGAGCCAAATTTGGTCTACCATGAAGTACATAGAGCCTAGTTTCTCCTGTGCAAGAGTGGAAGTGGAACCGTGAAAGTCCATTCTCTGTGTTTCTAATAAAAAGTGAATTTCCTCAGAGACTAAAAATAAAAATAAAAATAAACCTTGAAAAAATAACATAAAAACTACTTGTGTCAGTTCATGAAGCATGCAGCCAAAGGTGTTACGTCCTGTGAGCTTGCAACGTATGTACATCTTTTGCAGCCTTCAATTCTGCCACGTACCACTTCAAAAGAGGTGTCAACCACGTCTCTCTCTCTCTCTCTCAAAAATATTAAGACCTTTTAGCCTGAAATCTAAACTGTCTTTTTACATTAACATAGTTTTGTGATTATCTAAGATGAACCCAGAAAGCCTTATAGCCTCGGCGGCCATTAACATAGGTTTGGCCATGGTGGTCCTCTCCCTTTTCTCCATCCTCAAAAAGCAACCCTCAAACGCCCCCATATACTACGCTCGCCGTCTCTCAAACGACATGTCGTTCCAGATGATCCACTTCGAACCCTCCTTCACTCTTCGTCGTTTCCTCCCTTCCGTCTCTTGGATATCTCGGGCTTTCCGCGTTTCAGAGACTGAAATCCTCCACAACAGTGGCCTTGACGCTCTTGTCGTCATCAGACTCTTTAAGTTCGGGTTAGTTGTCGTTTTGTATTTCTATAAAGATGATTAACAAGATTAGAGAATGAGTACTTATGGCTTCTTAAGTTTTACTTGATTTTTTTTTTTTTTTTTTCACTTTATTTGATTGGCAGTATCAAATTCTTTGTGGTGTGCTCCATTGTTGGAATAGCGGTGCTTCTTCCGGTTAATTATAATGGACAGGATGCACCTTCTAGGAGTGACTATTCAATGGACTCCTTTACCATATCAAACATAACTAGTGGCTCTAACAGGCGAGTTTGTCTTAACTTTTTGCACCAGATATTCTATAACATTAGTATAAAAAGAGGATATTGTTCACATATAGTGGTTTTGAATAAGGTTTGTACATTTTGGTATCTCTAATTTTGGTTCTAAGAAATGATTCAGATCATTGTACTCGTATACATTTACAGGGTAGCTCTGTTTTCTATACAGGGGATTTAGTTTGATTATGCTGCCACTGTTAATTTTTGACGTGAATTATAACTAAATATGTATAGTTATGATGTTTGATGAATAGTTGTGTATCTTTATATATGTGACACTCTTTTTTATTAGCAGATTTGACTCTGTTTGAGAAAGGGCGTGTTTTTCTTATCTACTTGTTTTGCTCAATTTGTTGACTACGTTTCTTTTCATTCCACAGGCTTTGGATACATTTTGCATGCCTGTGGTTTATATCTCTCTATGGACTATATCTACTGTATAAGGTGAATTTTATACCTTGTTCTTGGGCTTTGAAGACTCGAATAATCTTGAGTTAGAAGCTTGGTTAACTGTTTTTTTTTTTTTTTAATCCTCCATTTTCTAAATCTCAGGAATATAATGAGATTTTGGTCATTAGACTTCAACAAATTCAGCACATTAGGCATCGCCCCGATCAGTTTACTGTTCTAGTTCGGGAAATCCCTTTCTGTAATGAACACAATGCTCGTGCGTGTTCTGCTGATCACTTCTTCTCTAAACATTATCCACATGATTACCATTCTTACCAGATTTTATATGATGAAAAAGATGTTGAAGAGCTGGTGGTACGCTTTCAGTAGCCTATACTGTGTTATTTTCCTTATATTATTTTATTATAATGCAGACATTTGTTTTTGTTCTAGATACATATACTTCTAGTTTTATTTTTTTTGAATGGACATCTCTTACAGATAGTATTGCGTGTAGAGCCAGGCAAAATCCATTGCAAGGAAGATAAATGACTTGAAAGAGAGGTCCGTGGTCAAGGAAACTAAGAGAGGAACTTTTCTCTTGAATGAATCTGAACATGATAGAGCAAAATTAGCTTTGCTAGAGGAGAAGCTTGAGGAACTTCGTCTCAGGATTCACCAACTACAGTGTGAAGGTCAACTAAAACAAAAGGTAAATTAATATATTGTTGGCAATAAGTACTTCATAAGAAGTCATATCAGGTAAAAGATACCGTGATTTTGTATCTGTTCGTAGGAATTACCAGTCGCATTCGTTACTTTCAAGTCGCGGTTAGGTGCTACTCTAGTGGCTCAATCTCAGCAGCACTCAAATCCACTTATTTGGATCACTAGCATGGCTCCAGAGCCAAGGGATGTATCATGGAGAAATTTGGCGATTCCAAGTAGAATTTTGCCGCTGTGCAGACTTGGTGTTGTTGTTGCAGCCTCACTTCTTACCATTTTCTTTGTTATTCCAGTCACTGCAGTTCAAGGAATAGCAAAATTTGAAAGACTGAAGAAATGGTTCCCTCCAGCCATGGCTATACAGTTGATGTAAATATTCATTTTGTTGCTTTTCTTGGTTCTGAGATACTTTTTGAATCACTCTGTCAAAATAGATCTCAATAAACATGTTAGGTCCTATGATCAAAGGACCAAACAAATTTTGTTTCAAACTCTTTTACCTTAGTTTACAATATCTATTTAAAAAATGGGCATATTTGTTCTCACTATAGATCCTTCTAATTGATTTGTTTTCTTGTTGCATTGTAAAGAACATATTGACTTTTCTTTACTTTTTGACTCTCAATTGTTCTGCAGACCAGGTTTTAGCTCTATTTTGACAGGGTATCTTCCAAGTGCAATTCTTAAAGGCTTTATATACATTGTTCCCTTTGCTATGCTTGGAATGGCTAAGCTCGGCGGATCTATCTCCAAGAGTAAAGAGGAAATAAAAACTTGTAACATGGTCTTCTATTTTTTGGTGGGAAATGTGTTCTTCTTGAGCTTGTTGTCTGGCTCCTTACTCGATCAAATCGGAGAATCATTTACTCATCCTAAAGATATCCCTACTCGCCTAGCTAGTGCTGTCTCTGCTCAAGTAAGTTGAGATGCTCTTGTTAAACGGCATATCTTGTTCTCAGATCCTTTTAATGAATCACCAACCAAAAAGTCAACAATTTACCAATTCGTCATAACTTGGTTATCTTAGCTTGATTTTTATATCCTCTTAATGCTGCAGGCAGATTTCTTCTTGACATATATATTGACAGATGGGTTGTCCGGGTTTTCTTTAGAGATTCTTCAGGCAGGTTTACTCACTTGGGATGCCATCAAATCCTGTATCTGTTTCTGCAGAAAGGAAAAGGACCCTTACCTCTATTCACTACCTTACTTCAGAGTTATTCCTATGGTATCTCTATCAATACTGATTGGAATGGTGTATGCAGTTGTTGCACCTTTGCTTCTCCCATTTCTCATTGGCTACTTCTGTTTAGGCTATGTTGTGTTCATCAACCAGGTTTGAATTTCTTAGCTTCACTTGTCAATTCAACCTTATGATGATCAATTAATGGTTATGACTTTTGATACCAAAATAATTTGCAGATTGAAGATGATCAATTAATGGTTATGACTTTTGATACCAAAATAATTTGCAGATTGAAGATGTATATGACATCACCTACGAGACTTATGGAAAGTATTGGCCTTATATTCACCACTACATTCTAGTATCGGTCATTCTGATGCAAATCACTATGATTGGTCTCTTTGGACTCAAGTCAAAGCCAGCTGCATCCATTTCCACAATTCCACTACTCTTGCTAACTTTGATGTTTAATGAGTACTGCAAGATCCGTTTCCTCCCTTCATTTCGCAATTTTTCGGTTCAGGTATGTCAGCTCTAGAATCGGAATTTGCATTATTTGATTTTAAATGGTACAAGGGACATGCCAATATGACTTACTTCATGAAGAAGATATGATCTTTATACGATTTTTGTATGATTATGTTATTACTTTCTACTCCTGCTTCTGGATTTAGCTACTACGTTATTTATTTATGACAAGTTGGACTAGTTGGTCTAATTTTACATAGGAGAGGATTTAAACATTAATCAGATAAAGACACTTGAGAGGGTCCAATGATGTGTTCTAGGTGTAATTAATCTAAGAGGCGTGTTTTAATTGTTTTAATCTCAGAGGGCTATGGAAAATGATGAACTTGACATGAAGAGCAACCGGTTGGAAATGAACTATGAGAATGCTAGTAATGCCTATTCCCCACCTTGTCTGCAGCCTTTTAACTTTGTGGCATCAGCTGGCTCAAGCTCCACACAGCCTTTGGTTTCTGCATCATGATTTTTCTCTCCATTTTTGAACTTTTCTCTTTGTTATTTTACTTGACGTTGGGGGATTCATACAGTAATACCAAAGCCAATTATTGTATGAATATTACTGTTATAATGAAACAATGTTATAAGTTAATGAGTAACACTTTCATATGATATATTCATGTCAACTTCCAATGTAAAAGGTCCCAAATTTCAGTTTCATCCTCCTCAAGGTTCTAAATATGAATGTGGTTTACGGCTATTGACAAAATCAGTTGGATCTGAATGTTAAAGAGTTCGGAAAAGGATTGCGTCCACCAGCTTTTATTAATATAACAAAACGAGTTATAAGTTACACCTCTTCTTATTTATAAGGGGAAAGAGTAAATAGGTTTTTGATGCAATTAGACATGGAAATACATGATGTGATTTGAAAAGCATGTGTCTAAACAGCCAAAGAGATATATCAACTAACAATTCGGTGCAGCTGACTGGACATGCAACATAATATGCAAACTTTAAATATTTCCAACTTCTAGCACTTTATTTGAGCCAATAAATAAATTTATATGAGGCCTATCTTTGTTTATGAAATACATATTAGGAGACTTGTCAATGTAGCAAAACAAAGTTGGGGACTTGTCTCGCTCAAACTTCTCACATCCTCACATGACCGAGTAGATGGTCCAGGTTCAGAGCCATTACGTACTGAGTTGTGCATGAACCATATAACTTCATCAGTAGTCTGTTTAATTACCATAAAATGTAACATTTCAATTACATAAACCAACTAAAATTGTGGCCGCTCCATTAATTGTCACGAGGAATTCCACTTTTTCTTTAAAATCATCCAAGTATTTTTCCCATTATGTCGCTGCTCAACTACATATTTAATGGCACGTAGACTCCAAATGGTGACGAGGGTTAGATCTAATTTGCCACCACTGCTACCCAACCTTAAAATTTTGTACATTTATGTGTCAAAATTGTGAAAGTACCTTTGCTAGTTTTATCCTTAATAGTTTAAAATTTTCTATAACCATCGAATAGTAGTATTGATCTGTATGTTAATATTAACCGACTTTGGATATGAAAAAGTGAAAGGAAGACTTTAACGTCTGAGAACTACGTACGGTCCACTATTGTTGAACATTAGTATATTATAACATAGGACTTTTCCAGAAAAATCAAGAAGTAAACGGAGAGGTTCACAGCTCAGGAGCAGTATTATTTGACTCGAGGAGAAAGTTAAATAAGATATTAGATGCAGATAGTAGTTGGGGAAACTCATTAAATGAAGATTACCACAATGAAAAAGCTCAATGGGTCCCTTATGAGCTCCTTCGCTGTCCGAAATTAAGTGGAAGCAACTTTTAGCCTCCTAAACAGCTTCTCCGTTTCTCAAATCTACCTATATATACCATTGATCCTGTTGAGCTTATCAAATCATCACTCAAAGCTTGAGTATTGAAACTCATAGAGTTTCAAGGCTTAGTTTGTACTACGAGTGCATTGGTGTTGACCTAATAATTAGGATCCAAATGAGGGCTCCTCTTCTCCAGGGGGCTCTTATGGGCCTCTGGTTCTGCCTCTTTGCTCTGAGCTTCTCTTATGCTTCTTCAGGTAACATACGACTGTCGTCACATACTCATTTTCTTTTACTATTTATAAGAAAGAAGAAAAATCAATAGTGTTATTGACCAATGTTTCTTGTGCTAGAGAAATAACTACATCAAATTGGTTGTCAAGTAGTTTAGACTGCTGCCATAACTTTCTACTGCTTTCAGCTTAGCAGTACTACATGTCAGTGTATATACATGTATTTATATCTTGAATGACATTTTTTGAGTGTTTGTTCTTGCATGTAATGCCAGAGGCTACAGGGATCAAAGAGGAAAAGACGTTCCTTCCACCAGTTCCAATCTACAAGCCAAAGCCTCATCCTATTCCAGTTCCGGTTTACAAGCCAAAACCGCACCCAGTTCCAGTTCCAGTCTATATACCTAAGCCTCATCCTATTCCAATTTACAAGCCAAAACCACACCCAGTTCCAGTTCCAGTTTACATACCTAAACCTCATCCTATTCCAATTTACAAGCCTAAACCTCATCCGGTTCCAATTTACAAGCCAGAGCCGAAGCCGGAGCCAAAACCTGAGCCAAAGCCTAAGCCGGAACCAAAGCCAGAGCCGAAGCCGAAGCCGGAACCAAAGCCTGAGCCGAAGCCGGAGCCAAAGCCAAAGCCCAAGCCAGAGCCAAAGCCAGAGCCCAAGCCCGAACCAAAACCAGAGCCCAAGCCGGAGCCAAAGCCAACGGTTCCAATTTACAAGCCACATCCTCATCCTTTCTTTAAGAAGCCTCCATATTATCATCATCCCATCTTTAAGAAGCCACCATACTTCCCACATCCTAAGAAGCCATTCCCTCCCCTGGCTCCCTAGACCATATGGTTTAGTTCAGTTTCCTTTCCTAGGTGGTAATATTGCGAATAAAGGCTTTTTCAATGGTCGAAAGGCAAATTATAACAATGAGAGGACAGAACACCAAGAATTGTGGCTGTTATCTAAGATTGAGTCTTGAGTGCGTAATAATTTATAGTTATTCCTGTTGAATGGTATTGTATGTAAAATGAAATTTATTGTACCATATGTACTTGGTACTTATATTTTTATGTCGTCAATGGCTATCTGTACTGTTGTATGCATTCAACTTTCATCGCAAACGTACGTACTTGGGAAAATGGCGCTAGTTTTTATGTTTGAACTGTTAACAAAAAGGATAAAACTATTGCATCAATGTCTTTGTCCATCACAACTCTACAAGTATTTTTCTCAAACTCTAGGTGAGGAAAAAATTGTCAGGGTGGGGCTCATATTCTTAATGTTACACCTAAATGATGCTTGGTTAGCATTGTAAGTTACATGAATACCATTTGTACATAACATGCTTCCAATCAACATGCATCATACACTTAAAAATTCTTTAAAGAAAAAAAAAAAGGAAAATCAGGAAAACTAGACCCTTAAAAAGTTCGATTTAGTAAATGACTCGTTTTGTTGTAACTCTTTGCAAAATACACCCTTTGATTTATAATTTAGTTTGTCAAATATAGTCGAGGATGATGAAGTTATAAGTTAAAAAGCTTGTTGCAAAAAACCACTTGGAAAACGACTATTTTGATTTTTCACTAATGTATATAGTTGAATTTGTTAGCAGACCGACATTTATAGGTAAAGACAAACTAAAAAAAAAACCTTCGTGGCTATGATCGTTATCGTAATACCTTTATAGCTAGGTTATATACGAATTTGAGCCAATTTATTATGGCCACATGGGCATCATTAAATCTGCTTTATGCATACACAAGGTTTAAACTATCCTCATTTATTGAAAATCTAGTCTGATATCAAACAAAATTAAATTGAGGAGAGAGACATGGAGAGAAAAAGAAGAAGGAGAAGAACGAGTGGCTCCACGTTGTTGTCATTTTCTGTAAACAAAGCCAATTGGAACAGATGTTGTTGCTTTCCTGGAATGTTGTCGTTTATGCATTCTTGCTGTTTAAATTTATTGTCGTTTGAAACAGAAGTTATTGGCGTTTATTGGATATACGAATTTGAGCCAATTTATTAAGGCCACACGGGCATCACTAAATCTGCCTTACACATAAGACAATTTTTTCTTTTTTCTTTTTCTCTTTTTCAGGACGAAATTTTCCTTGTTATTTACAATCCGTAATATTAAACAAACTTCAGGAGAGTAGAAAGAGACAGATAGAGAGAAACATGAAGAAGAATAATGAGTGGCTCTACGTTGTTGTCGTTTTCGGGAAACAGTAGTTCGTTGCTGTCAGGAAAGACTGTCGTTTGGAACAATATGTTGTCGTTTTCATGAAATGTTGTCGTTTATGTATTCTTATTATTCTTCAAATTTATTGTCCTTTACAAGAGAAGTTGTCATTGTTTATAGGAGGTTGTTGTCCTATAATGTCTGCGGTTTTACAATTGATGCCTCTATAGTTTTATCGATTGGAAGAGACATAGTTGAATTGAATGTTTTCAATTTTAGTTTTTATCGTACTAAACAATATGTTGTCTTCGATCTCAAAAAAAAAAAACAGAAACAAAACAAAAACAAAATCAAAATCAAAATCAAAATACAGAAAAAAAAAAATTAATGTAGTCGTCCGTAGATTTATTATGGTTTCTAGTCTAAGTTGTCGTTTTATATGTTTAGATTTATCAATATTCTCCTGTTTTAGACAATTTTCATTCAGCTGTTAGGAGTTTCGTCATTTTTTATAGAAATTGTCGTTTTTATCCTTTATCTATTATTATTACACAAATAAAAATAAAAGAAAGAGTCGTTTCAAGTTTAACATCCTATGAAAGTGTTGTCGTTTTATTGAGAGCAGTCGTTTGTAATCCCATGTCTTTGTTAAAGATGTTGACGTACTTATACGCCGTTGTCGTTTCTCATAGATATTATCGTATTATATTGTCGTTTCTGGATTCAATGTCGTACAAAGGTCTTGTTGTCGTCTACAGAGTTAGTTACTCGCTTTTAGGGGCGGCAATTCGTGTCGGCGGGTCGGGTTCGTGTCGGGTTGAAGTCTAATTTATACACAAATTATGTCCCCGACCCGCACATAAATCGGGTTGACCCGAACCTAACCGGCGCAACCCGTATCAAAAAATCGTGTCGTGTCGTAACCCGAATTGCCACTCCTACTCGCCTTTCCAGTAAGTTGTCGTTTTCTGATTATCATGCCCCCAGGCGCCCTTCTTGCTCACCCCACCCCATTGAAATGGGTGACCCCCTCTCTCAACAAAGAGATTAACTCGATCCAAAGAGAAAAGTACTTGATGGCGGTTGCATTAATCCTTAGCTTAATTAGACCTGCCTAATTTTTTTATTTATATTATTTAAAAAAAAAATCTGATGGATGTATATATGTATGCATTTTTTCTTTTCTTGTTTTTTTTTTTTTTTTGCTGGAGATGCATTGCATTATTTATTTATAGAGTTTAAAATACAGCGCTAGATCTACAGCAAGTCATATCGTAACATTTTGAAATATAAAACTCTGAATTTACCATGTTGCGCTTAATAAATTCCTTTATTTGATCCAAAGTTAAATAATGACCATTAACAATAGACTACAAAATATACTTTGCACCCAATTTATACAGATGAGATATAATACCTCATATATGTTAATATCGTACACTATGGGAGGACTTCAGTCTTCAAAGTATTCTATCTAAGATGGGACCTGCCTAAAACATCGAAAGTAAAATGAGAGAAAATAAAAGAGATTTAGATGCAGATACAGTTGGTAAACGAAAGTACTCATTAAATGGTTATAAACACACTATTGAAAAGCTCAATAGTTCTATTACGAGCCTTCGCTGGCCTAAATTAAGTGGCAATATAGTTAGCCTCCTAAATACGGATTCTGTACTTCTCCAATCTACTAGGCTCCTCTAGCTATATATACCATAGATCATATTGAGCTTTATCATATCACTCAAATATTGAGTTCAAACTTATTCAAGGTTGTAGCAAGAGAACTGTAATAGTGTTAATTGGCACTAGAATAAGGATTCCTAATGAGGAGTTCTCTACTTTTGCAAGGGGCACTTTTGGGCCTCTGGCTCTGTATGTTTGCTGTGAGCTTCTCTCATGTTTCTTCAGGTAACATTTGATTCTGTCGCGAACTTCTTGGTTTTTAACTGTATAATTGAGGGAAAAAAAAAATGAATAATAATTTTAATCAATGTTCTTTGACTGAGAGACATAATTACATGTGCCGCAACTTTTTACTAGTTTTAGCTAAGTGTAGTTATAGTACTACTTCTCAACTTATAATTAAAAATTGGTCCCTGAACTTTTAATGTGGCAATATGCTACCCTGAATTATATTTTTATTTCAGTTTTGAACAATCCCCGTATATATCAGGGAGCAAAAGTTGAGGCAAAAAGGATATAGATTAAGTGCCACGATTAAGACCAAAAAAAATAGGTCAACACTGTGAAATAAAATTCGTCGCCTAAATTGAGATAAAGACATAGTCCGTGATTGTATAGAATATACGTATTTGAAAATTTAAGGGATAAATTGAGACTAACCCTCGTAGTTCCGAGCAAAAATGAGAAAAATAAAATTAAAATAAACGATTATTTTATTAATTGAGCATTATCTTATATAAATGCAAATTAGATATTTGCTATTTTTTTTTTTTCATAATTTCTTTCTTTGGATGTATACATATAACGACAATCTCAAACATTTGTTTTCTTTGTAATGTTATTAATGTCAGAGGCTACAGAGATCAAAGAGGAAGATACATTCCTTCCTCCGAAAAGGGCATATTTCAAGAGACATCATGGCTTCTTCCATCATCCAATCCCAGGATTCAAGAAACCCCTTCCTCAACCAGTTCCAATTCACAAGCCGGAGCCAAAACCAGAGGCCAAACCAAAGCCAAAGTCAGAGTCAAAGCCAAAGCCAAAGGCAGAGTCAAAACCAAAGCCAAAGCCAAAGTCAGAGTCAAAGCCAAAGCCAAAACTTGAGTCGAAACCAAAGCCAAAGTCAGAACCAAAACCGGAACCAAAGCCAATAATTCCAATTTACAAGCCACATCCTCATCCATTCTTTAAGAAGCCGCTATTTCATCATCCCATTTTTAAGAAACCGCTACCACCATAATTCCCACATCCTAAGAAGCCATCTCTTCCCCAGCTCCGCAAATTAGTGTGCTCCAATTTCCTTTCCCAATATAATAGTATTAATTGGAAAGGAAGGCTCTCATTGGTTGAAAATAAAGTTATGACAATAAGAGAAAAAAACAAAAAACAAAATTGTGGTTGTTAACTAAGTTAGTTTGAGTGTGTAATGGTTTGTATTGAAGTTTCTTTTGAATGATGAGTATATGAAAGTGAATGTACGGTTGTACTTCTGATTTATTTGATTTATTAATACCATTATATTAATACTCATGACTATGTATATGGGCATTCAATTTGCGTTGCACTCATAAATGGTAAATGGCAATACGGATTAATGTCCTCTGACCACTTGTATGTTCAGACAGTTGACAAAAAATAAAATTATTGCATTAATATAATTGCGAGTTATATTTTCACCTAAAGCAAAGAAAAAGGAAACATATATCAATTTCAGAGTAAGAAAATCGTAAAAATTGGGCCATCAATGCTAAGTAGAATTTTAAGTCGCCTATAAATGATTTGCAGCATGCTTCATGTAGTGAACATAACACATTTAATTTAAACACGACTGTTTTGGTTTCCCAAGAATATAGATGAATGCATATATATATATATATATATATATAGGTTGCCAATCCAATAGGTATGTTTTTTTTATACCTCTTTTTTTTCAGCCGCTGGATCATCATCTAATGGTGATCCAACAGTTATAATGAGGTGGATGAAAAGACGTGCATCATTAATACTATTTCTCTTTCTTACTTTTTAAAATAAAAAATTATGCATGATAAATTTTCATTAACCAAAATGATACCTATGTATAGGTTAAAAAAAATACCTATTGAATTGGGGCCACGGATGTAGTCCCCTCGAGGGGACCAGTCCCGTTCATGTTTTGACCAACACAAATCATATTTTAACCAATCCGTGTTGGTTAGAATATGACCTGTGTTGGTCAAAACATTAACAGAATTGGTCCCGCCAGCAAGACTACATCTATGCCCTTGAATTGGTGCCCATATATATATATATATATATATATATATATATACACACACGAAGCCGAAGCCTATCAGCTAAAAGGACAACGTAATTAAAGAAAAACTTGTAGGCTTGATCTTTATTTGGAATACTTTTAGCTAGCTTCAATATGAATTTGAGCCAATTTGAAAGGGCACAATTTCAAATTTGATAATTTAATTCTTTATATATATATATATATTGGTACAAATTCAGTAGGTATTCTTTTTTTACCTATCCATAGATATATGTACGTCTTTTCATAGTAAAAAATGATCCAATGACTAAAACAAATACCTATAAATAGGTATAAAAAAAAGTACTATTGGGAACCTATATTTTATATATATATATATGGCTCAGTATTTTTTTTTTAAAAAAATTCCTATTTCTAGTCCTGACTTAGTAATAACTTTAACTTTATGTTGTCCCCCGATTTATAAAGTATCGATTTGTCCTTAAATCATAATTAATCTCAATTTAGTCTTAAACTTTTAAATTTTACATTATTTTGCCATGAATGCAATTTTTTTTTTTTAAGAGTTTCTATCCATGGTTTATAATAAGATTTTTGCTAAGGACCAAATTGGTGACAAAAAAAAAAAAAAAGGCATAATTGAAGGTAGTAGGATTGTGACTCAGTCATTATGGTGTTAGACATCACTAGTGCTAATAGTATTTATGACATCACTAGTGCTAATTAGATGTTGCTTTTCTGGAATGTGATTATTTATTGCCTTATTGGCATTTATGAACTTGTTTACAGGAATTGTTTTATCCTATTAATTAAAGTAATGCTAAGGAGTATTATATGGTGCTCACCACTATATGATATATATAAGTTTATTATTTTTGATAAATTAAAATTATATTTCTAATAGGATTGTGACCCA
Source organism: Trema orientale (assembly GCA_002914845.1). Classification (NCBI taxonomy): domain Eukaryota; kingdom Viridiplantae; phylum Streptophyta; class Magnoliopsida; order Rosales; family Cannabaceae; genus Trema; species Trema orientale. The sequence goes on along the minus strand of JXTC01000496.1, from coordinate 10,591 downwards.
GTTTATTAACTAAATCATTATGGTATTGGACATCACTAGTGCTAATAGCATTGCTCGAATTGATTATTGTCATTTAAATACTAATTTCTCACTTTTTGTCGGTCGTAAGAGATGTAGTTTGTTTCATTGTTTCGTCATTTTGAAGTTCATCGCCAAAGGTTATGCTGTCGTTTTCAACTTTCTGTCGTTTAGTAGTGATGTTAATATTGACTTTTCTGGAAAGCAATCATCCTATCATTTATAAAACGTCGATTATTGGAATGAGCTAGCAGTTGGGGAAACTTTTTTCTTTTCTTTTTTTTTTTTTTTTTTGAAGCAAACAGTTGGGGAACTTATTAAATGGTTATTAACACAATAACAAGCCAAATAGTCCACTATGAATCGGCCCTATGAGTACATGATTTCGAATTCGTAATTTAGTATTAAAACGAACTTAATTTTAGTACTGACTCAAAGGTGCGTTTGGTATGCAAGTTTGGGATTGGATTATAACATCGGATTGAATTGTAATGGATTTGATTGGACAAACTTAATAATATTCTATGTTTGGTGTAGTATTGAATTGCATTAGGATTATTATTATAATGTAAGACCCACTTTTCATTGGAATGTGTAATAGATTAATTTTAGATTAGTTTAAATTATAAAAAATGTTAAAAAGTATTCACAATGTGGGACTCACTAATTTTAGAATTTGAAAAAGAAATGGGTCCCACTACTTTTGAGTGTGGGATTATTTAATTTTTTTATTTATAAGAAAATAAAATTGACCTAATCCAACTTTTCCATTTCTAATAGATGGGACAACTTTATCCATGTAAGTATTCATAACTTTCAGATTTGATTAACTATTCAATGCGGGACTTATTATCATATATATGTACATTTATTCCATAACATTTTAGTATTTATTTTTTCTAGAAAAAGGTTAATCTCATTTTTAGTTGTTGGACAACAATCAAAATGTTATTTTGGTCCTTAATTTTTAAAATGTCTCATATTTGATCCCTGATAATGTTTTTTTATCAGTTTTGGTTCGTGGTTTATAACAAAATGTGCAAATTAAGATCATAGACCAAAAGTGTGATGAAAAAAACACATATACACACAAAGCTCAGGATAGCAGAACATGACATTCTAAGTTTAGGGACTAAACTAAGAAAAAATATTGTTCAAGGACAAAATCTATAATATTTTGAAAGTGGTGAACCAAAATAGCATTTTGAGTCAATTTTCAGGGATTAAAAATATTTAACAAAGAAAGAAAATGGAGAGGGAGGGAGCCGGGAATGAGTGGCTCCACTTTGCTGTCGTTTTCAGGAATATCGTTTTTTCTTTTTTTTTCTTCCTGGAATGTTGTAGTTTATTGGCATTTATGGAACAAGTTGCTTATAGGAGGTTGTCGTATATCATTGATTTATGTCATTCAAATATTGAGGTCCCGGTTTTGTCGGTCACAACAAGAGATGTAGTAGTTTCTATTGTAGTTTATCTTCATACTCGAAAGTAATGTTGTCGTTCGCAGAATCATTATCGTCTCCAATACATATTGTCGTCTTATATTTTTGTCGTTTCGTGATTTTCCTTGATCTGGACAGCGATCAGCCTATCATTTCCGAACTGATGTCGTTAATCAGAATTTTGTCGCTTGTTATAAACTTCGTCGTTTTGATTTTATATTGTTTTCAATTTATTGTCGTACATCAAGGTAATGTTGTCATTTGTAGATTCATTTAACCAACAGAGAAAAGATATTAAGGAATATTAGAAGCAGATAGCAGTTGAGGAAATTCATTAAATGGTTATTAACACAATAAAATTTCCAACGGGTCCATTATGAGCACCTTCGCTGGCCTAAATTAAGTGAAGCAGTAGTTATTAGCCTCATAAACAGCTTCTCTTCTTCTCCAATCTAGCTCTATATATATATCACAGATCATATTGAGTTATCAAATCACTCAAATCTTGAGTTCAAACTTATTGTCTTTAATAGTCGTAATAGTACTAAAGTACTTGGCGTTAGAATAAGGATTCCAAATGAGGATTCCTTCACTTTTCCAAGTGACTCTTTTAGGCCTCTGGCTCTGTTTGTTTGCTCTTAGCTTCTCTCGTGTTTCTTCAGGTACGTTTGATTCTGTGACATACCCCTCTTAATCATTGTTTATTGACATAGAGAAATAACAACATTTAGTTGGTACTCAAATACTTTTAGACTGATAGTGCCACAACTTTTTACTCGTTTAGCTTTAGTACGCATTACTACCTGTCAATTTAAAAAAAAAAAAAATAATAATAATAATAATAATAATAATAGTTGTTGTACTCTTTGGCTTTCATCTCAGTTTTGAGTAATCCTAATTTACCAAATTTGAGGGAATAATAAAAACATAGATCAATGGCTGCCACAGCTGAGACAAGAAAAATACAGTTCAAAGTATTATAATGTGACATTTGAAAATTCGTGGCCAAAACTAATTGAGCAGAAGACATAGTTTGGTATCATAGAATCAGATACTTGAAAATCTGTCTCAAACTGAGACTAANAAGCATCATGACTTCTTTCATCATCCAATCCCAGGATTCATAAAGCCTCTTCCTCCACTAGATCCAATTCACAAGCCAAAGCCAAAGCCAAAGCCGGAGCTGGAGCCAAAGCCAAAGCCAGAGTCGAAACCAAAGCCAAAGCCAAAATCAAAATCAAAGCCAAATTCAAAATCAAAATCGAAGACAAAGCCAGAGCCGAAACCAAAGCCAAAGCCAACATTTCCAATTTACAAGCCACATCCTCATCCTTTCTTTAAGAAGCCACCGATTCATCTTCCCATCTTTAAGAAGCCAGTGCCGCCGTACTTGCCAAAGCCTAAGAAGCCATCTCCTCCCTAGATTCCTATGCTCCAATTTCCGTTCCCAAGTAGTCGTATTGCAAATAAAGGCTTTCATTGGTCGAAAGGAAAACTACGGCAATATATATAAGTTGAAAAGAAAATGTGTGGTTGTTAAATCATTTTTATTTGAGTGTTTAATGATTTGTATTAGTGTTTCTTTTGAATGGTGAGTATATGAAATTGAACTTATGGAACTAAATATTTTGTTACTTTTGATTTATTTGAGCCATTACTATTTAATACCGTTATTGCAGTTACTCATGGCTAATTCATGCATTCGTTTCTTTTGCTAACATAATTGGCAAATGGCAACGTAATGGTTTATGACGGTTAAAAAATCAATTCAGTTTGATTCCAAGTACATAGGCTGCAAGGACGGAGCCAGAATTTTTATCTATGAGGGGACTAAAATTATATTTTATTTATTGTATGAGGTTATTTTGTTTTTTTTTTTTTAATTTTTGAGTGGGGGTTTTGTACATAATTTAAGTTAAAAAATTATAAAAATATGTGGACAATTAGGCTTTTGTAAAAGAAAAATAAAATTGAGTGGGGCTCAAGCACCACTTATTAGTATGTCGCTGAGCCTACCGAGCAAAAAAAAAAGAATAATGCTATAGGCACCAATGGTGCCTAGCACCACAGTGATGTGTCAGTCTGTCACTGGCTGATCATAATTATAATTTAAGTGGGACCCATGTAGGACCTAATTTATTAATTAAATCATCCAGTGACAAACAGACATGTCACTGTGGTGCTGGGCGGTGCCCCATAGCATTGCTCAAAAAAAAAATATCCCCGAGCCCCACTTATTCGTATGTCCCTCCGTCCCTTTAAGCTGCTATATTCGAACATTCTATTAAAAGATTAAAAACAAACGGACATTTATTCTAATAACTTCAAAAAATCA
>JXTC01000495.1:182757-227212 GCA_002914845.1 Trema orientale | reverse complement strand
TTCTCATTGGAGAGAGTTCAAAACATGGAGTTTGTTGCCCAAAACTTACCTAATATCTCAAACTACCAATTGCTACGGTAACGAACTTCTCACCGGAGTCGAGTTAGAGGTCATGGGTGGTCAAAAAATGATAGTGGTGTCAAGACGAAGCCAACGGCACTGGCGGTGTGACAAATGGACGTCGGACGGTGAAACGGCGACTAATATTCCAATCGGCAGGCGGTGATTTCGGCATGCAGTCATTTCGACAGCCTATAACTCCGGCAAGAGGTGGCGTTTCGCGGCGGCATTGGTTGCCGCTAGTTCATCTGCATCGTCTGGTCCGGGCGGGCAGGCACGTGGGGCAGCTCGTGCGGTGGTTCGGCTTTGAATGAATAGTAACAAAGAGTTTTTTTTTTTTCCGGGTATAGCCGAGGACCTGGGGTGAGAAGAGAGAGAGTTCTGGGGTTTTATTTGCAATTTTTGAAATTATTAATCATGGGACACGTGGTGTTATCTGATTTGACCAAATAACTTTCCAAAATTCCACTTTAGCCATAGTTTTCGAAAAGATTCTTTCAGTTTAGTCCCTCCTTTTCTAAAAATAATTACAATTTAACATCAAATGAACCTAGAGTCAAATGTGTCCACATACATCTCATATTTAATTAATTAAATACCTGAAAATTCAAAATTACAAGTTTGCCATTTAACCAAATAATTACACTTTTACTCTTAGAAAATTTAGGATTTTACAATATGCCTCCCTGACCACTATCACCAGCGCGAGGATGGTTTTTAATTATCAATTCCATCTCTAAAGGTCAACCACAATATTTCATCTACAATATATATTAATAACCAACTTTTATATGTAGGAAAAATATGGGGATTAACTAACATGAATAATGAGAAAAACTATAATTAACCGTTATTTATTGATAATGACAAAATAAAAAGAATCTGGAATAAAAATACTACTAACTACGATTGTTTTTCATAATTGATATAAAACCAAGTAGAACAATATAGTAAATAGTACTTTTCACACTTTAAAATACTAATACAGAAGGATGTATGGATATAAGTCCCCAGGCTAATTATAGCTAATTATTTTTTGAACGATATATGGATATATCAGGTGATATGAAACCAAATGTGCATCTATATATTTTATAGTTTATCATATAAATAGTATATTGGACAGGTATAGAGCGTATTATGTTGGTACCGTTCCTCAACTATAACCCCATGTTTGCGGTGTGGGGTAGTTATTCAATGCCCTAATCGTTTTCTCCACTTCTACGGTTTTTCTCCTTCTGTGGGTTATACCGTCATTGATGTCTACTCCCTGAGATACTAGTTCTTGTGTTCATCCAAAAAATATAACTTGTCTTATTAATGAAAATTGTTTAGTTGAACTATTTTCCTCTTGTGTCCCGTTGTTTTAAATATTTATTCTTAATATATGCAATCTGACTGATTGATTACCCAACAAATGGTATCAATTGGAAGTGCAAACATCAATAATATTAATCAGCATCAATAGTTATGTTAAGTAGTCAGTATGTTATATTATGACGCAGACTCCGATAAATATCTTAATGCTTCGTTTTATAAAAATAAATAAATAAATAATTCTATTAAAGGGTGAAGGATTCTAATGGGCGACCCTAGCTAATATTAAAGGTCAACACATGCCACCATCAAACTAAGTCCTGTGGCACCAAATTAAATGTGCATATGGTAACACACAAAAACATGTACATTAATCAATTTGAGCTATAGGGATACATATACATTATATTATATATATTAAAAAATAAAAATAGAAAAGAATGAAAAAGAGAATGTGACAAAATTGAGATGGTCATAAGAAGTGTGTTGTCACTAAAATCTAAACGTACATTTTGTTGGTATGTGATGAGCACAAACAACAAGCAGCTCAGATAAGAGACAAAGCGGTCTTAGAGCAACAGGGAGAGACAATGTTTGCGGCAGTCTAATAAATGCCAGCACACAGAAAGCCCTTCAATACTATTTGACTCGTAAAATAAAATAAAATAAAAATAAGAGCAGAGACTCGATTTCTCGGCGTGCAATGCATCGATAAATATGCTTCTCTCTGGTCTTTTATTTTGTACCAATTATATATTAATCTATCGGTCTCCACTTTTTCACCATTTCAGTACACACTGATAAATATTTATACTATGTATATATAAATGTACAAAGGCAGAGGTATACATAGGCAAGGGGGCATGCAAATGCCCCCCTGACTTTTCATTTTACACTAGTTAATATGTAATTTATATTTAAAATTATTAACACTCAGTTAAAAAATTAAAGATTGCCACATCTGAAATTATAGTTTATACACTTGCCCTCTTAAAATTATGATTTATACATTTGCTTTTATTAACATGCAATTCATTTTAAATTTTTTGTTTTTTCATTTTCTTCAAAAAATTTACATTATACCCCTCAATTTCGATCCTAACTCTGCCACTATATATATACATATATACATATATACATATATACATATCAGTGTGTATATCTATTGGCAGATGCATTAAATTATTACTTTCAAGCTTGAAAATTGAAATGTTTCTTTAACCTTGGAAAGAGGAGCAATATATTGCCTTTAGAGACTGATCAGTCAAATTGTGTTCTCTAAAACTGTGTCATCAATAGCTTTTCACATATGTTATTCATTTTTTTTTTTAAATTAACACGGACGAAGGAAAATGAACATTAAAAGCTACATAATTAGGTTGTTCATTTGTAAATAAGACGTTTTTAATTACTCATTTAGCTATATTTCGCATCCAGTAAAGTAGTGCATCAAACTATTTTCTTATCCAAAATTACTTAATTGGAAATGAATGTTCTAAATATGTCCGAAAATGCACATAGCTATAAAGTATTTTAGGCGGAACATAAATATTAAACAGTTGAAAAATGTAGATGAATAAAACCAAAAAAGAAAGTGTAGTTGAATTCAATAAAACAAAGTTGTTGCTTGATTTTTCTCTTCTTCCTTTTTTCTCCCTATTTTGCATGAATACTATATCCGCATAATGAAAAGATGGGATCTCTAAAAGATTAGTGGAATGATGTATAGAAGAAATTGAAGGTTATTTTCAGACCATAGTCAATCAACATTCTTTTTGATGTCTCAGTTGTAATAAAAGGCAACCAATCCCTATGTATCTTTCAATAATTAATTAAGTACAAATCCCTATGTATTTATATTTGTATACGTTTTTCAAACTTATAAGCACAGCTTTTTGTGACAGTGATCTTACTTATGTTTACTAGCTTACGTATACTATTTAATTAATTCAAATCTGGAAGAGTCGCCAATGGGCCGGATTCCTTTATTAAGTTCATGATGATCAGGAGTACTTACTAAGTGCAACTATTTCCAATATCCATCTTTTCTTTCATATTAACATGTTCATAAGAGATACGTACACAATACATGTACGTACACTATAGATTTGATATTATTAAGTTAGTTACCCGTTTAACCAAGAGAAAATGTTTTCGGGAAAAAAAAAAAAAAAAACTATGCCAAAAGTTTTATTGGTCTCTATAACTTTAAAATTAAGAGCAGTATACCATAAAATTAATTTTTTTCAAAAGAAGTTTCCATTAGTCTTTGTTTCAGCATTTTGTTTACTTAAATTTTAAATGCATAACGGTATCACACGATAATTATCTGTACTGTAATTTCACAAAATTGGACTAAAGCATGTTTCAGTGCATTTTTTGTTGAAGAATTAGCAAGAAATATAATTAAAAAGAGCTAATTTTGCCTTTTAAAAAAATGAGGAATACCATTCTTAATTTTGAATTTTAGATACTAAAAGTAGACTTACGTAATTTTCAGCAAAGCAAACAAATAATTAATCCTAATAATCACAATTTAGCACTTAGTACATTTTTGTTAAAGATTTACTTTTATAGTAGATGTTAAAATGGATTGAAATTTTATTTTTCCAAACGAATTAAAAGACTGCACACTCCTGCCGTTTATTTTGAAATTTAGGGACCAACCATATTAATCTATCCCAATACACATTCACATATATATTGATGCAGGAGTATCACCTGAATACAAGACTAGGCCAACGTGGTAGGCCACGCAAAAGGCATGAGGCTCATCTATAAGGGTCCTCAAAGTAAGCCCTAAGGGGCTGTTTGGTATGGATTATTATTAAAGTCTAGGTGGGAATGAGAATCTCCAAGATTCCCATACTTGGTATAGGGTATTGGGCATTTTTGAAACTCGGGTTAGTGGATGCATCGGGGCTCACTTTGCTGAGGTAGGGGGTAATATGAAAGCAATTTGAAGTAGTGGATTTCATATGCCCCGTAAACTCAAAATTGTGGGTCGCTCACTCGATTCCGGAAAATAACACATAAAATCGTATACGACCTAAAAAAGTACACAATTCTAGAAAATAATATATAAAACTATATACGCCTAAAGAAGTACATGGTATACGACATAAAGAAGTACACGACTCTAGAAAATAACATATAAAACTATATATGGCCTAAAGAAGTACGCGATTCCAGAAATAATACATATAACCATAAATAACCTAAAAAGGTATACGATTCCAAAAAATAAGACATAAAACCATATGCGACCTAAAGAACACGATTCCAAAAAAATAACACATAAAACTATATACAACCTAAAGAAGTACACGATTCTAGAAAATAACACATAAAATCATATACGACCTAAAGAAGTACACGATTCATGAAAATACATAAAATCGTAAACGACCTAAGAGTATTTTGAGAATTTTAAAATTATTTTAAATAAAAATATTTTTTATTTTGTAAGAAATTAATATTATTCTTTAAAAAAATATATTTTTTCATTATTAAAAAAAGGACCAAAATGATTATTTCAATTATTTTGGACAAAATATAAAAACCGTGTCCAACCAAGTATAGTTTTCTGACATTCCTGGGAATCATAAAAGAGATTCCAGTGTACAACTAAATATAATTATTCAGGTTTCTAAACAATCACATTACCATCCTCAGTACTCCTTACACCAAATAGCCCCTTAATAGGTGGAGCATGAAGAGTGCACTCTTGAGTCTGATTCTATGTGATTAAAAGGATTAGATTTGCACATTTACTAACAATTGCAACTTTTAGGAGGGAGGGTTATGTCTATCCTACTTTAGTTGGTATCACAAATACGTTCGCGGTCTTGTGTTCAAGTCTCTAATAATGCGCCCTAGGGGGCATTTTCCTAATAAGGGAGAACGATGTAAGGATGTCATTTGAATACAAAAGATGGCCTATGTAATCCTAGGCATCTAAGATGATATGAGGCCATGGGTAAAGATTTTCAAAGTAAGACCTAAATTAAATTTCTTGGATATGTAGATACCCAATAGTGCACTCTTGGTTTTGGTCATTAAGCAAAAAAGATTAGAGTTTACTTGCTTTCCATTTAGCAAAATGAAGGGAGAAAAAAAAAAGAATAAATAGCCAATTATACCACTATTTTAAAAATATAAATGAAAGTTAACTCATCTCTTACATATTTTCCTTTTAAGTTCGTTTAAGAGAGGACAAGACAAACAAAAAGACTTCTATAGAAGAAAAGTGGTATGAATTAGAGCAAAAAAAAATATGATTATTATAATTTGTCATGATCTAAAATTTAAAGTCGCGACTTTTAGTAATTTTACATGAAATATAACCAAAGATGTTGTTTTGCAAAATTCAAAAATCCTCATATTTGGATTTAATAATCTCAATCAACAAACCTTTACAAACTTCATACTAAAGAAAACATTTTACTTGGCTTATTTATTATAAAACATATCCAACTGAGATTTTAAAAAATCTATTAATTAATTTCCAAAACATGATACTTCAATATCCATGGAAAGTATACTAAAAACTAACTTATAATCCAACAAGTTATAAGAATTGAAAACCAAATCTTGAAAAATTTAAAATGTTATACACTAAGTTCTTAATCATAATATATCACCCTCATATATCTACTTAGTGATAATACTAAAACTGGTTAAATAATTAATTATGAGGATTTGAAAACAAAAAGAATAGGCACCAATCATAAAGGATGAACGAAACAATAAGAGTAATCCAAGCAACTTGTTTAATTAGCAAGACTCTTTAATCTGATCATACTACTACTTGAAAAGTAAGAGTAGAGGGGGGTTAAGCTTGAAAGTTTTATAGGAAACTCAATTTCATTTTCAGAGATCTTTTTAGTTTGGAAAACACTTGCATGGTTAGGTGTTCCAAAAAAATTTCTTAAAACCATACGTATAAATCCAAAAACTGGTATCTGTCGATACACATGAAAATAAGATATGAAAACTATCATATGTCATAAACCATACTACAAAACATAATACATATTCATTCCAAAAAATACATGATAATTATTCATTTCAAAAATGATAATCATCATCATCGTCATATATATATATATATATGAAAGCATAATAAAGAATTCATATATCAAAAATCACATAATACATGAAACACATCACCAGATCCTATGAGCTCTCATCCTCCCTTCATAAACCAGAGTAAAACCTCACTATATGTGAACTAGTACTTTGAACCCAACTACTACATGGTTGCTTTCTAGAAAACCTAAAATGGTTGTATACAAAAAACCAAAGCAATTTTTAAGTATAAACAAACTCTACATAGACATTTTATCATCATTTCATATTGCACATGTCATTGAATAACACTTTAGTACTATCTTAGCATCACGAATCATTTAGTTAGTGGTGTGAGATATTAGTGCAAAGTCCATAAATCTGTATGGAACTTTTTAGTTGGGAGGCTACAACTTCACTATCAGTACAAAGTTTGTAGACACATTAAAAAGTTTTACACAAAAATTGGATAGCATAATAGTTGTATTTATCAAAACCCAATATTTAACTTGCATGCAGCAAATCCCAGAGCGATACAATTGTAACATATATATTATATAGTCCGAAATCCATCACAAATATCAAAATAATTGAAATTCAAAATTTTTCATAATTTGGCAAGTACATATTCAATTTTCAACAAAATTAATTTAAAACAAGATAACTGAATCTCCTACCTCATTGGGATTGCTAAGCCTAGCTATCGGATTCTTCTGGTATTAATTTTGACTTATATGTGAATCCGGTGAAGTTTGATATAACAATATAAATAAAAGGTTTCATTTGATTTTAAAGAAAATGTCTGGATTTTTTTGCAAAAAGACAAAACGTAGTGGGATTTTTTTGATATTATCCAGAAAAAAATATTAATGTCTTGTGTCGAAATGTTGTTGTGCTTACTAGTATAAAAATACTTGAAAGTATCCAGGGATAGAACGAAAAATTTAATTTAATTGGGACATAAATGAAAATAAAAACTTTGAAATACTTTAAATAAAAATTCTTTAAGGGAATTTAAATTATAAAGCACTTAGAATTTGATGTGAAAAATATATTATATGACTAAAATTAGCATTTTAGCCTCGTATTTTCAATAAGATAAGCAAAGTTGATTTCGATATATTCTTTCGATTTTCTTATTGCTATATATATTGAAAGTCTAATTTTCGTTGGAAAATATCTTTAAAATTAAATATAGAAAACTACTTATTGTGATAAAGAATTCATGCATTTGGAAAAAAAGAAATGATATAAGATGATAGACTTGTTGCGTCCTACACATGTTTCAAATAAAAACATCAAAACTAAATATAGAAATTACAAAATCAAAATAGAAAAATGCAAATGAAAAATTTTAGGCACATTGACCAATATATACTTGAAAAAACATACTCATGAAGTTCACACGCACTGAAAATTACCAAATAACTTTTAAAAAATGAAATATATATTTATAAAATTTTAATTAAAATTAATAACTAAAATAACAAATACTAAAGAAATTTTAAAAGACTCAATTAAGAAAAAAAATATATACACAACAAACTTGGGATTTGTTTAATATTTATTTATTTATTTATTTAGAATTGATTTTAATTTAGCTTCAAATTTGAATTACTTTTAAAATATGTTTATTATTTTAAAAGAGTATTTTGGTAAACTCATGGATATAAAGTAGTATCTAACCAAGAAAAGCTATAAATTTGCCATAAATTCTAAATTTGAATGAAAATATCAACAATAGCCAAAATCTTATATATTTAAACAAATAAACAGTAAAACGTAAAGTATAAAAGTGTAATTCTTCTAAAAAAAATGTAATTATCTTAATTTTAAGTTAAGATAACATTTTGTAAATTAGACAGCAATGTAAATATAGTGAAGGGTAAACTCTAAAAAAAAACCCTAAAATTTGAATGTTTTGCACTTTAAACTATAAAATTTAAATTCTGCAAAACTATACCCTAAAATTAAAAAAAAAATTTAAAAACTGATAACCTGGGTTGACTTTTTGAATAATCTAAACTGATAAAAGATAATAATATCCTCAAAATTAAGGAGAACAATAATAATTAATAAAGTTTTAATGGAATATATTATTATTTTTTTGTTACTAAAATTAGTCAAAAATTCAGTCTAAAATATTAATTTTTAGAAATTTTTAATATCAAAATATTATTTTACAAAGTCTAAACTTCAGAAATTAAATTATAAAAAATTTAAACTTGAGAATATTTTCTTACAATTCACCTTTTTAGCGAAAAAGCAAAAGCAAAGCGCAAAAACAAACTACAGCCAGAGGCAGCACACATTGTATTCAATTCACGAAAATTATAATTATCCCTTTTGGAATTAAAGAAAAAAAAAGTACGAAAATAAAACTGAATCCAGAAAGGCCGTGTAAGAGATGTGTCAGCATCACAATACAACCACAGTATACGCTGCTGATCATTTGTCCGTATATTGAAATTGTTATAAAGCCTTGATAATTAAACAAATATTCCTTTCTCAAACTGCATTTATTATATATTATATATATATATATATGAAATTAATGTACCCCACATTCTTAAAGGAAGAAAATTCCATCACATGATCTGATGATTTATTGTCCTTTCTATTGACATATATAATATTGAAGCTATGTGTACAAAAAAGTCTTAGCTATGTTCCAAAATGGTCCCCCCTATTGTGAAGTGCCTAGTTGTATTCACATTCAGCATCCATTCAAAGGATTTTATTCCCTCCAGTGGTTCATACTTTGGTGTCATGAAAAAAAAGACCGCAAACTTTACGACGAGTGTGACATCTTCATTTTCAAATATGTGGTAAAATTTAATCTTAATATCGGAAATGCTATATAGAATTCAAAATCTCGATATTTGTATTTTATTTGAAATTTGGTAGAAAATTTATTAAAAAGAAGAAAAAAAATACGAGTATGAAAGGAAACATACAACAAAAAATGCCAAGAAAGAAAATCCCACATGCCGGACAAAAAGAAAACAATTACCGAGTTGTGCCTCGTTAAAATTTGGCTAGGAAGAGACCCTAACTACGAAAAAGAATACATCAGCTGAATTGCTAGTAAGGCAAAGAAAACATATCTCCAAAAATGTATACAAAAATAAAAACCGAAGTAATATAAAACCACTAATTTCTCTGATGAGTAGACAACCCCACCGACGCTAACTTATCAGCAGCATTATAACCTTCTCTATAGACATGAGACACCTTGATGTTTATTAAGGAGAGTACTCTATATCGACACTGACGCTAGAGAGGCCTAATTTTCCACGGACACTAGCAAAATTATTTTTAATCATCATTATTACATAGCTAGAATTTCGCCCTGATGCTTCTTCTCTTGTCCAGGAAGTATTCATTGTGGCTTGATCATACATATAGTTATTTCATTGTAAAGCTCGTCATATCATACGTACGTAATCTTTAACGCATCGGTTAGGTTTCCTTCTACTTCATCAAGTTTCCACCTTTTCTTTTCTTCTGCTATATTAATCATCTATTGACATCAAAACATAGAAATATATATATACATATATATCAGCTTTTGCGTTCGCATGCAAGATAAATTGGCGAACTATATTATTAACGAATATTCGAATTCCACTCGATCCCAAGTAATTAAAAACAAGTTAAAACAAAGTAGAAATCATCAAATAGAGGTGGCAAAATGGTCGGGTCGGGCCGGCCGGTCCGCCGAAACCGGGTTTGGGAGGGAAAATGGGCCGGGCCATCTAAGAAAACGGGCCGACCTGGAATTTTAAAAATTGAGTCTGGTCCGGCTCGTAGGCCCGTCCAGCTCGTAGGTGGGCCAGGCCCGACCTGACTCGAAATGAGCTAAAATGGACTGGCCCGTTCTTTGTCCAAATTAAAAAAAATAAGATTATTAGTTGTATAATTAGTTAAAAATATTAGAAATTTAAATAATTAATTGTAGATTAAAAATATTAGTTGTATATATTTTTTTCTATTGATAAAAATTTTTAATTTATTAAATAAGCTAAAAGTATATAAGTTGAATAGTTAATAAAAAAAAATTTAAAACAAAAATCTTAAGAAAATTATTTAAAATTAGATTAAAAATTTGAAAGTGTGAAAAAAAAGTGAGAGAATGTGTATTTATAAGTATTGGAAAAAGTTTTATATTTAAATTAATTTAAAAACTTTTTAAAAAAATTTTTAAAAAAATTACTTTTAGTGGGCCGGACCGTGCGGGCTCGGCGGGCCTAAATATCTGGGCTCAGCCAAGCCCGCGTCCCATTCTAATGCGGGTCGGGCCACGAGCCGCGTTTCGGCCCATTTTGCCACCTCTATCATCAAGACAAAAGCTCAACTGAAGTTTTGGAAGTCAACATGCATATCATTAGAATATGACTTCTTTTCAGACAAAGATTGAGTAACTATATGTTAGGGCTTGCCTACTAGACAATCTCGCATCCAACAGGGGCGAAGCCAAGAATTTTGTCTAATAGAGACTAGAATTATATTTTATCTATTTGTAGATCTATTTTATAATTTTTTCTATTTTTTAGTGAGGGTTTTGCATATGATTTAAGCTAAAAAAAACTATGAATATATATAATTTTTTTTTTTTTTACCTCTTCAAAGGAAATAAAGAAATGAGTGGGGATTTAAGCCCCACAAGGCAAAGAGTGTCTCCGGCCCTGCGCACTCAACATGGTTTTTATTAGAATAATATGGCAACAGTTGGTAAAAATTGAGCTGTGGAATATTAGTTATAGAAATATATTGCTAAATTTGGGATTACGACATGATTATTAATTTTCAGTTGTAAAAGGGTGCAATACATTAATTTGGATTGGGTATATTGTATGTGGGTTTGCAAAAATAAATTTTGTACTTTTTGTTCAAAAATTAGTGTATAAAGAAAAGGTTCGGTAAAACTTATAAATAGGAGTTGCATGGTCTTCCTTATACTTAATTATTAACGGGGTTTTTACACTAGTAGGGTCTATTAATAGTTTCGTGGTGTAGGAACTCATTAATAAATTTTATGGAAACTAACCATCTATTAGGGTCGAGATTGTTTTCGACCATGGTTGAAATTTTTTGAATGTCGACTTCTACGGGTGTGGAGATACGACCGCGAAATTTGGATTTTCAACTTTTCTATTAAAAAAATTTCTATTTTGTTTTTGTAAATGACTTATGATTTATCTCATATCTCAATATACCCTACAAGGCTACAAATAGGGTCAAAAATTGATAATGCATGCTTAATTAACTGAAATATAGGTCTTTTAACCCACTTCCAACAGGGGTTCTCGAAACACATCATACCTAAATAATGTGCAGATCTGACAAAATCTTTTGAGGTAAATCCCAACTTAGCAACCTCTTTAAAAGAAGTATAAAAGAATGAACTGATCTAGCAAAGGAGTTGGGAACGCATGCCACAGAGAGAGAGAGAGAGAGAGAGAGTCACATGAGGAATTTGAGAAAATAAGGGAAAACTACACTTATTGCTAGCTGGGTGTGACTACGTATGTGTCTAAGAAAGTGAAGGTATTGTCAATTTTCTGCTGCTGGCAGAGGCTGTGCTATGCTGTTTATTGTGTAGGCAATTTCCACGTTCTTACTTCTTCCCTTTGATTGTTTTCATTGCTATTGCGCACCTTTACCAACCCTATATCGCTACTTCCAATAAACCCTCCTATTCCCAACATAAGACAGTTGAAGAAAAAGGACCATTCCTGTTTTTTTGAAAGAATAATTTGTCTATACATATCTAGGGTTAGGTGTTAACTATTTTACCATTACTGAAAGCTTTTTTCTTCTTTAATTTATTTGCAGGGTAGTTCTAACGCCATTATCCCATCAAATTTGTACATTCAATTCCTTTTACATCACAATAAATCTTTTAAATACTTTGTTATAATTACCTTTTACAATTTCTCATATCAAATTCTAAAAATATCCGTCTCATACATGTACAATTTTCATCTTGATCTCTCTTGCCTTTTTCTTCTTCTTAGAGTGGATTTTTTTTTTTCGTGTTCCCCTTCAATATTTGAATATTGCATAAAACAACTATATATTAAAAATAAAAATAGAGAAATTAACCGTAAACTCTCCTCAGCCTCTGCCAAAAAAAATAAAGGACATTTATACTTAGTACCCATTTTTGTGCCTCATATTTCACAAATACCTGTTTTTAAATTTTGTTTCAAAAATGTGCATTTTTGTGGTATACATTTTATGTATAAAATATGTGTGGTTGGAGCTGTCAAGGGGGTTGGATCTACCTATTAGTACAGAGGCATGATACGGTACAGCACAGCGAAAGCACGGCACGACATGTTAAATCGTGGGCCATGCTAGGCACGACATGATTATATGGGCCGTACTGGGTCATTGAATTAAGCACGATGGGCTAAGCACGGCACAACATAGCCCATAGGCATAGCACGCTAGCACATTAAACACATGTATTATTATCATTTTTGTTTTTCTTATATATTTATATACATGTCTTTTTAAATTTTTTTTTTCTATATTAAGTAACATCTCAAGTGGAATTATTAGGTAGGTCGTTAGAGATTGGGAGGATGATANAATCAAACAACGACGAGGAAAATAAATAAGATTTTATTCTTTCTTATATTATAAGGGATTTAACTCCTATACATTTTTATCATTCTCGTTAGTGGTTTCTTTCCTGAGTAATAAATATTCTTTTTCCTAGCTAGAACTCTTTTCCCATTAGGTTTTGTATAGTCATGTTTTAGCGAAGCTCATATGATTTCTTATTTTTAGGTCTTTTCTAGTTACTTTTGCTTTCAGATTGTAAACTCTAAACTATTATTCTCTTTTCTTCTATTTTTCTTATTAATAATAATTATCTTTTAAGGGTTGCAAAGAAAGGGATTGTTGAGATAGTTGGGTACCAACCTAGTTGGAATGCTTCTACTCTCTATCGATGCTTCTTTATCTTGATAGACTTTTATTCAAAAAAAAAAAAAAGAATTTTCAAATTATTATGAATTCACGATTAAGTAGGTGTAATACAAACCTAGTTAAGATAAAATTTTACATTAAATTTACCTTTCTTTTATATATAAATTCAAATTATTTGAAAAAATGATAAATGGGACACTAAAACTAATATTATTTACTAATTAGATATACCAATTTCGGCATAAAAAGACTAGTACGTTCAAGCACAAGAGCTGGCATGTCAGAATGCGGCACATTTGAGCATGGGCCAGTGGGCTGTACCGGGCCAATGATTTTATACTATAGGCCGGCACAATATGACACGATTAAAAAGTGGACACGGCACAGTACGGTACAAAAGCACGTTTATGTCTAACTTAAATGGATCATGCTGACACGACACGACATGTTTGATGCCTCTATGTGTGGTATATATTTATAACGTAAACTTTTACGCATGGTTTAGACTTACTGTGTAAATTTATACCAATAGTATATATTTTGAAATGTATACTAATTTTTAGATATAATTTTAATTCATGAAATATATATCGTAGTATACATTTTATGTATAAAATACATGTGGTTTACATTTCTCCAGGAACAGTTATTTTGTGACATAAAAATAAAAAACAAGTATTCATAAAAATATGTTTAATAAAACGGATATTTATGAACTTTTCCTATAAAAAAATACAACAACAAAAATACTCATATGTGATATTTAAAAATATCACTATTACTTATTTTTAATGACATTTACGAAGTCAATGACATTTATAAGAAATGTGAAAGATACTCGTGCAATTAAAAACCTAATGACATTTGAAATATCACCATATCATCCTTTTTAGTAGCACTTATAAAATGCTTCTAAAATTGTATGTGTGACACTTCTGAATGTCACTTAGTTATTTTATTAAATAAATTTTAATAAAATATTTTTAAAGTGTTAAAAAAAAATTTGAGTGGCATTTTAAAAATGTTACCACAACTATGAAACGTGTGCTTATTTCTGTCCCTTTTTCAACTATTTAGAAAACTAACCAATTTGACTATAACATAATACGAGAGAACTGAAATAAAAAATAAAAAAATCCAATTAATATTATTAAATTTCTATCCATAGATCTAGAGCCAAGAAAAATAAGAATAATAACAAGAACAACTATAGAGTAAGAATGTCTATCTTGTCAAATTGTTTATATATTTTGCCTCTCCAACTTGGTCAGCACTGCCATGGTGGCTCCTCATCCCTGCAATTGCAGAAAAAGAAGTTTCTGAGCTATGTTGAGGTTTATATTATCATTGCAAGAGAAATAAACAAATTCTATAGGGTGAAACACTTTGCCAAACTAGGATAAGTCATGAGAGAATAATAAATTAAATGCATAATTACGGGAAATATAATAAGACAATATTAAATTGTCAAAAAAACCAATATTAAGAATGGAATAACTATACAACAAGCAGATGTTCCAAGATTAAATAAAAGCTCTAAGGGCTCGAACCTTGGTAGAAGCCATTAATTATGCTTCACAAACTCGTGCCTCGCAACTAAGATGACAAGAATTTTATATGAAGTATCTAGATGATGACGAACTGATGACATAAACCAATAGTGACTTGTTTCTAATTTTTATAATTATGATTCTAAGAAATTACTTTGTACGCTAGCATATGTTTTTTAGTTTGTACGTCCAAACTCCAAAGATTTTTTTTTTTTCTTTATTAAAAACTTTCTCGGATGGGAAAGTAGTGATCACGAAGACTGAAGACACGAAATTTTAAAACAGTGGTCACTATTTGTGATGCACAGACTAAGCTTTAAAAATATCCATATATAACAACCTGTAAATTTCAAGATTTTGATGAAAATCTAATAATTTAACAAAACATTCACTATTCATCATTATAAACTATCTGTATACACACATAAATCAAGTCAAAATGGAGCACTAATTTTAACCGGTAAAGAATGCAAAAATACTTGAAAAAATCAAACAAAACAAGTTCATTTTGGAAAGAGTCAAACCTTTGTATTGAGCTAGGAACAACAACCACTTCCACTAATAAGAGTACCTCAGTTTTGGAGAAGAGGTGAAGCAATAGACAATAAATGAAGTAGTTGAAAATAGATAGGAAAATGAGTGAGCTTTACAGATTATTAGTAAAACCTTAGTCATATCTTTGACTAGGCCTTAAACTTATCATCTCCACGCTACCAATTGCAATATCTATTTCACTGTAAAACAGAGCTAAAGAGTATAGCCATCGCATGAAATTGTACATTGGCTCCAAGGAAATTAGGTGATCGCTCCATCAAGTTACTTTTTCTTAATTTCATCGAGAATTCAACGAGTCATTTAATACACAGACAGATATAAAAAGAATTGTATTGTACAATATCAATCCTACAAAAATCACTATACTTATTTAAACCAAAATGATTACTAGAAATAGAGGTCGGCCCCACTAATATTGAGTGTAGGATTTAATAATCTCATACTTTGAATGGGATAATATCCTATTCACAAGGGCTAAGATAAATAATCATTATTCCAGTTTCAATCTTAAATTGGGGTAAAACATGAAATTAAGATAAATAATCATTATTCCAGTCTCAATCACAAGATAACTAATCAAACATGAGATTTTTAAATAAATAATCATTATTTTAGTATCAATCTCAAGTACTATCCAGGGCTGAAAAGGGAATGCAAGGAATAAGAAACAATAATTAATAGGAATGATTAGGATTTCCTTTCATGTATAATTAATTAGAATGTGAGTAAATGAAATAAAAAGTATTTTTCTTTCTTCATTCCCTTTCAATACGGATTAAGAAACATGACGTAAAGCTTTAATTTACTTTAGGTCAAGCGCATAATCTTTAAATTGCAAGATAATAAAATTACAGTATGTTTTTTGTTTTGTTTTGTTTTGTTATGTTTTTCAATTTATCTGCCGGTAATGAAAATTGAGGAGGTAGTGATGAGGATGAATGGGTTGCTTACATAAATAAGTCCGGTGAACTGATTATACAAGTCATGTAGACTCCTTCGTTCATGTAAAAAGACAAGTTAACAAAGATTAACTGCACGTGGTTGGCTTGAAAACTATACAAATTTCATTTCAAAATAATTGTTTTCTATTCCATTCAACTTTTTTTTTTCCTTTAAAAAGATATTTCAAAACCCCATGTTCCACAAAAATGTGAATCGGAATGAAAGTTAGTAGGATTACCAATAAAAATTGGAATGGAATGGAAACTTGTGAAAGTAACTTATTATTGCATGTTATTTCAAATTAGGTCAAACATATTCATTCATTAACAAAAGCAAAAATACTCATTGAAAAATCTCCCTGTATATTTGATTCTCAAAGATGAGTTTTTATTTGCTTCATTCAAAAAGTAAGAACAATAATTCCACTTGAAACAAAAAATGATAATGTTATTGATCATGAACAGGATGCAATCAAGGCCCCATTCTACAAAAATTGAATTTAGAATTCACATGTGACAATTGATATGACAATGCAGCATAGAAAATAAAAATATCGCTATGAATCTTGATTGCCTGCCCAGACATGGTTCGTTCATCTTCTCGAAAGGAAGAGGCTCCTCCTAGGAGTGGGCTTTCGTTAAGGTTGGGCCTGGTCCTTAAGCACTCTGACAATAAGCCCAATCTCCGAGCTCAGCCCAAACTGGAATATCATTGTATGTTGGAGATCACACTATATTTTTATACCATGTTATTTCTTCAATTTATGCTTAGCGTTTTAGTAATTGTTGTGATGCCCAACATTCTCACATATATAATAAGCCAATAATAAACACGATCATATTGCATAATAGACATATCATGAAACTAGTGTCAATTTCATGGTAAATTGCTTAAGCTGATTGTTAAATGCTTTCGATATGTATTATTGTGCTAATATTCATTGAAGTGCTCCCATACAGTGTAAAGGCTCAGTACCTTCAAAGAGAGAGAGCTTTGTGTGTGAGAGGAGCAAAGAATACATTCATGAATAGTAAATACTATATGCACATGCACTAAAATTATGTCTATTGATAACTTGGTCAAATAGTAGTTTTTCGGTAAAATGCATTTTTCACATTTTTCGGAACCAAATTCACTATGCAGTAAACACGTCAAATAGCTTTAATTTAATGTTTAGGACTAATTTATAGCATTTTATTTGTCAGCCCCAGGTAAGCACGAGGTGGCAGTCACTGTACTGAATTGGTGTTTAGTTGCACTAAACTAGTTTAGATTCAGCTTAATCGCATAATGTCATCTTTGTGCATTCTAATAATTAGGCATTGATACTATGTTTGCATTATTAATTAGAGTCTAATTGACTTATTTTTATGTTTAATGATTGATTATAGGACTTGGTTCCACCAAATTACAATATGATTGGCCATATAGGATCATAAGTCAAAGTATGACTAGATTTCACTTCCTAAACTAGGTTTTATCATTTTGGTCTACACTTGGGCGTATAGGATTGACCAGCAACGTGGTGAGTATACTAAGAATATTTTAGAGCTTGACACATGGAAAGTAATGAGAAAAATACCTAAAATACCCCTTAGAATTTAAGTTATGCCATTTCTTAGCCATTAAGTATTGATTTTAGACCAAATCTGGTCATTTCTTTCCTCTTCCTCCCCAGCCACGACTTGAACCACTCCAACCGCTTTCTACACTTCTTTCAACTCCTCTTATCCATATCCAAGAGTTTCTAAGCGGTAGAACTCAATTTGGAGCTCAAGAAAGTAAGATAGGTCCAAACTAGTCAAGGTAATTCTACTAGTTCTTCTTCCTAGGTTTTGTTTTCTTATTTCAATTCTCCACTTAATACTACTTAAAGAATGTTTCCTCTAGGTCCTCTTGAGTACTAAGATCAATTTCAAAGCCTTAGAAATCAGTTTTGTAGAAGTAGAAGGCAAGAGCTTCAACAAAAGTTCAAATTAGTCAAGTTGAGCTTTTTGTGGAATTTAGAATTAGTAATTTATTTCTATTGCTTTAGCTCTTAAATCAAAGCTTTTATTTGATGAATAAAGGTCCTAGGAAACCTTATATATGGCTGCAAATAAAGAATTTAAGTGGAAGATTAAAGTTAGACTTAAAGCCCTAAAGTGTACTAGTTATGGATTTAAGTGTTGTCATGTATGGTAGATTACGTTTTTATATTTATAATCTGATTTTCTAAATTTGGAGTGTATATTTTATGGATCCTATTATTTATTACACTTATTTGGTGGCTGGTTATGATGACACACAAGTGTAAAAAAATTAGTTTTAAACTTTGTCTAAACCGAAAAGAATTCAAGTAAACCTAGGATGTTCTAAATGATCCTGTTTGAGGTGTATATATAGGCATTGGATTGTAAAATGTTATTACAGGTTTAAAAACATGATTTTAATCATGTGAGAATGTCCTAAAAATAAGGGAGGTGCTGTCCAAATATTTTTAAAACCAAATGGTACCATTTAGAAACAAATGGTCTAGTTTTTATGAAAGTATGTGCCATTTTGGTTCATTTTGTGAAAGTTGTGATTTTAGTCTTATGGTTATTTTCTTTAAGTATTTTACATTGTAGTGATCATCTTAGTAATGAAATTGATATCAGATCTTCCACACACCTTGCCACAGAGGATACTAATCCTTTCCACTATCTTTTCTATCGAACACAAGGTAAGTAAAGATTTATTTTAACTGTATCACAAAAACAGTAGTAGATACAAGATGTTTAACTACATGCTTATGTGTATCATTTTAATTATATGTTATTTATATTGTTGTTGTAAAGTTTACGGAAACATAAGCATGGCATGATCATTTAAGCATGATTTTTAAAGAAGTGAAGTTTTCCACACATTGGATTTAAAGTAGTACCATTGTACTGATTTTACGAGATATATTTTAAGTATAGTGTTTAGTCTATCTGTGTTAGATAAGTATGGTTTGCACAGGCATCTTTCTCGCATAGGTGGGCACGGCTTATCGACTGCCGGGACTGAGCATTGTACTATGAGATTTATTAGGTGCATTACTTAGTCGGTCTGCGTTGGGTATGTATGGTTCACATTGGCCATGTGTTTCCTTCCCGCACAGGTGGGCACGGCCTACCGACTGCCGTGACTTTGTAATGTACTTAAGGGCCCTATAAAGAAATATTTTCTAAGAAAAGTGTATCAAAATGAAAAATTATGAAAGAAAGAGTACAATGGGAATTTAAATAAAGTATATGCATGAAGAAAAGAGTACAATAGGAATTTAAATAAAGTATATGCATGAAGCACGTTCATAAGCATGCATGATCTTTACTTACTACGCATTAGCTTATTTAGTTCCTGTGATGTAGCTGAGGAGATATATGATGTATAGAGTTGCTGGTTGGCTAGCACGCTTTCTTGTCACCGTGATCATACAGATGTAGACGAGCTTGACTTGTGGGCGGTGTTTTCCTTGTATTTTGTTATTTTGGTGTGTTGTAAATATTACTGCTGATGGCAAGATAAACTGATAAGGAGTTTTTAGTTGTATATTTTGTAAAGACACTTTCAAAAAGTAATGTCACGTAGTTTCTTTTGTTTTAGAGTGTGAAAAGTTTAAATTTGGCCAACCTTTTTGCAAAAATAAAAATATGGTTTATGAAAGGATAATACTTTCTAGTTTAACCTACATTTTAACAAATTTATACCCTCTTTGAGTCAAACACCAATTTTGACCATTGGTTTTAAAAAAATATCCTTTCAAATTTTAAGGATAATATTTTAATAACTAAGTTAAATTTAGAACTAATTAGAATTAATATCTTAAAGAAAAAAAATTAAAAAATAATTTAAAATACGTAAATCCAATAAATATCAAATGTTATTTATAAATATATTTATTAGTTTTTAAAAATTTAAATTTGAACTTCTTTTAAAATATATGTATTTAAACTTTAAAGGTTTTTTTGGTAAATATAATGTCAAAGTTGGTATTTGATCTAGAGAGGGTATAAATTTATTACAAGTTGTAAATCTGAAGGTCAATATTGATAACAACCGAAACGTAAGATATAAACTAAATAAACAGTCAAAATACAAGATATAAATATGTAATTATCCCTTATATAATTAACTTTTAACGAAATGGCTGATTTTGACACTTCATTGTAATATAGAGGTGCACTCCTCTAGCTAGTTTTTCAGCTAAATGAACTAACATATCAGTTGATAATCTAATATATAAACTAATTTATAAATACTATATCTAGAATACGTTACTTATATGCTTAATGTATATAAAAATTGACTCGGTATAGCAGTTGATTTGATGATCAGTAGAAAAACCAGCATATGCAAGTGCAGAGAAATTAAAGCATACTTGCTGTAATTTGTCTTAAATATTAATTTTTGAAGTTTCATTAATTTCTTTTAAATGAACTACCATCATCTGTTTCATTATTATAAGAAGCATGCATGATCACAAATATTAATTACATTTTTATACCTTACATTTTTATTGTATATTCAATTTATATCTTGTGTTTTGGTGACGTCAAAATTTGAAACTTGTAACAAATTTATACCTTCTGTCGGTCAAACACTAATTTTGACCATTGAATTTACTAAAATACCTTTTTAAACTTTAAAGATATATATTTTAATATTTAATTTAAATTTAAAAATAATTAAAATAGATAGCTAAAAGAGTAAATATTTAAAAAATGAAAAAACATATAAAAATTAAATATTGTTTATAAAACTGTTTCTCAATTTTATGTGTATTTTAAATGTGATCTCTTTTAAAAACTATATATTTACATTTTTAAGGACATTTTAGTAAACATAATGGTTAAAATTGGTGTTTGACCTAGAGAAGGTATAAATTTGTTACAAATTCTAAATCGAAATATCAATATTGATAATAATTAAAATACAAGGTATAAACTTAACAAACAGCAAAATATAAGACATAAAAATGTAATTATCCATAACTACAGTGCCAATGTCACGACTCAAATCCTGAGCCAGTGGCAAAAGAGGAATTTCACTAGTGGAAATTCATAATTTATTTTAGAAAATTTTAGAAACTTCAATTTTTCAGAAAAACAGCAACTAGTTCAAAAATAACAGCTTCTGTAAAAGTTTATAAAAACAGTTCAAATTATAAATTCCCATAATTTGTAATCACCACTAGACATAGACTGTTAATAATATTCATAAAACATACATATGCATCACTATCATCATCACAAGTAGGCATAATAGATAATACAGGCTAAATCCAAAGTATGAGCCTTAAGTATTTTTAGCCTTAAGTGTTATTACAACTCCAAAATAAGAGTTACTAGGTAGTTACTAACTACTAAACTAGTAACAGAATTCCTCTCTTAATCACTCCGTTCCGAAGTTGCCCAAGTCACACTATACACCACTTGAGAGGAAAAAGATAAAGAGGTAAGCATTCACATGCTTAGAAGGAATTCAATTACTATTTTGGTATGAATGCAACTTTTCAAACCTGCATAGTTAGTACCTTTCCAAAATCTATTTATAAAATAAGTTTTCAAAGTAATAAAGATTAAGAGTAATTATGCAATCAAAACCAAAACTAAAATCACAATGTTATATATATCAGAAATCAAACAAGTGTATCTATGAGCTCTTATCCTCTCATCACGACCCTATAATACCTTTTTAACAAAGGTACCCAGCATCCTGACACTATCTAGAGGTGTGTTAGCAAAATCCTGTACAGGGGCCTAGGTCTCTCACCTAGCACTGCAGCAACTCGCCGGTGATCTGAATACCATGATGCTAAAATAGAACTCAAGTACATGATCCTATGGTAGATACAACATATCATAGAGTATGTAATAACCATGCATCAAGTATACCAAGAAATTATACTTTAAAACTCATTGGTATTATTCTGGGATTTACAGAAAATTGAGCAGTATAACGGTTGTTTTTTTCCCAAATTAAAGTTTTAAACATGCGTAAAAGCCATACAAATCAATCACAGAATAATCCAATGTATCTCAACAGCTCACACATTCACCAAATATCCAATCAAATCATTGAAATCTATGAAATTCGACAATTTCCAGATTTAGGTCATAATACACATTTTAAATCAAAATAAGTATAAAACTTGGTAATTGAACTCCTACCTCACCTTGATAGCTGAACTAAGTAATCGGCGCTCGTAGATTTTCTCGTTGGTCACCCGGTCACTAGAAAGGTTGTTTCGAGATCCCGTGAGCTCACTTTGAAGGGTGACTTTCTAAACGAAGCCTCAAATCGAGAAACGGAGGTCACCGCTGAATTTAGAGCACCAAAAAATATGAGATTAGACATATAATTCGATCAATTTGGGTACTGGCCTGAGATCAGGTCTGTGGTACGTAAATCGAGGCGAAATCCCAAGCCTCGCGTCTCAGATTTCATGCCACCTCAAAACCTATTGATGTTTTATATCAAAACTTGTCTCTTGATCTTACTTAGTCCAATTTCGAAGTCCAATTTCAATTTCGAGGCCCATAGCTCTAATTTGGGTTTAATTAGAAAGTAATTAGAAAAGTTACAGAAATACCAAGTTTTGAAAATATTTAGATACATGCCACAAAATTGAGATCAGGTTTTCTCTCAATCTACCCATCTATTTTCCACAAAATCACCACCCTTCATCTTGTTTTAATCCATATTTTCATCCTCTAAAGTTTCAAGTGCAATGGATGAACATTACAAAAATATTTACACAAATACCACTTTTTATTACGAAAATGACATAAAAACTTTTAAATGCTCACCGGAGCTTCTTAAACGGAAATTGACGGCAATGGAGGGTGAACCCAAGTCGAAGAAGGCTTGAGCTCGTGGGTGGTGGTGACCCTCGGCGTTGAACAGTAGCCGGAGAGCCAAAAACGATCACGAATGTTTGTTGCTCGCGTGAGCGATGGCGCAACTTTGCACCTCTCTCCCTCGTAGTTGGTCGCACAATAGGCAGCAGAGGTGGCCGACGTTGCTTCGCTGGTCGATAGGCTGTAGGTCTGGCTGGGTCTCGTGGCCAACGGCAGCTGAGGAAGGCTGCGAAGTGAGGTTCACGACTGGCTGGGCACGCATGAAGGAGAAAAAGAAAGGGGGGGAATTTTACGGATTTGGGGAATTTGGGGTTGACTTTTTGAAATTGTGTTGTGGCCCAAGTTTCACATTTGTTCTTCATTTAAGTCTTTATAAATACAAAATTGACCCCAACTTCAAAGATTTCTCTCTCTTTGACCCCTCTTTGAAATTTAAATATAATTTCAGCCTTTTTTTTTTCTTTTTTCCAATCTTTATAAAAATACCAAAATATTCCTTTGTAAAATCAAGGTTTTTATAGTCAAAGTACCAATATTAATAATAACTAAAATACAAAATATAAACTAAACAAATAGTCAAAATACGAGGCATAAAAAAGTAATTATCCCTAACCACAGTGCCAAGAAAATTTGTTACACATCGTTAAAGGACTTATTATCAAATAACAAAGCATAGGAAAAATAAAACGAAAACATATATATATATATATTAAATATCTAATTTTTGTTTGTAGTGTTCGTTATTTTTTCGGTTGAAGGGGGAAAGTTTGTACGCTCATTCAGTTAAATCATCCAGTTAAAAATTAGATACTCATAATTCAAGTTTTACTCGGTTAGTTATTCAGTAATATTTATCACTTTCACCAGGGGCGTTGATCTCCCTAGGACAGGAGATCACAAAACCAGGATTCTGCCTTCCACTTACCAAAAGTTAATATATAAGACCAATTGAATAAGTAGATACCCTAAGAAAAAGGTGTACCAGTAGATGGCCAACTAACTAATACGGGTGTGATTTGTGTATTGATATATTAAGAGGTATAATTATTCTCTAATAAATTCGTCTGAGATAAAGATAACTGATCCTTTAGCAGTCTTTTATTATTGTTGAAATGCTTCTATTATTTTACTTAACTTAATTCATGACATGATTGTAAAGGGTTTAACCCTTAGTGTTTATTGCATAAATGGTTCCTGAACTATTTAATTTGTGGCAATTTGGTCCTCAAAGTTCTAATTGTAACAATTAAGCTCTTAAACTTTCTGATTTAAAATAATTTGATTCTTGAATTATCTAAATTGTAATCTATCTACTGTTCAATTTCTGACAAAAAATATATATGAGGAGCACGTTATAGTATCTGAAAAGATATTTAAGGGAAATAAAAGGTTTAATTGCATCATTGGTCTCCAACCTATTACCATTTTGGCATATTGGTCCTCAACCTATTTTTTGTGGCATTTAAGTACTAAACATTTCTTTTTTTTGGCACCGTTAGTCTTTTTGGCATATTCTGTCTAAAATTCTATTAAAATTTATTTGAATGAGAGAAATTTTGTACCATTGATCTCAATTTTTCAATTGTTTAACAATTTGGTCACTTTTTTTTATATTCATATTTTCGATTAACAATATTGCATCTGCTAATTTTTTAGAAAATTAAAATTCAAAAATAGATATAAATCAAACAGTTCATTTAAAAACCAAATTCAAAAAAGAAAAAAAAATTATACTAATAGACAAAAAAAAATTATACTAATAGACCTTAGTTTATGTCAAACTATAGTAACTTTATGAAAAAAATAATAATTATCTTGCCATTTTAAAACTAAAAAAATTTCACATACACGCTTTTAAACTAGTCAAATTTGACTAAAAATTTACTATATCCATTAAACTTTTATTTAATTATGAATGGTTATTCTAAAAAATTAACTAACTATTTGTAAATAAGCCTGAAAAATTTTATAGTTTTCTATTTCTTTATGTTATTCCAAACAAAATAACTAATTATTTCATGTAAAAAGTAAGGGTTAACTGCCCAAAAAAATTCATGAAGTTTGTCCTTTCTGCAATTTAAACCTTGAGTTTAGGTTTCAACAAAAGAAATACTTGCATATTTTTTAAATTCAAAAAATTTGTACCATTTGCCCATATGTTATTCTACTTTCAAAAAGTTAAAATATTTACAAAAACTTCATCTGGACTAATATAAAATGGGCAAAATAAGGACAAATAATATAAATTTTTAGATTTTCAAAATATGGAGTTTTTTTTTTGGGTAAAAATCAAAATTTAATATTTAAATTGGAGAAAAGCTAAACATGAAGGTATTTTTTTGCGGTTAACTCAAAAAATAATATAATTAAATCTGGAGATTTTATAGATTTTTTTCCCTTTTTTTTGGCCAAGGAGTTTCACTGTTATTGTTTTTATTTTAGGAGATATCACTGTAATTTTGATAAGAATTAATGCCAAAAAATATTGTTGATTGGCGATATGAATGCTAAAA
Organism: Trema orientale; assembly: GCA_002914845.1. Taxonomy (NCBI): domain Eukaryota; kingdom Viridiplantae; phylum Streptophyta; class Magnoliopsida; order Rosales; family Cannabaceae; genus Trema; species Trema orientale. The sequence continues at coordinate 201,397 of JXTC01000495.1, read as the reverse complement.
AAAAACTAAAAAAAAAACAAGTGACCAATCTGCTAAACAATTTAGACAATAGAGATTAATAGCATAAAATATCTCCCACTTAGTGAATTCTAATAGAATCTTGGATGGAATATGCCAAAAGGACTAACAGTGCAAAAAGAAATGTTAGGTACTTGAATGCCAAAAAAGAAAAAAGATTGAGGACCAATATACCAAAATAATAATAGATTAAGAACCAATGGTACCATTTTTCCGAAAATAAATTGAATAGAAGGTTTTGCAGAGAAGGAAAAGTCCATATTATTTGTATTTTTTAGAGTTTTTAGATATACAAATTTAGGGAGAAAAAAATATTATGTGATTGTTCATTTTTATTTTTACAGTTCTCAAATTACCTTTCAAAGACATCTTAGGATGCTACTATGTACTTTTCACTTGTGTTTTTTGTTAGAAATTTAACAAAATATTGCAATTTAAACAGTTCATGAATTAAACTACTTCAAATTAGAAAGTTCAAAGGCTTAATTATCCTAATTTAAACTTTGAGGACCAAACTGCCACAAGTTAGATAGGTTAGGGACTATTTGTGCCATTAACTCTAAATTTTAAACTAATAAGATGTAGAATGATTGAGACCACCGTATTGCCGAATATATACATGTATATATATATATGTATGGTTGCCAATCCACTAAGTATTTTTTTTTTTTTACCTATATGTAGGTATTTTTTTTAGTCGTTAGATCATCATCTAATGGTAATCCAACGGCAATAATGAGGTATATAAAAAGACGTGCATCATTAATGCTATTTCTCTCTCTTACTTTTTATTATAAAAAAATATGCATAATAAATTTTAATTTGCCAAAATGATACCTATGTATAGATTAAAAAAAAAAATACCTATTGGATTGATGCCCATATATATATATATAAAAGGCACCAATTCAGTAGGTTTTTTTTTTTTTTAACCTATGCATAGGTATTAATTTGGCCAATAAAAATTTATCATGCACATTTTTTTATAGTAAAAAGTAAGATGGATAAATAATATTAATGATGCACGTCTTTTCATGCACCTCATTATAGCCGTTGGATCATCATTTTTAATGATGATCCAACGGCTAAAAAAAAATACCTATACATAGATAAAAAAAAATACCTACTGGATTGGCAACCATATATAAATATGAGAATGAACTATATATATATGAGAACGAGTATAATAAGGATTTTATTATTATGTTTCGATAAGGAAATCATTTTTGAGCTATACATGTACATATGGTTATTCACTTATGTTTAACGATCAATATTATGCTTACTTATTATTTCCACCTAATCATGAAAAAAGAGACAAAAAGTACGGCACCCAAACCCTTAAATCTAGGATCATGTTTGATAAAAACGAAGATGAATAAATGTGATTAAAGTATGGTAGTTAGGGTTTTCAGCTTCTTGATATCTGGAAAGACTTGTACACTAGAATTTCTAGCGGCATTTTCGAATAATATTCAATTTCATCCATTTTACGTTATTATGTGAGTCTTCTAATTGCTAGAGATCTACAATAAGCTTTGACACTTAAAGATGCAGTAATTTTTTGTGATAGCTACACAAATATTAGTGCCGTTTGATAACACTTTTTTTTTTTTATAATTTTTTTTGTTTTTCTAAACATAAAAACAAAATACTTTTTCTTATTTTGTGTTTTTAATTTTCAAAAACAAAAAATGTGTTTAGTAATTTGTTTTTAAGATAAAAAATGAAAATATGTCTAGTAACTTTTTACGTTTAAAAGTGAAAAAAGAAAAGTATTTTTAAAAGATCTAATTACAAACAATGACATTGACATTTTAAAAATGTTGTAGATAAATAAAGAGAAAATTATGAGGGATAAAGTGAGGAGAGATAGCGAGAAGAAGTGTGAGGAGAGAGAGTGTAGGGAGTACAAAGAGAGAGAAAATGTAGAGACAAAAAAAAAAAAAGACCACCTTTGAAAGTTAATTTAGAATAAATACTGCTTCTAAAAGAATTTATAAAATATCACTTTTAAAAATAAATTTAGAAAACACCACTTTTAAAATGATTTTATTGATTGCTTGTTTACTGTTATAGCGATTTTATAACTCAGATTCTCATACTTGCAAGTTTTTGTAATTTATTTCTTTAATTAATGAATAGAATTCCAAGAGAGTGAGAAGAGAGTGTGAGGAGAGAGAATGTGTAGAGAGTATAAAGAGAGAGAAAATATAGAGAGAGAGAGAGAGCCGCAAAGAGAGAGAAAGTGAAGAGAAATTGAGGAAAGAGAAATTGATATTTTTATAAATTAATTTTCAAAATAGTATATTTCAAGTAAATCTGAGAATTTTCAAAAAAGAAAAAAAAATAGACCGCTTTTGAAAGTTACTTTAGAATAAGTACGACTTCTAAAAGAACTTAGAGAATTGCTGGTGTTTACCTTTAAAACTTAAAAAAATTACATATATATGGTATTTGAAAAATAACAATTTTCCATATGGCATATGATTGGTATTTTTGAAAAAAATGTGGGAGCCAAAAAGGTAGTGGTAATATTGTAATTAAAGTTACTAATTTTGAAAAGTGTTTATATATCTATTAAAAAGCACAATTCATTATTAAATGCCAACTGAGCTAGTATTTGGACTGTAAAGTTTTATCCTTTCTAATCAGATTGTAAAGTTTTATCCTTTCTAATCAGAGTTTAAACTCCAGTAAACTAGCTTTTCTACTTTTTTTTTTTCTTTTTTTTTTTTTTCCATTGAACCTTACCTAGCCTCTTTTCTATTTTTTTTTTCTTTTTCATTTTTCTAAATTATTTTCCCTTTCTCTATTTTTTCTTTTTTCTCATTCTTTTTATTCTTTTAATTTTTTTCACTTTCATTAAAAAAAGAGTATCACTAACCATTTTTCTATTTTTTTCCTCGTTGTCTTACGGTATAAGGAGCCACTTTGCCACCTCCTCCCCCACTCTTACTCAATTTGGTTATTAGTTAATTTAGTTACCATCAAGTAACTTATCTGGTAACTATTAACCAGTCTAGTTACTAATATAGTTACTAGTCACCAATAACTAGTCTAGTTATCGGTAACCAATCAGATTAATTTTTACTTGTTTCTATGATTATTGGTTACTAGTTTCTCTTGTCATCACTAACTAATTCAGTTAAAATTCTTCTATTTTCTTATTCAATTTAGTTACTCGTTACTAGAAACTATCCTAGTTGCTAGTTACTTGTCAAATTATTGATCATTGTTTACTATATTCTCTTGTTATTGGTTGATTGGTAACCAATTTGGTTAATGGTTTCTCTGGTTACAACTAACCAAATTTGTTACTGTTTTATTTCTATTTTATTAAATTTAGTTACTCGTTACTAATTACTATAGTTATCAATTTGATTATAAATTACTTTAGTCATTGATAAGTAACCAATCTGGTAACCAGTAACCCAACTTAGTAACTAGTTACTGTAACCAATCTAAGTTACTAGTAACCAATCTTGTTATTAGTAATCTATCTGATTATTTTTACTCATTTTTCTTGTTACTAGTTGATTGGTAACCAATCTTGTTATCATTAATTAATTTAGTAACTGATTTTTAATTTCTCTGTTTACTGGCTACTCTGATTACTAGTTGCTAATTTGGTTACTAATAACCATTAACTGTTACCAATAACCAATAATTACTAATTTCTGGTAGCAAGTTACAAAGATCAATGAATGACTACTAGTTATTGCTTACTAATTTTGACTTAATTTGATTACTTTAGTTACCAATTATCAATTACAAATATGGTTACTGATTAACAATTTGAAAACTGGAAACTAGTAACTAAATACCAGTTATAATTAAACTATAGATTGGTTATTAATAGTATGTCCAAGTGAAACTCTAATATTATGAAACAATTCAAATATATATTCTTTGAATCCTACATTTTCACGAATAAGAAACTATCAAGCAATGATAAAAATTCAAACAAAATACAAAATCACTTTTTCATTACAAATCTGGGCAAATAAATGTACTAAACTGAGGGCACTTTATGTCCAATCTTTTCTATGTTTTTTCAATGCTTCGTATTTCCTTTCAAGATTTGCAACAAAATTAAAAATTCAATATTCTTTTTGTGCAATACTCTCTTACAAGAATCATGTGTTACAAGATAATTTAACCAGATAAGTATATTACTTATTGAAGATAAAAACATATTTCATATTTAATGATATTAGCAGCCTCTCAATATTGTCTAAATATATAAAATCATCATCAGATTGAACCATCATATCAGTTTAAGTGAATTGGCCATTTAATGAACCAAATGAAATAAAAATCCCAAAGCTAATAAGAATTTCCGTTCATTCCAAAAAATTTGGAAAAAAAAAAGAGAAAACCTAGTAAAATATAAATAAACCCAACAAAATCTCATATAAATGCTCACTTCATATTATAGATTCCAAAGGATAATTCGATATAAAGCGGAAGCAAAGACTGTGGATAGTTTGCTCAGAATGCTGAGATGTAAATGCTCCAAAATCTCGCTTGATGTGGCCGACCTGAATCGTTCTTGTACTAAGAACTTTAATGGCAAACTTAATGATGGGAAGTCAACCCATTTCTTTGGTCTGTGAACCAGGTCGCAAGGCGTTGTTATCTTATTCGAAGAAGACGAGCTTGTAAAGGTAGGAGAAATGGGGTATTTCTCAAAAAAATATCGTATCAAAGTATTAAAACTATGAGTACCGTATATGTGTAATTTTTTTTTAGGCTTATAGAAATGTGATTAAATTTTGGGCCCAATTTCAGTAAATGTCTCTTTATCAAATGTTATAACAAAATGTCTAGTATATATGCTTATATACCAAGTGTAAAATTTTATATACCAAGTATAAAAAATTATATACCCAATGTATTTCAGTACAGTAATTAAAATTGGTGGATGTGTGTATCTACCAAGTGTAAAAATATATATACCTAGACATTTAGTTATAAAATTTTAAAAGTGGACATCTACTTAATCAAATTTAAAATTTTGGTCATTCACCTAAATTTCTCATTTTTTTTATAAACATCGTGTATTCTCTAATTTTCCCAAAAACTTATAAAATACCACTTTTAAAAATTGATTTGGAAAATACCACTTTGAAAATGATTTCATCGATTGTTTATTTACTGTTATAGCTATTTTATAACCTGATTCTCATACCAGCAACTTTTTATAATTTATTTATTTATTTAATTAATAGAATTCTAATTTTGATTAAAAATTTAATATATACATATATACATATATAACTGAAAGAACATGAATTAAAAAGATAAAATATATATTAGTATTTTTTAACATAAAGATTTAATTAACAGTTTAATCTTAAAATTAAAGCATATAAACGTTGAATAAAATATTAAAAAATCTATTTAAAATTTTTGACTAATACTGCAGAAACAAATTACTTTTATAATAATATATATGTATATATATATAATATTTATTTCTAAAAAGATCCTTCTGAGTATTTGTCCTACAAATGTCAGTTGAAGGAAAAAAAAAAAAAAAAAAACTCAGATCCGTCTATTTCCCCAATTCACATATCCAGCCCAAAACCAAATTAACATTTTCATTGAACATAATTATTGCGAGAATTATTTGGACCTCAGTAGAAGTAATTTGGGCAAAAATGACTTTTTAAAATTGATACCCTTAGAAAGGTGGGTTTATTACGGCACTCCAGTCTATTCTCTCCAAACTTTAACTAAATTTACTTCTTATTTAAATTTTGAAATTCAAATATTGTTTATTGTACTCGTGATTATTCCAAAATATCCTTTATAATTAGAATTCTAATTTTCTTTTCTCATCCACCAACTCACTCATCTTCTTATTTGCTAGATTCATTATTAGTTTAGAAATGAAGAAATCTAGAACCTAAAAACTTAAGTACATCACAAGAAATAGAAAAACAAACTCATCATAACATAAATCCAAAATAAATTAATTGAAACAATATTCTTCACCAACAGTGATCTCCAATAAATTCATAATAAAAAAAATACAAATTTACTTTTTCTTTGTTCATATGTTATCAACATAAAGGAAAAAAGAAACCCATAAAATTTCATATGAGCAAACCTAAAAGAAGAATAAGAAGTACTTTTGTGACAATGGATATGTTTAGGAGGAGTGTGTGAATATATATTTTTTTATTTAAAAGAGATATATTTGGAGAATTTATTTTTATATGAATGCTAATTTTACTCTCTTTTACAATATCCCAACCACATTACTTGACACGTGTTAATATATTAAAATTGATTGTAGAAGCCACGTATCAGACAATGAGACTGAAAAGTGTAAAAGATAGTGTAAAAAAAAAGTGTATTTTGTACTTCTCTTCTTTTTATTCTTATAAAATAATTTTATTTAAGATTCTTTTGGTAATAAAATAAGTCACTAAAATAGTGTTTGTATATAATAAATAGATAGGTGATAATTGAGTCACCCTTTGAATCATCGCAAATTTTATAACTTTAATGATCGTTATTTTATTGATCATAATGATCTACCTTTCTGACATTATACAATTGTAATACCAGCCATGAAACATTTAAAAAAAATGGTACTAATTCTTTTTAGGGGAGTACTAAAAAAATCACTTTGTAATAAGAAGGAAATACAAAAAAAAAAATAAAAATAGATTTGTTCATTCCCATTACTTCTACAATTTTTTTTGAGTAAACTGCAAAAAAAATATCCTGAAGTTTGGCTATTCTGTAATTTAAAGCCTGAAGTTTGGACTTTACAAAATAATACCCTAAATTAAGAATTTCTGCAAATTAATACCACGAGATAACTTTTTGAATGACTTTAACTGATAAAGGACACCAATTTCCTTGAAATTAAGGAGAATAATAAGTATTAATTAATTTTTAATAGAGGATATTGTTATTTTTTTGTGACTAAAATTAGTCAAAAAATTAATTTAAAGTATTAATTTTTAGAAATTTTTAATCTCAGTATATTGTTTTACAAAATTCAAATTTTAAGATTTAAATTATAAAATACACAAATTTTAAGTTTTTTTTTTAAGAATTTTTTTTTTCCTCTGTAGTTCACCCTTTTCTCTTTTCTTTTCTTTTTCAGCCCGACAAAAGCAAGTCCATATATCCTTCTCACAAAGTTTGACCACCAGCTTTTACAACGTTTAAAATAAAATTTGGATTCAAATCCAATGGCATTCCACCTACTATCTAAACTTTTAGAAATTAATTTGGGTCCCAAAAGTTTGTATCCACGTGGGCAGTGAAAAGCTCCATAATTGTCTACTTAACCTCCTTTTTTAATGCAATGTTTTCTACCCGTTTTACAAAGGTATGTGTGACTGTGTGCCATATTATTATTAACCTAATCCAGTACAAAATCATACTTTTTTCGTTTTTATAATGGTTAGATCTAATGTAAAGTCCATTAAACGACAACAATTCCAATCGAATCTCTGTTGCCGATGAGAGTCGTCAGCGTTCGGTCACGGTTTACAGATTGTAAATAGTATATTAGTATTTACTTTTTAATATTGTGAAACCATCCAATATGGTGCCAAGATGGTGCACAAACCATCCAAGCCGTAGATCCTAAGTCAATATGTTCAGGTAAGATAAAAATGAACGAGCAAAGATGACCGATGTGAACAGTGACACATTTACAAGTAAAGACCAACTGACCAAGTACATATGCAGTAAGTATGGAGTTAAGCATCACATATACATGTAGGGCCACATTTTTATTTATTTATTTTTTTTGTGAACTCAAAATTCTGCAATACTAAATGGGGAAAAATATGTCAAGTATTGGTGCATACACTAAGTAATACTCATTTCTCAATGTTTACCATCAGAACTTTTTTCTTTTTCTTTTTCTTTTTTTTCCCCCTTAAATTTAGGGCTAATTATTACTGTACTAATAAAGACTCTGGGTAGTGGGTAAATTTCAAACATTAAATCATATGATATTAAACCATTTGCAACATCTAATGATATCAATATTGAAATCAATTGGTAGATAAATTTGACATATCCTATTGATCTTGGAGGTCATATGGCCATGGAGTCCCTGACATGTGATTGAGTTGAGTGCTTTATGGCTTACACAGTAGGAGTGGACAGTATATACAAAGAGAGAAGGGGCCAAATTTTTGGAGGGAACAGCGAGTGAGTCATAGGGCACCCCTTATTCTATAGGTACCAGATGATTCCCTTTTGACATGTGAATACCTTCTTTTTCTTGGATGAAGACAACATCTTCCCTACTGACCCCCTGACACCACCTTGGTAGTTGTGCACCTTTGTCATGCATCCACTAGCTGAGTACTTCGATTCCCCACTGCTCCACTCCCAACAATCCATATCTGGACCTGCTGAATCCCAGCCCAGCCCAGCCCATTAAAGGGGGCTGGGCTCTCTCTCTCTCACCATCTCTTTTATGGGCCCACATCCCCTCAATCTTCTTTATTAAATGAAAAACTCAATTCTTGTCCACACGTTAACCTTCTTTTGTTGCACTTTTAAAAAGGAAAAAATAAACCATTAGTGGTAGTAAATAAAGTAAGCAGTAGTCAATCTGTTAAAGGAGAAATAATCAATTAATTCTGAGTTTTTAGGTTTACAGTAAGAGACTAGTACATTATGATTATTACTTCGGGATCCACATAATTATACACCATTATTTCTACACGTTTAGCATTTTTCCGTTTATGTTGTGAAATTATAAAATAGGATGTGGGGTAATAGAATGAATCTTTTATATATAAACGTTATACATATATTTTGCGTGTGTGTAGACGAGGGGGTTAGAATCTTATTATGCCAGTTTATTTATAAATTTTAGAATAAAAGATTTTAAAAAAAATTTCTTTATGCTTTTTTTTTTTTGTTAAATCTGACTAATTCCATTCCTATGTTTTCTTGCTAATTATAAAGAAACTAACTATTCATTGCAAAATGTTAACCAACTTTCGCATGTAAATGTTTTATTATTATTATTAGTGTAACTGTGCAAGTACATGGTTGATGGTGGTAAACAACTAAAACATAACTTTGTAGTAACCCTACATGGGTTTAAAGTTTAAACATCACATACACAGTCTTCCGAAGCCTAACCATCATCAATATGGGACAACTCTTTTAAAAATAAACAAAATAAAAAATAAATTGCCTTGTGGCTTGTGCTAGTGTGTTACTACTCTTTTTGTTTTAAAGTAGTAACAGCATGTTACTATTACACTAGTTAGTAATAGTGTGTTACTACTTACTATTACTAACTACACTGAGACACTGACCCGTTGTGTTCTCTCTATATAAACCCTCACCCTAATTTATCTCCGGGAGGGAAGGGCCTCATACCCTGACGGAAAACCCACTCAACACTCTTTTTCACTGTCCAAGATCGTCATTCCCCACTCTTCTAAGCATCTCAGTTTCATCCATGGCGGTGCTACATAGATCTCTCCTCACTCTCAGTCTCACTCTCGCTTCCCTCTTCGCTCACATTCTAGGTATGTACTTTCTCACTCACTCACAACAGATCTTAACAAGACAGTTACAACATTAATTTTCGCACAATGCACGTCGTTTTACAAAACTGTATGTCGTTTTAAGCTTCTCTCCCCCCTTGCAGTAAACGACATCATTTTCGCCGGAGCAACTACCATAACCCTCTACAACAAGTGCCCCCACCCGGTTTGGCCCGGGATCCAGCCCGGGGCGGGTCAACCCCTCCTGGCCCGCGGCGGCTTCAAGCTCGCTCCCAACAAGGCCTACTCCCTCCGCCTACCTCCGCTCTGGTCCGGCCGCTTCTGGGGCCGCCACGGCTGCGCCTTCGACGCAAACGGCCGCGGCCGCTGCGCCACCGGCGACTGCGGCGGAGCCCTCTTCTGCGCCGGCGCTGGTGGCGCTCCTCCGGCGACGCTTGCCGAGATCACCCTCGGGAGCGAGCAGGACTTCTACGACGTCAGCCTCGTCGACGGCTACAACCTCGGGATGTCCATCACGCCGTTCCGGGCTGGCGGTGGCCCCGGAAAATGCAGCTACGCCGGCTGCATCAGCGACCTGAACGTGATGTGCCCGGCAAGCCTCCAGGTCCGGTCTGGCGACGGGCGGCGCGTGGTGGCGTGCAAGAGCGCGTGCTCGGCTTTTAACTCGCCTAGGTATTGCTGTACGGGCCAGTTTGGGAGCCCACAGTCGTGTAAGCCCACGGCCTATTCCAAGATTTTTAAGGCTGCTTGTCCCAAGGCTTATTCGTATGCTTATGATGATCCCACTAGTATTGCTACATGTACACGTGGCAACTATTTGGTCACGTTTTGCCCTCATCATCGTTGAGATCTAGTTCGTTTTTCCTTTTACTTATTTTTAGATCATTATTAGATTAATTAAGTTAGCTGAATATTATCATTATTATTATAGTTTTTGTTACCATTTTCTATTGTATGGTATAATATAGTACTGAGTAATGGGTCTGGCTTCTCTGGCTTGCATTAATAGACACTTTATTTTACTCCATTTACTGTTTATTATTTTTTTTTAACGTTTTCCTTGTTTATTTTTTTAGTTTTTTAATGTGGCAATATGTTTGGCAACTGGCAGAGGAATAAATGTTTTGTAGCCTTTGCTGTAGCATGTAGTATAATGTACGGATGAGAATGTGATTACATCATAGATTATCGACAATGGATGGGAAAAAAAAAAAAAGAAAGGAAAAGCGTCATATTAGATTCTAATTAACTTGATGATAGAAAACTTTTTTTGGGACGATTAACTCATATATGGATGGTGGTATGCTAAGTCTCGTTCTTGATAAAGGAAATAATACTGTTGTGAGATGATCCCACATAACCAATGATGTGATAAGCGCATGTCCTTGAACGTTACTGTTCTTTAATTTTATTTTCTATGTTAAAGCATTGATTGATTAAAATAGTAGTTCAATCAAAGATTGGTCATTGCTGCGGCTGCGGATTTAACGCTACTCACTAATAGTTGTCATCCAACCAATTAGCACTTTTTTCCAAGTACATCACAAAAGAACATGCAATTTTATACAATCTTGTTTAGGAGATTTAAAACATGTAGTAGAATAGTTATTTTAAAGAAGAGGCCAGATGCACTAACTTAAAAGTCTTTTCTCATTTAGGGAGTACGAGGTTCCTTCTCTTATTTAAAGAGTGCGGGATTGAGGGATAGAATTTAGAGAGTGTGGGATTGAGGGATAGAGTCTCTCATTTAGGGAGTGCAAGATTGAGGGATAGAGTCCTCATCGTCTTTGAGAATCCAATCAAAAGGATGACTTGAGGAATAGAGTCTCTCATTTAGAGACTGCGAGATTGAGGGATATAGTCCTCATCGTTTTTGGGAGCTCAATCGAATAGATGACTCTGAAAAATAATCTGTTATCGGAATCTCATTTTTTGGGGGTCCAATCGAAGGGATGACTCTGAAAAGTAACCCATTATCATAATCTTATCTGCCATTTTTTTATTACCGAATAAAAAGAATAGTTATTTTTAAGTGATAGTTGCCCTTTTAAGTTTTGAGATTGCTTGTCAGTTTCTACTGATAAATAGCTTTCAGGATATGATAAACTGTTGAGGGTAAATTTGTACGAAACAAAATGAAAATTCTAGAACACAAAAGGAAAAGAAAAAAAAAATTCCACTTTTTTGGGGAAGGGGAAATTTTTTTTTTTTTTTGAAAGCTAGTTATCTCCTAAATTCGTTTGATTAATTCCTTATTGTTTTTAAGACAATAGTCACCAGTTGCATAGCCATGTATCATACATGTGCCATAAGCAGGGACCGGGTGGAGCTTTGGGCCTTGCGGGGGCTCATGCCCCCTTCTCTCATTTTTATTATTATTATTTTTTAGAAAAGATCCAAAAATTATTTGTATTTACAAATTTTTAGTTTATATTTCATAGAAAGTTCTCACTCAAAAATTGAAAAAAATATTGAATAGCTCCATAAAATTGACAAAATATAATTCTAGTCCCCACAACACAAGAATCATGACATCGTCCCTGGCCATAAGTGTGCCTAATAAGTGCATTTACAACATAACTATCACTACCATGCTCGTGCAAGCGCCACTAGAGAGCCCACTTGTACAAATAATTTCACTTAGTATGTTTTACTCTTTTGCTTTATATTTGTACACTCTACAACATGCAATTCTAGAATTATTCTTCAACTCCAATGACTTTTAAAATCCTTAAACTCTACAACAGATTCTTTATTATGAAACAATGATTTAAATTGGTATACAATATTGGTAGCCTAACTATAATGCTCCAATTCCCACACCGGTTATACTTTGAGAAGATTATGGATATTTAAGTGAATGTTCGTAAGTTCAAAAGTACCTTCATGTTAGTACTTTTGGATGAGGCTTAGTGGTCTTATAATTAGTATCAGAGCCAACCCAATCCATATTTTTATGAGTCTTAGAAGGGTGCCATAAATCGTAATTGTGGTATGTGGACCCAGACTCTCTAGCAAGGACGCTAAGTACTTAACAAGGTATGTGAAGATCACTAGTATTTAAGTGGCGATCTATGTACCTAATGTATGTGAAGATTATGAGTATTTAAGTGGTGATCCATGTACCTAATATACCCAAAAATACTTTTAAGTGAGGCCCAGTAATGTTATACTAGTAGTAAATTAAATTCTAAGAGAACGAGTTCATGCCGACCTAAAGTGCTTTCTATATTTATTGCTTATCTCTTGAAAGTTATCAAGGTCGCATCTTGGTGGAGAAATATGAAAAATGATCTGGATAATAATATTAATGGTATCCTTACTCCATGGTAGCTAAAAATATTGTGTATAGAGGTATAAAAGATTTTATAAGTAATTATTTCTAATCGTCTACTTCTTATCGGTGGTATAATATCTAAGGGGTAAAAGTATGACTGGTAGTGGTCCTATTTCGTGAGTAACATCCTTTTCTAACTAAGGGCAAAAAATGTTGCCTTTTGTGTACGTCAATATAATCTGCTGCAGCAAAATTTTCTCTTTTTGCTTTACTACTATTATAGCCATTGCAATATTGTCATTAATAACTCTTCCTAACCCACCTTATGGTTATGGCTGTTAATCAGTGACCTCTGCACCTCTGCACCTAACCCACCTTATGGTTTTGGCTGTTAATCAGTGACCTCTGCGCCTAAGCAGAAACCCTAACGTTATTCAAAGAAAGGCCAAAAAAAAAAAAAAGAAAAGAAAAAAAAAGAGAGGCAGAAACCTAATTGTATATTTAAAAATATAGAAAATTCGGGTTAAAATCCAGTATTATTATTATTATACCAAACAATATTGAAAGCTGAGTGTGTCTTTTCACTATGCATTATAAACATAACATAAAGTATCGAAATTGGAAGTCATACACGTAGATTTTTTTTTTTTTTAAATTATACACCAAGTTCTTTAGAACACCTTCTTAATTTTATGACATGATTTAAGGCCTAAATAATTACGTGCAAAAAACTCAAATTAGAATTAGAAATTGATTGTGTGACCCTTTGTGTCACCTCCTGTTTACTCACCCTACAATCTTTTTTTTTTAAGTTTATTTTTATTAACAAGACAACCCTTAATAAAAATTGCATTAAAGCACCAAATAATTATTCTTACCTTAATTTTAATGCCTAAAATTAATAATAGGATACAGTCTCACCATTTAGCTACCAACCCCTGTTCACTAGAAAAGAACAAAAACTATGCAACCTACATCCTGCAACTACCGGCCGACTAAAAGCTTTCACGAACTTTTTTAATCACATAAGCTTTTGTTGTCAATTTAATCATTATCAAAAAATTCTAGCTACATACCACACAACAATACATTTTTATCCCGAGTAAGACAACAATATTCACATACGGCTTTCATAATAAATAGAATAAAAAACACACAAGCGAGATAGAGTCTTTAGGTGAGGGAGTTTTTATCTTTATTTTCCTTGCCTTGCTAATGATTTATGATCTATTGACCATAAAACCTTTGAACCCACCAGGAAAAAAAAAAAAGGCCGCAAACATTACAGTGATTTGAGTTAGAGTCTAAAACTGTGTACACATGAAAATACAGCTCTAAAACGGTTCGATGAATATTCTTTCAACTGTTAATTCTTTTGTATTCGATGTACTATTACTTTCTTTTTCTTCTTCTTCTTTTCTTTTTTTTTTTTTTTTTTCTTTGTCCCAAAGTGTTTACCAAATTTTAATTACTATGTAGCGCAATAATCTTATGAAGGTATATTGCAGCTTGATCCACACTGATAATTATTTTATAAGCTCTTTACTTTTTAATAAGATCTTATCAAATATAAGTACTCAATACCTCGTTATCAATGATGAATCAATTACATAGATTATTCCCAACATGACAATAATGTAAGTCTATTGAATCTGACGCTACTATGGCCAATCTCAGACATTGGCCTCATACATAGTAATTAAGTGCATCATTACAAGTAATAAACAATAATTTTCTTAAGAAAAATATTTTAAGAGCACCATACTCTAATAAAATATGGTCTGATATATAAATTTAGATGTAGACTCTTCAATTTTAGTACGTGATATTAAGTAGTAATGAAAATACTAAAATATATAATGTTGCTTAAAACTGTAAGTACTAGATCCACCTAAAAACCCTTTAATTAACCCTGTAGTATAAATTTCTCAAACCTACACTTCTATTAACATTGATATGTGGTGTTAAGCATTAATTTCCCATTTTTCATTGCTCTCTCCGTCTCTGATTAGTCCGAAGATTGACTAACAAGTTAACCATAGGGCTCAAAATTAATACTCAATTAAGTATGCTTTTCTTTTTCCGAGTTAGCTAGAAATACTAAAGGCATATGCATATGGTGCCCGCAAACACAGATATTTGACAATATAGTAGCTGAGAAGTACTGCAGCCAGACTCAGGTGAAGAGTGAGGTCACTCTTGTGCCACTTGCTATAGCCCTTTTTCACACATCAAAAATGGACGGGAAACAGCTGGGTTTGGACTTTGTAGGTCACCCATTATTTCATCTTTGAACTTTTTTTTGTTTCTTTTTGAAATCTGAGTAGCTTTCACTGTTTTTTCTGTTTTAATTTTTGGTTTTTTTTCCTTTTTTTTAAAAAAAAAAGAAAAAAGAAAAAGGAAAGATAAAACATTACTATTTATGTTAACTCTTTCCTTCCCTGTATTAGCCATTTTCTGTAAGCATTGTTCCATCATTTGCGTTGTTGTCGCTTCCTCCATGTTCTTAGTCTTACCCATTTTGCAAATTAATGAACCTCATAATTTTCTGCCAAAAGAAAAACATGCATGAGGAGCATCCCTAATGGGAGAGCTATATTTCATTCTAATTCTAAACTTTAGCATTTAGCCAAAACTTATGTCTCCAATAGTATTCTATATTCAAAATATTTTTTGGCATTATATTATTTGTTATGTCAAATGTAACACAAAGAATAGAACATGCTGAATTTTAGTATGTATATTAAAAACTTACAATTTTTTATTATATTTAATTATTTGTAAATTTTATAATGTTGCCAATTTAATACATGTATACTCTTTTTTATCTTCTTTTTTTCATTAAATATTATTCACAATTTTACTCACATTAAAATTTATAAATTAGAGTTTTCATCACTTACTTCCCACTCATATTTTCGTAAACAAACAAATAGAAAAAAAATATAAGAATATAAAAATAACAAAGAAAATAGTGGAAAATCATTCACATTTGATCACGATGTATTGGCGACCAATTGAAGAACATGTGTTGAAGCTCATAATCTTGATAAGTATTTGTGAAATGATCAATACTTTGATACTATGAACTTTCTTTTCTTAATCTTCATTAAAGGAGGATTCATCAAAATACCCCCCTAAGATCATGCTCATCAACAAGCTACTTTTTTTGTGGGGGAGATGGGGGGAAGTGTATAATTATAAGTGTTATTAGAATATGAGTAATAATTATATGATTGTTTTTCTCATTTAAATATAATGTAAATGATTCGAAGTTGGTAAATAAAGTGGAATTTTTATCATCAGTAATTACATGGGATATTATTAGTAGAAATAAGAAGATTTATAAATAAAAGTAGTGTTTAAATATAAAATATCATTTTTCTTAGCACGTATGCATACTGGAGCAAAATTTAAAAACTATACTCTAAATTTAGAATGTCATTTCAAATGTAACATTAAGACGCCCCTTTTTTAGCATAATTTATTGGAGATGGTTATTTTGATTATTACATATTTAAAATAATTTTTAGGATATACTATTTGTTATACTAAATATAGCACAAAAAATAGTCTATATTAAAATTTAGTATATGTTAAAATTTACGATATTATCATTGCCATGTGTTATTTACAATATTTTTATTATTTTAAATTTAAAATATGTATATATATTTTACAATATATGGCCAAATTTGATACATGTACATCTATTTCATTTTTTGTTCTCCTCATTAAATTTTATTTACAATTTGATCTTCACTAAATTTCAATAAATTAGAGCTCTCGTTCACGACTTTGCTACTCACATATTTCATAGAATAAATAAAAATAAAGAATATTAACAATAATGCGTGAAAATCATTCAAACTTGAAAGGTAAAGTGGAGTTTTTGTGGTTAGTAATTGAATAATAAAATAATAGGAGTTGATAGTAAAAAAAAGAAGAAGATATTTTCTAAATAAAAATAGTATTTTAATATAAGATAGCATTATTTTTAGCTTACACACAGAGCAAAATATAAAAAGTGTGCTAAATGTAGCATGGTATGCTATAGCATTAACACACTCTTTTTAGCATAAATATATGCATTGGAGATGGACAACACGGATGGAGCCACGCTTATTTCGTCTATCTTTCATTTTTCTACTTTTTATCTCTTTAAATGTTTTCTTCTGGATGGAAGAAGGGTTTCACTTTCTCATCATTAATATGTCTACTCACCACATATTGAAAGAAATTACACCCAACTTAAGAATTAAGTATTACCGATCCTTCTTATTCTTTTTATTTTCTCTTTTCATAATTCATTATTGATTAGTTGGGGTGCTTTCAAGTAGTCTTTATTAAAAATACATTAGGTGATCTTTGGCATATTCATAATTTTATAGTCCTTATTGTTAGTTTTGAAAACTTTTGTAGTGGAAAAATATGAACTATAATAATAGCTCATATAAATACGAAGATCTTAACCTAGTTATGTTAATTCAACAAACAAGATGAGAAAATAAACGATTTACCTCCTCTTGAAGTAATTAGGAAAGTTTCAAGCTTTCCTCTTTGACTCCTTTAAATCTTCTGGACTACTAACTTAGACTAAGAACCGGATGTGCAGTGTCTAAGAAAGAGAATAGGAAATTCTATGATGATAGTTATTTTTCTTGTTCTTATTTTTTAAGTCTCAACATATGAGAGTAAGAAATTTTTTTCTCTGAAAAAACTACAGAAAAAGTATATAAAAAAACTAACAATCACTACTATATAGGAGTAAGGTGGAAGAGTCCACTCCAAGTGGAACTCCTAGCCTTGTTTCCTTTTACTGCGAAAAGTTATCTAGTAGTTTCCTTTTAAAAAAAAACATTATAATACATTATCTAATAGAATTTTGTTATTTTTAAAAACTATCTAATAATGTCCTTATTTATCTAGAGACCTATATTTAATTAAGTAATAACTAATTATTTTGATAAATATATTTTTTAAGTATCTAAAAATTACAAGACTATTTAATAATACTAAAATATCTAATATTATTAGATAATTATCACCCTAATTAAATAATTAAAATCAATTACTAAACTTCTAAAAATCTACTAGTAGGCTTGGGCCACTAGTATTGGGCCAATCTTGATCCAAACTAATGTGGATTATGGCTTATTTACTTCTTCCAAGTCTATGATCCAATAAGCTAGTCTGGACCTATAATAATTATCGTCCAACAAATTTAAGGGGTTTATGGCACACTTGTGGTAATTTTGTCCTTAAAATTTTAATTTTGATAATTAAGCCTGTAGCAATTTGGTACTTAAACTGTCCAATTACAACTTGTTGTTAAATTTCTGACAAAAAATACATATAAGAAGCACGTTATACTATCCGAAAGTGTATTTAACGGAAAATAAATTAAATAAAAAAATTTGGAGAGAAGAAAAGATGCATTCTTTGCCTTTTCTTAGGGTTTTTGGAGTGGCATATTTGTAAAAAAATTTATGTGATTATTCATTTTTATGCTTAAAATTCGCAAATTAAATTTCAAATACACTTTTAGATCCTACCATGTGCTCTTCACCTGTATTTTTTGTTATAAATTTAACAACAGGTTGTAATTAAATCTATAGCCCAAATTGATACAAATCATAAAATTCAAGGGCTTAATTGCTATAATTGAAACTTTTAGAACCAAATTTCCACAAATTGGATACTTTAGGGACCATTTGTGCCATTAACTCTAAATTTAATTTATTAATAAAACTCTTTAATTATTGAATATAATTTCTTAACTCTCGGATTACTCCACTAAAAATCTAAAATTATACTCTGTATATTATAG
>JXTC01000495.1:169664-181901 GCA_002914845.1 Trema orientale | reverse complement strand
TCCTAGGTTTAACAGATAATGAATGACTATACCTACTGCATAGCAGATGTTAGGACTTGTACATAATAAGACATACATAAGACTGCCTTTTACAAATGTATAGGATATACGGCTCATGTCTTATTTTTCTGAAGGTGTTTTTGGACATCGCTCAAGAGAAAGGTGAATTCTATGATGAGAAGGTAAATTATGTTTCTTAGAGTTCTGCATTATATTGTAAATCTTACAAGAACATTATCTATGTACGATGCTTGAGATTGTGCTAATAGTTTTTCTTGCAATCTCTTATTAATTAGATTCCAAGAACATAGCTTGCCTTTAACACATTCATTTGGAAATAGTAAGCTAGCCAATATTTTATGTTAGACAATAGTTTTATATCCTTCCCAATGAGTAAAATGCTATATACTTATTAGACTAAGAAGACAGCAATTTTGTCTTTGATGCACTTCCAAACACAAGTTTCATCAAAGTTTTGTCTGAAACCGTAGGATTTGATAGCTTGATTGAATCTTAGGTTCTATGATCTCGAAGCTTGCTTAAGTCCATAAATGGACCTTTGCAATTGGCAAATCTTTTTCTTTTGGCCTTTGGCCACAAATCCTTTTGGCTGTACCATATAAATACTTTTGTCAAAATGGCCATTCAGAAAAGCTATCTTAACGCCATTGATTTATATTTCATTCATTTTGCATACTAGTTTAGTTGCTTTGTTTTATTTCTTTAAAATCAATATTTCGGTTGTTTGGATAAAGTTAGAGTTGAGATAATTTTAATACTTAGCCAAGACTTAGTAATCAATCCTCGTGGGTTCGACACTCTAACTCCTAAATCTATATTACTTGTGACCATGTGCACTTGCACGGGAGTGTGTGAGTATAATTTATAGTTGCACATTTCAACCAACAATAAATGGCTCATCAAAGGAATATTATTAATCGAAGCAAAAAACTTCAAATTACAATATAAGCATAAGGATTACAATTTCAAACTCCTCAAATAAAAGAGTCGAGAAATAGATCACAAACACAACTAAAAGCTATTCCAATAAGTTTATTTTGCTTCCCTTCTATATAATTTTTCTAAAAAAATTAGTTACTATTTCATTCTATGCTATAATTCTAGCTTTTGAGTGGTGGTCTTTCTAGCTGCTTACTTTGCTCTCTAGTTTCTTGCCAAATCCATAGCTCGAGACTTCAGTGTTATTTGTTTGGTATTTCCTCTATCACCACATTTAACATAGAGATATCTTTTGGATTTTAAAGCTCAATTTTATCATGCAAATTTATCCAATTGCTCAAAATTAATGAATTTTTGTTGTGTTAATAGTTTGTCTACCATCACAACACTCTATGTACAATACCAAGGACTTGGTGCAGCTAGAAGGTATAAGAGTATTCAAATAGACTTAAGTATAACTAGAGGAGAAAAGTTTTCTTCATAGTCAATCCCTTCTTTTTTTATATGGCCTATGGTTACTAACTTAGCTCTGAAATTCTCAAATTCCTATTCACTTCTTTTTTTCTCTTATAGATCCAATTTGCACCCTATGGGTATAGACCTTGGATTATTATTAGTCGTATTCATAAGGATAACCTAAATATCTTTCACTTTCTAGGGGAGGTATTAGTGATTTAGCAGATTTAAATTTTAGAATTTTAATAGTTTAATCCAAACAATAAGCTTGATTAAACCTCAATCAGGCAAGTTTTAGAATGCAACAAACATGTATTAAAACTAGGGGTGGTAATTCGTGTCAGCGGGTCGTGTCAACGTTCATGTATAACAACATATACCTCAACCCGAATCTGGCCCGTTTCATAATCGTGTCAGAAATTCTAACCCGAACCTGACCTATTTGTAAATGGGTTGACCCGATACGACCTCATGTAACCCGTTTTTTCATATGGGTCATATTCGGGTCAAGATAACTCGACATGACCCGTTAACCTGTTTAATCTAAATTAGCTAAAATATTTTTTTAAACCATTTAAGATAAATTCATACATGTTTTATGGCCTTAAAACACTAATATTTACCAAAAATAAATTAAATCACATAAAATCTCAATATATGTGCATAATAAAGTGTTAAAAATACACTAATATTTTCAAATAGGTATTACACGGGTCATAAACAGGTTAGCTCGAAATTGATTCGTTTAATAAATGGGTCATTGTGGGTCAGTTTTGAGTTGGTGAGTCAATTCAAATCCGACTCGTTTAATAAACGGGTTCGCGTGTTCAACCCGATTTTAGTCTAAACACGTTTAAGGCAAACTTAAATACGCTAACTCCGTGCAGGTTTCGAATCGTATTGTCGTGTCATATCATAAATAACCAGTTCTAGTTAAAACCATATCGGAAAATTATAAAACTCAAGCAAAATGGCAAAAGAGAAATTTATAGATAAAAATTGCTCAATAACTTAGAAGCAAAGAAAACTAGTCAAGATCGAGACCCAAGTGATGAGGAGGTTATTTACTTATAAATCAAGTAGTTTTTAAGTTCAAATATTTGTGCATTTCCAAGCGTTTTTGTTAGTATGATATTATTTTTGTGTTTTTATGGTAGGAAGTTGAGAAAAATAAGATTTAGTCAAAATATGGTACCAAAATGGGTGTCTAAAGCTGAATGTAAACTAAAACCATAGAAGGTTGCGATTGTGCAACGTTGATCACCAGGTCGTCATAGCACTAGAAAGCCTTACACGGCCGAGTAAGCTCGTTGCGTTATGAATTTCTTGTGGAAATTAGTAATGAATTCTATAATGTTTGGTTAGAATTTTTATACTATGATTTGGTTTATCCTATTTACATCTTGTTTTGATTATTTTGTTTATTGTTGGTCTATTTTCCATTTTTATTCATTTATATTTCTCCTTGCTCAATGCTTCTAATTTATTTGGCCAATGAATTAGTTGATCTTAGGTTATAATTTTGATACTTTGGAGAGATTAATTTCATAATCCGGAATTGAGAGACATAGTTTAGGTAGTTGTGAGACCGGAAGGAGTTCAATGCCTAGATAATCACTTAGATAGTTTGGGTTATTATGAGTTTGGAAAGTGAGCGATATTTAACTTCCATTTGAGTGCTTAAACTTAATGAACACTTAACTAATCTTGTTAGATAAGGATATCGACTTAGGTTAGTTAGGTGTATTACCTCGTTTGGCGCTTGGGAGAGGTAATAAAATGAGATTAGATTCCTCTGTTAGTGAATTGAATGGAATTAGGCCAGTAATTACTCAATTTGACGAACTTAGGAGTAATTAGGGGAAATTAATTCCTAGTACATTTGTGCATAGTTTTGTCCATATTTTATTTAAGCTTTATTTTTTTAATCTTTGTTTTTATTTATTTCGATTTTAAATTCATTTAGTCTTTATGCCTAGATAAAGTTAAGGTTGCGATAATTCTAGTACTTAGCGATAATTTAATACCCAATCTCTGTTAATCAACTTTTCTTGTCGATATATTAAGTAGTCTTAATTTCTATTAGGACATTAAAGGTTAGTCAATAGAAGGAAAAATTATAAATTGTAAATTTGATAATTGTGTTTCGACAACAAAAAGCTTTCTTATCACTAAGCACCAAAACTCACCCTAAACCTAATTTCCACAATAAACCCATTGTAAAATGAAAAAAACAATATACTTTGAAAAAAAAAGTCTTGTTTCTTTTTCTTTAGAAAAGGTAAAAGTACTCTCGTTAACTTTTGTTTATAAGGGTGATCACGGTCCGGTTTGGCCGGATTGAACTCCCCATATACTGACCAAACCGCATGTGCCGTTTTGCTAGATCACTAGACTGCATGGTCTGTCATGGTTAATCAAAACCGCCCAAACCGCAACTACACTTTGCGGTGCGGTTTGGGCGATTTCCACGGTTTGAGTTTTGGACTTTTATAATGACGGACTTGGGCTTTGACAGATTAGACCTTTACTATTTAAGCTTTATTTAAAAAAAAAACCACTTTTTTAAATAAAGAAAAAAGAAATATATCACATCTTTTACAACTTAATTAAAAGTCCAAAAATCAAACAAAAAAATAATTATTTACCATCATTTAAAATATTAATCATAAAAAATTATAGCAAAAATATATATATTACAAATATTTCAGCCGATTCAATTTGAAATCGACAGCATTCATCAAAAACTGCAAACCGCATCGCACCGCACCCGTTGGTTTTGTGTTTTTCTAAACCATAACTGGTCGTAGATGGAAAAAAAACTACCAATTTCAGTACGGTTTAGTTTGCTGTAGTCGGTTTCTGTGGTGCACTGGTTTTTTTGAACACCCTTATATGTTTATGTCTATTAATCTGATGGGTAGTTTAAAACATATTTTCATAAGTTTTTGTCCTAATATCCGTCTGTTTCCAACATTTTTCCCTTTATCGTATTTTCTTTATGCGTTTGGTATAATTTTCCCTATTTTTCATGAGATCCCAATACATTTTGCTTTCCCAAAAATACCGTCGAAACTAGTATTTTGGTAAAACATCGAGGGTTTTATTGTTATTTATGTTTCTTTAGTCAAGAGAAATCGTGTATTGAACATCGTACTTTCATACATGAGGCATTACACCCGTTAATTCAACAGGTGCGCAGAGCATAGTATTAATCAACCACACACTGATCAAATAATTTCATATTAAATATAATTTGTGGGATAACAAGTATAGCCAATAAACAACATTTGGCTCGCATACAAGTAGTTTGAGAGGCCCATTAAATAAGAAAAATACAACATAAACAATCCGAAAAATAACAACAGAAAGAAAATCAAGAGCAATAACATAAAACGATATCAACCACACAACATGATGAGATTAAAAATAATGTGAGGAAAAATAACCCAAGCCATTTATAGAAAGAGAGCGTTTATGATGATGATGATGATGAGAATCAGATAATGTAGACTCGACAGATGGATTGATCTTAAAAGCATGTGAATGTGCCCACGAGATCCGACCTCTTACAGCTGATGAGTAACACGTTTGTCTGGGCAGTATCCATAGCGAAGTTAAGCTGGTCGATGCCCAAAACACTAGATGCAAGTTTGCAAAGGCAGGAGCGAGCATTCTTTCTATTAAGACGCTTGATTAATTTGCAGCAATTATTGGTTGGCTGCAATTGAGGCGACACTGTTGTTCTACAATTAGCTGCGAGTCTCGTCCTAGAAATTGGACAGCGTGGCTGAGAATAATGGCGGTGCGGCTGTAGGGACTTGGAGCAAACCATGGTGAAGAAGAGTAAGTTGAGGGAGAGGAGGAGGGCAATAGAGACTTGAGCCTTATTATAAGAAACCATTTTTCTCGAAATATATACGAGTTATTAAGGGCTCAAGTCCTCTTCTTAATTTCGAGCTAGCTATAACTGGGGAGAATTATTGGATCTGATGGAAATGTTTGAAGTTGGCTTGTGCTTTTTATAGATATCTAAAGATTATGGCTCTCTATTATTATAGTATTAGCGTGATTTGTTTTCTGATTCTGTAGCCTAGCGAGTGCTTAATACGTAATCTTTTCTCTAAATGGTTGTTGCAGATTTGTACGTGTTTTATATGATATGCAAATCTTCATCGTGGCCTCCAATACTTGCAACAAGAGCATGGCAACACGCCGTGAAAAATGGATTTGTTCTACAAAAATGCCCAATAAAAAATCATTTTGAGTAATGCTATAGAACACCGTATAGTGCCCAACACCATATGATATATGTTAGTATGTTACTAACTAATATTTATAATTATATTTCAAATAGGATATATGTAGGACTCAATTTAATAATTAGAATCACCAATAACAAACTGACACATTGTTGTGATGCTGTACACCATTGGTGCTCCATAGATATGACCCTGCTTTCAATACATATTTATTTATTTATTACTTTAATATCTTTTTTAACTTGTAATGATTAGATTTTACCATTAAACCGCTCGTAAATTATTTACTACAGTGGCATATAACTTATTAACTACAACTTAATATATATATATATATATATATATGTATATATAACTACTACTACTATAGGGCTTCCCTATATATATATATATAGGGAATGAGTATAATATGGGCTTTTTTTATTCTCTATCAATAGTAAAACCAATATCGACTTTTAAATTTTAATTTAACGATTATAATTAATTATGTTGGAACTTGTTCCAATGTAAATTAAATAATAACGTATGTATTTGTAACTATCAGATTAAAATCTAACGGTCAAAATTAGATTCTCTGTTGATAGCGAATTAAAAAATATATATACCTATTATACTAGCTCCCACATATATATATATAGGAGTTGATAGCGAATTAAAAAATATATATACCTATTATACTAGCTCCCATATATATATATATAGGATCATTATTCTAATAAGTTTTTTTTAACCTATTTATAGTTTTTTTTTTTAGTTGTTAGATCATTATCTAATGGGTATAATTATTTGAGTAGTTGGAAAAAAAATAATGATAATAAATGCACTTTATTTAGTGTTCTTTCTCTTTTAACTTTTTACTATAAAAAGATGTGCATGATAAATTTTATTTGGACAAAACAATACATATGTTAAAAAAAAAAATACATACTAGAGTGGTACCCATATATAGTATGTGACTTATTTACCACCAATATATTTTTTATTATACCTCGATATTTTATTTATTTACTTTTATTAAGTGGTTTGTCATCTATTTACCAATGATATTTTATTGTATACACTGCTATATTACTAATTTACTGCTGATAACGGTAATATATTACTTATTTACCATTGATCAATTTAAATAGAAAGAGAATTACTTGAGGTGCATAGTTTATTTTCAATCCTTTTCGTCCCCTATTTGTTTTCCTCTCTTACAGAAGTGCTATGGACAATTTTATTTCACTTAAATTGCTTTAGTAAAAAATAATAAGGAAAACATAAACTTAAATGGAAAG
Source organism: Trema orientale (assembly GCA_002914845.1). Taxonomy (NCBI): domain Eukaryota; kingdom Viridiplantae; phylum Streptophyta; class Magnoliopsida; order Rosales; family Cannabaceae; genus Trema; species Trema orientale. The sequence goes on along the minus strand of JXTC01000495.1, from coordinate 174,943 downwards.
AAGAAAAATAAACCAAAGTCATTGGTTATAAACGTTCTAGTACAAACCTTCGACCACATCGCCCGATAGCTATTTAGTACCAAGCTATCCGACTCAAGAGCCTAAAAAGCAGAATCCTTTGATATAAAAATTAAACATAAGCAAGAAACTCCATCCAAAGTAAAACCTGTGATTTGTGAAATAATTATCAGTGATTGTAAATGAAAATGATGAAATTTTATAGTGGTTCAACACGATAAAAGCCTACGTCCACTGAGTTTATAATATTGACTCTTGAGATATTACAGAGAGTTTCAATCACTACCCGTACGTAGTGTGTGTTTTGATGTATTTGTCGATTCTAGTAATGAGGCTCCTTGAGACTTTTAAGATAGCAACGTACGGTATTCTATTTGTGATAAGAAAACTAATTATTCAAAAATAAATATAGGATATTGATACAATCAAGTATAATTCTGAGAATTATCTTAATTTTACTGCAAATATTTTTTTAAATCTTCTTATCCATTGTTTCAGGACTAATTTTCCTCGTTCTTTTTTATTCTATGTGCTTCTAGGCTTTCTGAACAATATTGGAGGAGGTACCTTAATATTCCACAAGGAGGAACTTGGTTATAAGTAGGAGGATGACAGTTTGAGCAATCTGGCTGTAGTTAAATCTTCTCCCTATTTGCAACTACTCTTTGAACATTCGAGCTGGTCGATAGCATTAATGACACCTGCCTCGGAACATGTGGGGTCTTTTAGTTTTTAAAGTTAAATTGTAAGATCTTAATCATCTTCCCGCTTTAATCTGGCCTATTTGATCATCATATTAAACATCGGTAGTTGGATCTGTCATTATTTGTTTTTTTAACGGTTGAGAGCAATGAGATCAAAGGTTTAGAGCAATGCTATAAGGCACCAGTGGTGCCCAGCACCACAGTGACATGTTTGTCTATCACTGGATGATTTAATTAATGAACTGGGTCCCACATGGGTCCCACCTGAATTATAATTATGATTAGTCAGTGACAAAGTGACACGTTATTGTGGTGCTGGGCACCACTGGTGCCTCATAGCATTATTCAAGGTTTATATCCTTTTCCTTATAATTAATGAATTAAGGCATCCCTCTTTTTATTTCCTCTTCATTCGAAAGTTCAAAGAAAGTAAGAAAGCTCCGAAGGAAAGAAAAAGAAATTTTCTCCCTTCGATCAAGATTCACTTCTTTTATCTCTGTTCTGCACCGAGTTGTCATTGCTTGCTCTTGGATTTAAAATCGTCAGTCTCTACCATTACAGCCACCCATAATCAAAGTTAGCATGGTTGTCCGAGAGGGGTTTTGAAAAGGGTTTTGGATACTTATACCTATTTTAAAAAAAATATTGCCAAATTTACGACCTTTCAAAAATAATAAAAATTCTGTACACTTTTTTAAGGCATTTTTCTAAATACTTTGAAAGCTAGAAAATACGGTGGCATTTTAGTAAATAAGTTATCTTTTTTTTATACAAGAAACTATAAAGGTTTCCTGGAAACCAATTTGGTTTCTTATTAGCAGAATATCCTGTACGTAAATAAATTACAGGATACCACAAAGGTTTCTTGAAAACTAGTTTGATTTCCTTTAGCAGAATACCTCGTGCGTAAGTCAATCACAAGAAACCACGAACATTTTCTAGAAACCATTATGACTTTTTTTTTACAGAATGTCTTGCAGCTAAATAAATCATAGGAAACCACAAAGGTTTCTTAGAAACCATTGTATTTTTCTTTTAGCAGAATGCCCTGTAACTTACCAAGTCACAGTAAATAATGAAAGTTTCCTAAAAACTATTGTGATATTCTTTTTGCAGAATGCCCTATAGCAAAAATTGGGTGAGGCATTGTACAAGGATGCTGAAGAATATGATCAAGTTCTCAAATTAAGTATATTTTTGAAGTAAAAGCAATAGAAATATGTATTGGTTTCTGGATTCTGGCAATTAGTTTCCAATAACTAAATTGGTTTCTAATAATGAATGATAAAATTAACCAAATAGTTCTACTATTTATGATAGAAACTAATTTGGTTTTCAGTTTCTATTATTTCTAATAATGAATGATAAAATTAACCAAATAGTTCTACTATTTATGATAGAAACTAATTTGGTTTTCAGTTTCTATTAATGAAATAGTTATAATATTTATGGTAGAAACTAATATAGTTGTTAGTTTTTAGTAACCAATTTGGTTTCTAGTTTTCAAAAATTAATTAATTTATGGTTTCTAATAATAAATTGGTAACTAGTTTTAAAAATGATCAACTACAAGTAGACTAGTAGCAAAAAGAAATAAGAAAAAATAGAAATTTTAAGATGTTATTTGGTCTTTCATACAAAAAGTGAACTACTAGCTAAAATAAGTCTAAAAAAAGATAGTATAAAAATAAGAATTTGTTAGTAAGAATAAAAAATGGAAATTCTAAGACCTTATTTGATCTTTCTTAGTAAGAATTTATTATTTTTCTAAGAAAGATAGTATAAAAACAAGTAAAATTTTGGACATCGTATTTTTGATATTATTTATCAAAAGGTAGTACTAGGTGTCATTTTCTCTTTCGAAAAAAACTGCCTTTTGGGTCCAGAGTAAGATTGTTGGGTCATGGCTTTAATTAAGCCATTAGTTTGGGTCTAAGGCCCAATTTATTCTCTTATACTTTAAGGGCTTCTTACAGAAATTCAGGCCCATAGGATTAAAAAGTAAAAAATACCGTATTGATTTAGAACAGTATCATTTTTGAAAAGTTTTTAGAAAAATATCAGTTTTAATAAATATTTTTAAAAATACTATTTTTCTTCAAAATTGGTGATTTTCAGTGATACTTGAGGTAACTAGTTGAGTTACTTTGGGTAACCAATCTAGTTATATGAAGTAACCAATCAAATCACTTCAGTTAATTTGACAAGTCACCTCGAGTATCTCACCAATTAATAACAAATGGTATTTTTTTCCTAAAAACTTAGCCCTAAGGAGCCCATGTATGATTAACTCTTGGGCAAGTTGAAATGGTCGCAACGGCCAGGGAATATGGCGCAATCGCCAAGAAGCTGGTGACCACATGGTTGTTGGTGATCAAATGGCAAAACCAATTACCGATTTTGACCTAGACTAATTTCCGTCAAGGATGGTGTATAGGAAGCTCGTAGTCCTATAGCAACACTATAAAAACATTGAGGATGTAACCCTCATTATGGTCGTTGAGGGCCACATACTAGGTCTACCATAGATGAGTACATCACCGTTTATGGAGGATTCTAAGCCTTTTAAATCAAGTGACTTCTACGGAGATGCAGCTAAGCATAAAAGCTCAAATGCATAAAGAGCAAAGCAAAATAAAATTTTTCCAACTTTCAATAAACAAGCTAGTTTAGTTTCACAGCATGATGAGGTAAAAGCAATTTCCTTAAGTGAAGACGAGCTAAAACTACTTTGCATGTTCGTTTTGAAAGTGTTCATATAAATTGTGTTCTAATAAACATAATAAATGATATTTTGCGAGCAAAGAACTTTATTTTATTAAAAAGTTAGCTACTTCACATAGCATATACTACTATCAAATAAGCAAAAGTAGAAATAGCTACAAACATAAATAACTACTCTATACTAAAAATAAGATAACCTAAATATAAAATAATAGCTAGAAGAGCAGAAAGGAATGTTGCATACACCAAGAATAAGGCTCTTCTTTGAAAGATGCATCAATGTATTTCTGAGACTCAAAAAAAGATCAATATCGAGGAGTTCTATATGCCCTGATTTGCATCTAAGGCTTCTAGAATGAAAGATACTCATGACTTGAGTGTGCGTTTGGCCTTCTATCCCTTGGCATGGCCACTACTTGGCTTGGTTATCATCTTCTTATTCAAAGTCGATTCATTCTCAACGTGACCGTCACCAATGAAGAATCTGACCATCTCAATATAGTTGCCTCCCTAAAGATCGAGAAGTAGAATACTAGATAATGCAACTGTAAGGTATACCTCACATTTCAAGTTCCCTTCTTCTTGCATTTCTCTTTCAAAGCATTATATTCGGGAGACTCAAGAATGGAGGTGTATCAAAAGCCTCATTAGCAATTGCCAGTTCCTGTCTATCCTCATCACATTCCTTAGTAAGGATAGCCATCCAAGACCCAGACTTCTTAAGTTTTTCATCTAAATTTTTGTTGGAATTAAAAAGTCCTAAGATGGTGTATTGTTCAATTTTAAGCAAATTCATCACCTTCTCGAGCTTTAGCTGGTTGCTTGCAGCTATCTCAACTTACAGGACGTTTTCATCAATACCCTTAAGAGCAAGCACATTCAGTTGTGGCAAAAAATGAAAAAAGAAAAGGATAAAAAAATAGGTATAATTCAAATCATTTATCAAAGACCTTTCAGAAACTTACCATCAAGGTGAGTTTAGCGACAAGATGAGAAATGCTCGACCAAGAAGTCCTCTCGACTAAGTACCAATTCTCCATTGTGGAAGAGTACTCGATTTCTACGTAGTTTCTATTAAAGTTAAATGCTTGATTAGTAAATAAAAATGATGAAAATTTTATTAAGTAGCATCATTTTTCCTATGTTGAGTTTATGTGCTTAAAAACGTTTGTTATTTTTTTATGAAGCATGTGAAACTAAAGTCATTTGCCCAAAATCATTGCCTTTATTAATCCTTGAACCTCCTCAACATTCTGCCATTTGGCCTAAGGATCACAATTACCTCATCCTCCTTCACAAGCTCCTTCAGTTTACTCCAGGAGAAAGTAGCTCACTTGGAACCTTGTAGGATAGATTTGCCCATATCGAGTCTAGAAAGGAGGCTCTGGAGGTTCTCGCAACAACCTCGACTTGCTCGATAAGGCGATTGAGAAGGGATTCTCCTACCTAGCATATTTCGTAAGCAATTAAATTCTTCATGGCATCCCTTTCTTCTACCTCAAACCCGTTGATTACTCAAACTCGATCTAAGCTAGCTTGGGTGATTTGAGGGTGAGAATAATATGTTGGAATTAAAATGATTTTTGCAACGGAAGATTGGCCCAGAAACATTCAAAAATTTTCTCAAAACAATTGACTATATGAGTGCATATTATTAATTATGAAAACAGGAATATACAAAGAGAATAGATCTAATACCTCTTATAGCCTATCAGCGGATCCTAGCTTTTTTGTCTTCCAAATCACGATTTTCCAATCCAAGGCTCAAGCACAACTGGATAAACGTGTGAGCATTGCGTACAATTTCTTAAAAACACACACTTTAGGCACTTG
>JXTC01000495.1:150799-162481 GCA_002914845.1 Trema orientale | reverse complement strand
ATCATCTTCTTTGTACAATACAAGGAAAAAGAAAGAAAAATACAACAAAGCCTATACCCCAAAATTAGAGTTTACATATTTTGATCTAATCAAAATAAATTGTAAAAATTTTAACACCTAAGGAACCATATAATTAATGACCAAATATCAACCATACATTTATCATATGATAACTCATCCATTCATCATCAAATACATATAAAAAGTAATGCAACACCCACTCATGCATACAGATAATTATATAAAATACCTCCATTGTGATGTCAACACATCAATAGTCCAGATAAGACTATTACATTTTCAATGTTAATGGACCGTACTAATAATATTTAATTAAAGATCCCAAATTTTAATTAATTATTATGGACTATATTTAGTTTATTATCCATAAATTTAATCCTCATGTATATAACACTTATATACTAAATTTGTGGTCATATAAATAAACTAGGAATTTTCTGATATTTAAAGACGTACCAATTATGCACAAATTCAAATAAAAAAATGTCATTTTATTAATTCAGCAAATATCCAAAATATACATGCTTTTAGGGCATAAACCCTAACATAATAAGTTGCACAAATTAACAAAAAATATGTTAAACAATATACCGATAGTGTGAGGAACAAAAAAAGAAGGATGAGCGAGGAGCCCTACAAGCAGAAGTGAATTTCCTAATCTTAAAGGGAGATAATCTATAAAATAAATAAAAATAAAAAAGTATTGGTATTTCTATTCTCCAAAATTCGATGAGTAATTCTCCATCAAATTTTACTTGGGTTTTACCATGCATCCAAGTAGTAATACTCAACAAAATGCTTCTTCTTCATGAGAGCATTTTTAAGATTGTATATATAATACACTCTATAGGGAGAAAGCCCCTCAAATCCCTGTTGATGGTAGAGAATACAAGACAAGATAGATTACACCATCTATTGGGTGTCAATTTTATTGACGCAATATCAAAGTAATTTATGGTGCAAAATATTGTTGCAAAAGAAGCATCCCCATAGGTTTGCAAGATTTGTTCGTTGTAAGCATAAAGATGCCAAGGAGGATAATCAACACTCCTGCTTGAAGTCGAGATAAGAATTCTATAAGGTTCTAGCCCTAACACATCAATCACCTCTTCGCAGTTGTTTGCATTGACCACTAAAGAGATGTTTGCAGCTGTAAATTTAGAATTTGTTGCCATTTTCTGGAGCAAAATTTCCTCATATCACCATTTTGACACCCACCAATGACTTGAGTAGAGGTACTGACATATACGGCAACAGTAACTTCCTCCACCTGAAAAGAAGTTACTTTCTCCTTGTTGCCATCAAATTCATCAATCTCCCTTATAATAAAATCAACCTCCTTGATATTGAGATCTGGATTCTCGATGACTTTTCTTCTAGGATCAGCACTTGAAGTCATCAATCTCTTTGCCTCTCTAACTTACTCTTGAAATATATGCCTAAAACTTGAATCTAAGACCAATGAGAAAACCTCGATAATATTATCCAGACTTCCTCCTTGTATTTTAGTACTGGACTAAAACCCTAGTTACCTGCAAATAGGAAGGCTACACATGTGCTAAGTACCCTAATAAGATGAACAGGAAAGGACGAGGAGCAAGGAAAACATTTAACTTAGAAAGGATATGAGAAAGCTTATCGGCAACGAAGAAGATGACAGGAGAGAGAAAATCGAAGCAATGTCTTTGGAAAACTATCTTCAGACCACCACATAACCTCAAATAATGACGACGGAAAGTGTAGAGCTTCACGGCCATGAGCCTATCAAAGATGATGACGACACAACATAGACATGGTGGCGATAATGTATAATGAAGAAGAAATCAGAACAAAATGGGATAATGTATTACCTAATTAAAAACTACGATGATTTTTTCCAATGAAAGGAATCTGATTACGAGGCTCCCTCTTTATGGGGAAAAGAGAGACCTTTGATCTCCTCGATCTTGCCTATAAAAAAATAATAATAACATATCTTATAATGACTCTCATTTAACATCAGATCCAATGGACTAGATCAAAGTAGGAAAACCAAAATCAATAATTTCATTAAATTCAAAAAGATCCATGTATTTCAATTCGTCTACCATCATAAATTTATGTTTGTCCTCAAAAGATCAACCGTCACCCCGTAACGATACACCACTTAAACTCAACGAGCTCATAGAAATAGCTCTAAGGAAGAATATCACACAAGAACAATTCAGTCTAGCCATAGCATAAGCAACATTCAAGACTAAAGTCTTGTGCGTGTTTTTCTACCAGCTCAGTAAACACCAGCAAGTCTCTTTGAATGTCCAAATATACAACTAGACTAATTTCCCGCCATCTCCTCTCAAACACGACTTTCCTCATCGCTACTCAAATAAGCACCTCGAAGGAAGTCAACCAGGAAACCCTTAAACACATGAAATTCTATACAATTAGGAAACCAATCACAAAAGGAAGGATTTGTGAGAATTATGCAGATAAACAGATTAAATTCAGGATGATTACCAATAATTTATTCCAATTGCCCAATTATCTATACAATTGTAATTTAATTCGAATATTTGATTTCTTGATCCAATATGAGAAACTATGTCCTCCCATGATTATAAATAGCAAGGCTCACCATCAAATAAAGATACACACGGACAAATAAAATGCTAGTATAATCTCGCCATAATAAATAAGTTTTTTAATACAAAAACTCCTGAATTTGAAACAAATTCAAATTAATAAAATTAATCATGAACTCAATTTTTTGGAGCAAAACTCTTTGAAGTCCCTAATATTAGTTCTATTAGAAAAAAAATGTGTTTTTGTTAATTTTTCTTTGCGGTTAAATCTCCATTTTTTTTATTTATGGCTTTAGGCCCTCATTCTTAGATTTTGATTTTAATTTCACATTAATCCCTTTTAATATTTTCTGTCTAATACTGTTATTAATTAGCATTTGCCCAAAACGTGCTCATCTCAGCATAGGTAAAATTGGAAATAAATAGAAATTATTATTATTATTATTTAAAAAAAAGATCTGGATTATCATTTTTGTTTAAGACGAATGTAAGAAATTAGAAAATTTTATATGATTCTAATATAGATTAAATATGTATATATCTAGAAAAGAGGTATATGAATATATTGCCAATTTTATGGGACATATATTACTAATTTTATGTTTTGTTGTTCCAATTTTACACGACATATATTGTCAAAATTTTATATGGTTTCAATATGAATCTACTTTGGTCTAAGTATTCATATACTTAGAAAAAAAAGAGAGAATACTTGGACCAAAGTAGATACATATTGGAACAGTAAAAAATTTTCTCATTTTTTTCTCTTCGTCTTGAACGAAAATGGTAACCCAGCTCTTTATTTTTTTAAATAATAATTTTCTTTTATTTCCAATTTCAGCCCTGAGATGAGCACGTTTTGGGCAAGTGCTAATTAATGGTAGTTTTGGACAAAATTGATTAAAATGAATTGACATGAAATAAAAATATAAAAATGAGAACCTAAAAACCACAAATAAAAGAATGAGAATTTAACTATAAAAAATGCTAACCAAATACAATTCTTTTCTAACAGAACTAATATTAGGGATTTTAGAGGATTTTGCCCTAAAAATTTGAGTTCAGAGTAAATTTTACTAAATTGTTATGAATTTAAGAGATTTTTTGTATCAAAAAACCTAATAATTAATATAGACTTAATAGATGTAGGTCAAACTTATTGGCAGAACCATTGTAAAATTCAGTATTGTTTGTTATTTATTTATTGTTATCATTAATTATAAATCAATCTGAAAAGTCAGAATCACATGTGAAAACCTTTAAAACATAACCTAGTTTAATGAAATTACAGAATAATATAACATAGCTTAATAAAATCACAAAATAATAATAATAATAATGAAAGAAGCACGAAATAATAATAATAATAGTAATAATAATAATAATAATAATAATGAAAGAAGCACGAAATAATAATAATAATCTATATATATATNCTTTGTTATGACTGGTTGTAATATATACATGTATTATATAATATTGTATTTAATTTAATATTAATGATACTTTATAATAAATTTAGTTCATCGAATCGAACTAATGATTGTGCTACATTCGTCTCATCAAAATAAATATAGAGAGAGATAAATACATAATTTAATGTTTTATAAAATATTATATTTAATTTAATATTAATGATTCCTTATATTAAATTTAGTTCATCGAACGTCAAAAAGTTGTGTTACATTCGTCTCATTAAAATAAATAAAGAGATAAATATATTTTTTGATGTTGAAATATATTGAACCTAACTATATCTTTGATCACTATTCTATTTTTAAAATTTTTAGAAAAATCCTAATTTTTTCATGGTATGATTAGTCCTAATAATTATTTTTCTTTGCTATGATTGGTTGTAATATATACATGTATTATGTAATATTGTATTTAATTTAATATTAATGATAGCTTATAATAAATTTAGTTCATCGAACAAATGATTGTGCTATATTCGTCTCATCAAAATAAATATAGAGATAAATATATTTTTTAATGTTGAAATATATTGAACCTAATTATAAATTAAGCTTAATGTATGTAATATTAGTACAACTCGCGCAAAGAGTCGTATAACGACTAGTAATAATAATAATAATAATAATGAAAGAAGCACGACCCAATGTTCAGAGAATTATTACATGAGGCAAATAAGGTCGGAAATAAGTTGTTCCATTGTTTCCCCGTTTTAACGCATTTGAGAAGCCATCGACCAATATATAGGAAAACTAATCTCAAGTTCAAAAATAGTTAATCGCCCTCTTCAACTCAATTATACCATCTGACGCACGCCAACATGCAATCAAAATGTTCCTCCCAAGCCTTCCATTCCCCAAGCTCCTCCCAATCCCTCGCAACACCATAACCATTCCCCTCGCATTCTTCTTCACCCAACGACATCAACCACAAGACTCCCTTCTCGAACAGGCCAGCATAGACGACACATCGTATTGGACCAAAACTATTCATTTCCTATGCACCGAGGACCGGGACGTTGACCGGGCTCTCCGCCTACTCGACGGCCTCCGCCTCCGCGGCTACCGTCCCGACTCGCTCAACATCAGCAGTGTCCTTCACGCGCTCTGTGACTCTTCTCGATTCGCCGAAGCCCACCACCGGTTTTGCCTCTCCATTGACTCCGGTTGCGTCCCCGACGAGCGCACGTGCAACGTTCTCATCGCTCGGTTGCTCGGCTCTCGATCTCCGGACACCACTTTACGTGTTGTATACCGTTTGATTAATGCCAAGCCTGAATTTGTGCCGTCTTTGATTAATTACAACCGTTTGATCGATCAGCTTTGCTCGCTTTCACGGCCCGCCGAAGCGCATCGGTTGGTTTTTGATTTGTTGGGTAGAGGGCATTGCCCGAACACTGTTTCTTATACTGCTTTGATGAACGGGTACTGCAAAATTGGCGAATTGGGTTGTGCACAGAAGGTGTTTGATGAAATGGCTGAGAGAGGTGTGGTTCCAAATTCTCTCACGTACAGCGTATTGATTCGTGGTGTGTTAAGGATTCGAGATATTGAATCTGGGAAGGAACACATGTGCAAGCTCTGGGAGAAAATGAAGTGGGAAAAGGATCACTCTGTGAATAACGCGGCTTTCTCGAATCTCGTTGATTCTTTGTGTAGAGAAGGGTTTTTCAACGAGTTGTTCAGCATTGCAGAGAATATGCCTCAGGGAAATAGTCCCAGTGAGGAGTTTGCTTATGCGCAAATGATAGATTCTCTTTGTAGAACCGGAAGACATCATGGAGCTTCGAGGATCGTTTATATAATGAGGAAAAAAGGGTTAGTCCCAAGCCTGGTGGCATATAATTATATTGTACATGGACTTAGCAAGGAGGGAGGTTGTATGAGGGCTTATCAGTTGTTTGAAGAAGGAATTGAATTTGGATACCGGCCATCTGAGCACACTTACAAGGTTCTAGTGGAAGGTCTTTGCCAAGAAAACGACCTTCCCAAGGCAAAGGAGGTCCTTCAAGTTATGCTCAACGAGGAAGGAGTCGACAGAACTAGAATTTATAACATATATCTCAGGGCTCTCTGCCTCATGGATAGCGCTGCAACTGAGCTTTTGAATGTACTTGTTGTTATGCTCCAAAGTCATTGTCAGCCTGATGTGATTACTCTCAATACGGTTATTAAAGGGTTTTGCAAGATGGGCAGAGTAGAAGAAGCTTTTAAAGTACTAAATGATATGATGGGTGGCAAGTTTTCTGCCCCTGACACGGTGACCTTCACTACTATCATTTTTGGATTATTGAATGTTGGAAGAATCCAAGATGCTTTTGATTTGTTGAATCATGGGATGTTTGACAATGGTTTAAACCCTGGCGTCGTGACATATAATGCAGTCCTTCGTGGTTTGTTCAAACTTCGGCGAGCAAATGAAGCTATGGAGATTTACAATGTCATGGTAGGTAAAGGTGTGGCAGCTGACAGTACCACATACGCTATCATAATTGATGGGTTAAGTGAGTCTGATCAAATAGAAGAGGCCAAAAGGTTTTGGGATGATGTCATTTGGCCATCAAGGATTCATGACAACTTTGTATATGCAGCTATTCTCAAAGGGCTTTGTCGATCTGGCAAATTCAATGAGGCTTGTCATTTCCTTTATGAACTGGTTGATTCTGGGGTTTCTCCAAATATTTTCAGCTATAACATTTTAATTGACAGTGCCTGCAGATTAGGTTTGAAAGATGAAGCTTATCAAGTTGTAAGAGAGATGAAAAGGAATGGACTTGCCCCAGATTCTGTGACTTGGAGAATCCTTGATAGATTACATGGCAGCTGGAAAAAACGAATTTTTGTTGAGGATTCAGCCTTGCAATCAAATAGTGGGTTACAAGAGATGGAAATCGAACTAGAGTACTGCAATAACAAATAAGAGGCATTGTGAACGCTGGCAGTGTCCATGATGACAGGTAACTTAACCTTTGTCTTGAAGAGGAACACAAACTTGTGTAGACATGGCCTAAGAAGCTGACTTAGAAATCACTAGATGAGAAGATATAATGAGATGGCCATAAGGGAAAGTAAAACTCGCAAAGATTTTCTGAAAGGAATTATCATTCATCTGTAGGATGGCAATAACTTTGTGATGCAGTGAACAGAGAAGTTTTCGGTTCTTTGAAAGAAAAATGGTTGATGTCAAAGACGTTATTTGTAAATTTACCATACGTACTACTTGGTTACGAAACCAGGGTGATGAGTATTGCCTCGGCGAGATTCAAAAGAAGAAATCAATAAAAAAAGTTCTTGTACTCTAAAGAATAAGCCTCTACTCTCAACAAAATTGGTCTTACACAACAGATAGAATAGCAGAGGTGAATCAATCAATGACTAGAATTCTCCTTGAGTTATTTGTTCATTGAAGTCCTTACACAAAAGATCGAAGAAACAGCAACTGCTAAAAGCCTATCTGGCGATATTTTTCAGCACATTGGATAACAATATTCTCCCTCTAAGCGTAAGGCAATGTTTTAAATATCCGAAGAGTCTTGACATATTGGTAAAGTTAAAAGAGTTGAGAATCAAGATCAAGAATAAGTGAATTCCTACAATGGAGATTCTTCTTTAGTTTGTTGGGTAAAACTTTAAATGACTATTCTCAGCGCTTTGAACATGAGAACAGCTGTTTGAAAAACAGTGTTCTTTTGGTTCTTTTTTTCTTTCTTTTTTTTTTTTTTTTTTGGTGTGGTGAAAAGTATATCTTTTGGATCATCAAATCATCATCAAAGTTATTGTCGAACTCTTTCCGTTTGGCAGAGAGGATTTTTGGAGGGATGAGGGGAGGATGGAGAGGGATGGAAGAAGAACTACAATCTTTTTTTTGATATAGTTTGTAATTCAGAAACATTCATCTATAGAGTGTTAAGCAATCTCCTGAATTGAATACATCAGCTCAATCCCATAATTCATGCTCAAGTCAATAGCCATGACTGTTAAGATTTTATTCTCTCATTTAACTCATGATTTGTCAACTCTTGTTATCTGTCAAATTTATTTCTCCTGTAATTAGGCTAGCATTTATTTTTAAGATTCATTCTCTTGTATATATATTGAACAATCAATACAAAGCAATGTGCAGTTGTCCTTTTCACAAAATAATAATATTCTTATATGGTATCAGACAAAACAAACTCCACCGAGTCCACCGTTCCTCTTTTTCTTTTTATTTTCCACAATGGCTGATGATAACTCCATCAACCAATCTGCCAATAACTCAGTCCAAACTCAAATTGTCACTATTCCCAATACCTCAAATAATCTTATCTCCATCAATGGTACCTCTCAACTTCCCCTGAAATTGACTCGTCACAATTACCCTTCATGGCGTGCCCAATTTCATTCTCTACTGGTGGGCTACAATCTGTTAGGCTATCTTGATGGTACCACCCCTTGTCCTTCAAATATATCAGATCCAAACTATATGCATTGGATCTACCAAGATCAGCTCTTGCTTCATGCTATTCTCTCCTCTTTGAGTGAGCCAGTTATGCCACTCATTTCTTTTGCCCGTACCGCCGCTGAAGCATGGACCAAAGTTTCCAAAATCTTTGCCAATCGTTCTCGTTCCAGAGTGATGCATCTCAAAGAACGACTTACACTTCTCAAACGAGACAATAAGTCAATCTCTGAGTATCTCCAACTTATCAAAGGTATTTCTGATGAACTTGCTATTATCAATGCTCCTCTCGGTGATGATGACCTTATTATACATGCTTTGAATGGTTTGGGCTCTGAGTTCAAAGAAATCTCTGCTGCTATTCGTGCTCGTGACACTCCTATATTATTTGAAGAGCTGCATAACAAACTTGTTGAATATGAATCGTTCCTCAACCGAGAAGACACTCATACTGCCTCACTGATCACAGCAAACCTTGCTAAAAAACAGAGCACCAAAGGAGGACCTGCTGCCAAGCCAAGTCAATCTCATTCCAACTATCCTTCCTCACACTCTAATAATCGGGCTAATACCATGAATGCAACTTATAATGGTAGTTCAAATCCTCCCAAGATTGTTTGTCAATTTTGTGACAAACCTGGTCATGTTGCTAAGAAATGTTACCGTATTGTTGGCAAGCCTCCTACTGCCTAACAAAGCCACATCTTCAAACTGGCTGATGGATTCTGATGCATCCCACCATATGACTGCTGATCTTAAAAGTCTGTCCCTGCACTTTGAGTATGATGGTTCTGATGATGTTCTTTTGGGAGATGGTACTGGTCTTCTTATTTCAGATACGGGTTCTACTGCTCTTCTCACACCCTCAAAACATTTTTGTCTTCAAAATGTTTTATGTATTCCTAATATAAAAAGAAATCTTATTTCTGTTTCTAAATTTTGCTATTCAAATAATGTCTCAATTGAATTCTTTCCATCTTATTTTTCTATGAAGGATCTAGTCACAGGGGCAACAATAACACAGGGCAAGAATAAAGATGGTGTATATAAGTGGCCAGCGGACAATCAGTAGCCCATCTCACCTCCGACTACTTTTCTTGGTGTCAAAGCTTCATCAACTGATTGACACCACCGTCTTGGTCACCCATCCACAAAAATTCTGCAACATGTCCTGTCTTCGCATCAGTTACCTGCCATCTCTTCAAGTCGTGTCCTGTTTTGCAATTCATGCAAATGTAATAAAGCTCATAAGCTACCTTTTTCAGTGTATATATTATCGAGTCGTCGTCCTCTTGACTTGTTATACACAGATGTTTGGGGTCCTACACCTCTTACATCAATTGATGGTTTTTCTTATTATGTTGTTTTCATTGATCATTTCACAAAATATATGTGGTTGTATCCGATGAGACTAAAATCTGATGTCTTCAACATTTTTTCTCGCTTTGAATCTGTGGTTGAAAAAATTTTTAACACATCCATTACATCCGTTTACAGTGATGGTGGTGGAGAATATCAAAAGCTCAATCCTTTCTTTGCTAACCTTGGAATAAGTCATTTTCTCACCCCTCCACACACACCAGAACATAATGGATGTGTCGAACGTCGCCACCGCTATATCGTCGAAACAGGTCTCACTCTTTTACATCAAGCCTCCATGCCCCTAAGTTTTTGGTCTCATGCTTTTCTCACAGCTTCACATCTCATAAATAGGATTCCTACTCCAGTTCTTGATCTCCAATCTCCATTTGAAAATCTTTTTTTAAACTACCAAACTATCATAAACTCAAAATTTTTGGTTCACTTTGCTACCCATGGCTGAAACCGTATGTGAAAAATAAATTAGAAGCTCGGTCTCGACCTTGTGTCATGCTGGGATACTCATCATCACAAAGTGCTTATAAATGCTATGATCCATCCACTGAAAAAATCTTCGTTTCTCGTCATGTTACCTTCGTAGAATCTGAATTTCCTTTTGCTAAACAGCAATCTCACTTGTCTCGTGTCTCTGTTGACTCCATCAGTCATTGGGCTTCTCAGTATGACGCTGCCAGTACCCCTCCTCACTTTACCATTCCTAGTCCCGGAGTGTCGCCACCATCTCCTTGCCATGAATCAGTTGCTGCTACAGTTTTGCCACCACTCATTTCTACACCATCAAGTTCTTTTGAGTGTGTTGCTGCACCTAGTGACTTGGTTACGTCCACTTCTACCTCAGGTTTGTCTCATACTCATCCTACTACATCCCCTATATTACCACCACCATCCCCTCAGCCTCTACGTACCCATCCTATGACAACCTGCTCTCAAAATAATATATTCAAACCAAAACAATATGCTGCCATCACCAAACATCCAACACTTGAAGCAATCGAACCCATATGTGTATCTCAAGCCTTGAAAAATTCTCAATGGCGATCAGCAATGTCAGATGAATTTAATGTTTTGCTTCGAAATGGCAATTGGGAGCTTGTTCCGCCCTCTCTTTCATATAATCTAATTGGTTGCGAATGGGTATTCCGAATTAAACGCAATCCTAATGGTGCTATTTCTAGGTATAAGGCACGTCTTGTTGCAAAAGGCTTTCATCAGCGTCTTGGGATAGATTTCCATGATACATTTAGCCTTGTTGTCAAGCCCACTACTATTCGTATTGTGCTATGCATTGCCTTATCTCGAAATTGGATGATACGTCAACCTGACGTCAACAATGCATTTCTCCATGGCTCATTGAATGAGGAGGTATTTATGATTCAATCTCCTGGCTTTGTTAATGATACTAATCCTTCTTATGTTTGTAGACTACGCAAGGCACTATATGGTCTCAAACAAGCACCTCGAGCATGGTACCAAGAGTTGAGCAAATTTCTACTTATAAATGGATTCAAGAACTCAAAATCTGATGCCTCTCTATTTGTCTACTGATGTGGGAATATTACAGCATATTTCCTTGTCTATGTTGATGATCTCATTCTCACTGGCAGTGATAATAAATTTTTGGAGAGCTTCTTACATAAGCTATTCAATAGATTTTCAGTTAAAGATCTGGGTTTCTTGAACTATTTCCTGGGCGTAGAAGTTTTTCCCACTTCAGGTGGTTTGTTTCTCTCTCAGCATAAATACATTCGAGATATACTTGATAGAAACAATATGCTCAGTGCAAAAGAGGTGCAAACTCCGTTGTCTT
>JXTC01000495.1:126209-147028 GCA_002914845.1 Trema orientale | reverse complement strand
ATACACATATGTACCAATTTTAGTTACTGTACTGAAATGTATTTAGTATATCATTTTTTATACTTGGTATATAAAATTTTACACTTGGTATATAAGCATATATACCGGACATTTTGCTATAACATTTGACAAAGGGACATTTACTGAAATTGGACCCAAAATTTGGTCATATTTCTATAAGCCCCCAATAGAAATCCATATCTCTATAAATGTAAAAGATTTTAACGTTCTAACCTTTATTTTTAGGGCATGTTTACTAATCCATAATAAAAATGAAATGAAATAAAAAAGAGAAAGAAATTCTTTTTCATGTGTAATTAATTAGTATGTAAACACAAAAATGAGAATCGAGTCATCTCTACTTATTATTTCTTATTCATCTCTATTATCTTTTCACTCGTTCATTTTACGGATTAGTAAACATGACCTTGATGAATAAAATTGGTTAAAAATGATCTACTCGTTACAAAATGCTTAAAATTAACGAATCAAATACTACCCAAAAAAAGGACAAGGACCTAACTCATATATGGAGAAAAAATGGGGAAGCAATCACATATAAACATAAAAATAATAATAATAATAATAATAATAATAATAAAATAAAAGATCTCCTAAATAAATAAAAATAAAAAAAAAAAAGGTACGCAGCTTCGAATGTCCCAATCCGACGGTTCACCGTGCTCGTTTTGGTTTAAAGAAAGGACAGGTGTCCGTTTTATAAAGCCTATACTTTTCGCTGAAAGTACGGAAGTCAGTTATTTAATAAAATAATATCACTTTTGCCGCTCTTCTTCGCAATTTCTGTGTGATTAGTGTGTCAGAAACGCGTTGAAACCGAGTTGGGAAGCAACGCGGCGTAAACTGCATAAAAGAAGGCTGACACTGATACTGACATCTTAAAGCTCTACTGCACCACACGTCCTACCGCATCCCTCAGACCTTGCGTGTTACCCCACCTGGCCCCGTGGAGTTGTGTTTACCCCTACAGACGTGAATGTAATAGTAGTGTAGCCAAATTGTAGAGATTAAACATAGTCCAATCCAAATCAACTTTCCTCTTCTAATTGATATCCAATTAAATAATTAAATGACAGAGAATTTGAAACTTCAAATTGAAGTCTTTTTTAAAATAAAATGTGAGGACTGGAGTTTTATCTACTCTCTATTATCCTGGCTTTATATATATATATATAGGTTTCTAATGTAGTAAGTATTTTCTTTTTTACTTATTTATAGGTATTTTTTTTAGTTATTGAATCATAATTTGAATAGTTAAAAAAAAATAAAATAAAAATGGATACCTATTATTTAATATTTTTTTCTCTCATTTTTTAATGAAAAGACGTACGTGACTAATTTTAATTGGCCAAAATAATACTTCTAGATAGGTAAAAAAAAATACCTATTAGATTGGTGCCTCTATGTATATGTATATATATATATATATATATCTCATTGTAGTTTTCATATTTTAATAATAGGAATAATCCCCAAAAACTAAATTTGATAACAATGATTCACTTCCTACGACTTCAATTGCGATGAGAATTCATAAAGAGGGGTTGATGAAAGAGCTTAGAGTGGCTATAATTTGTAGAATAGAAAATTTTGATATTTTTGTTAGAATATGTAGGTAAAATAAAATAAATGACATGATAATAAGGGTTAGCTTTTTGTTTTATAAAATTTATATATGGGTCCTTTTGACATAAGCACACCCTGGTGTAAAAAATCCTATTATTTGGGCATATAAATATGGTTAAGGCCCTTGCCTCATGATCTTAAGGTCATCACCAACTTAGAACTCTATTTTAGACTAGTTAAAACTCTAAAATGAAGCAATATTACTCTATATTTTTTTTCCATCTCCAATCTATTACCCCAAATACTATACCAAAAAAGAATATTCTCTATATTAAAAAGAATATTCTATTTTTTTTTTACCCAAATCTCTTTTTTACCCTTAGAATTTATGTAGAAATCAATTTTTATAGGAGGCCATTTTTGGAAATTTGACAAGGGAAAAAAAAGGCGAAGCATAACGTTATCGCTACAGTGTCACATCATTAATAGTGCGTCACTGTAGCAACTCTCCAATTTAGCACAAATAATGGCGCTCAGTTGGAAGGGTTTGGCTGCGCTATATTGGGCAAAAGTGGCAAATTGCCACTCAGTCTGAGATACTCTAAGGTCATCAGTTCGAGTGGCCTCTACTGTGATAGTTGGTTCTACTAGGCGATCCATGCATGAGGAATCCAATGTAAAACAAAGGGTTGTGGAGTCGCTGAGTCTCCCGAGGGTTATAGAGGTACACCACTCTTTAAATCTATATAACCTAAATTTTTCAACAAACAAAATATTTAGTGTTTTTTTTTTAAAAAAAAAAAAGTAACATCAAATCTTTCACGAAGTCTAACAACGTGAAAATATACTTGCATTTAGACATGCATCACGCGTAACGTATTTATTCTATTGAGTTGTACTTATAACATGTACATACAGGGATGGAGCCAGAATTTTTTACCAGGGGGGGCTGGGCCGTAATTAAAATTTAAAAAATAATTAAAAATAATAATAAGTATTATAATTTACTTGACGCATTTTTATTGCTTGAAAACGTTTCACAATAAGTTCATTATTAGTAAAGATAATTGCAAAAACATACTCTGAAGTTTGGGTGTTCAGCAATTTAAACCCTGAAGTTTGGACTCTGCAAAATAATACCCTGATATTAAAAATTTCTGAAAATTAATACCCTAGACAAATTTTTTGACCAATTTTAAGATCGAAAAATAATAATATCTTCCATTAAAACTAGATTAATCCATATTATTCATCTTAATTTTGATGATATTATTATATTTTATCATTTAAATTATTCAAAAATCCAACCCAAGGTATTAATTTTCAGAAATTTATAATCTCAAGGTATTATTTTGCAGAGTCTAAACTTTAGGGTTTAAATTGCAGAACACCTAAATATCAGGATATTTTTTTTGCAGTTATCCCTTATTAGTATCATTAAATATGTCCTTTTTAATATAAATAAGTTAATTATAATTCATCAATTGATAACACATTTTATTACTTAGCCGATTTTTTAAAAATTTCATAGAATAGAATACCATTTCCATATTAGTAATAGCAATTAGTAAAATTAATGCCAATGTCATGAGTCGATAAACGAGATGCTAAACATTGTGTCTTATTACCTCAACCATTTTCTATATAAAATCACCGATACTTTTTAATCCATTAAATTTCTCACTGAAATACATATTAATTTTATATATATATTTCATGTTGATGATCAAGTTTCATGAGTTCTATAGTAGAAAAATTATTTGGATAATACTCAGCAAAGTGAGTTGACAATACAAAATAATATTTGGATAATAATCTTTCAAATAAAATACTTCCCGATACATTCACANTTCTCTATATTAAAAAGAATATTCTATTTTTTTTTTACCCAAATCTCTTTTTTACCCTTAGAATTTATGTAGAAATCAATTTTTATAGGAGGCCATTTTTGGAAATTTGACAAGGGAAAAAAAAGGCGAAGCATAACGTTATCGCTACAGTATCACATCATTAATAGTGCGTCACTGTAGCAACTCTCCAATTTAGCACAAATAATGGCGCTCAGTTGGAAGGGTTTGGCTGCGCTATATTGGGCAAAAGTGGCAAATTGCCACTCAGTCTGAGATACTCTAAGGTCATCAGTTCGAGTGGCCTCTACTGTGATAGTTGGTTCTACTAGGCGATCCATGCATGAGGAATCCAATGTAAAACAAAGGGTTGTGGAGTCGCTGAGTCTCCCGAGGGTTATAGAGGTACACCACTCTTTAAATCTATATAACCTAAATTTTTCAACAAACAAAATATTTAGTGTTTTTTTTTTAAAAAAAAAAAAGTAACATCAAATCTTTCACGAAGTCTAACAACGTGAAAATATACTTGCATTTAGACATGCATCACGCGTAACGTATTTATTCTATTGAGTTGTACTTATAACATGTACATACAGGGATGGAGCCAGAATTTTTTACCAGGGGGGGCTGGGCCGTAATTAAAATTTAAAAAATAATTAAAAATAATAATAAGTATTATAATTTACTTGACGCATTTTTATTGCTTGAAAACGTTTCACAATAAGTTCATTATTAGTAAAGATAATTGCAAAAACATACTCTGAAGTTTGGGTGTTCAGCAATTTAAACCCTGAAGTTTGGACTCTGCAAAATAATACCCTGATATTAAAAATTTCTGAAAATTAATACCCTAGACAAATTTTTTGACCAATTTTAAGATCGAAAAATAATAATATCTTCCATTAAAACTAGATTAATCCATATTATTCATCTTAATTTTGATGATATTATTATATTTTATCATTTAAATTATTCAAAAATCCAACCCAAGGTATTAATTTTCAGAAATTTATAATCTCAAGGTATTATTTTGCAGAGTCTAAACTTTAGGGTTTAAATTGCAGAACACCTAAATATCAGGATATTTTTTTTGCAGTTATCCCTTATTAGTATCATTAAATATGTCCTTTTTAATATAAATAAGTTAATTATAATTCATCAATTGATAACACATTTTATTACTTAGCCGATTTTTTAAAAATTTCATAGAATAGAATACCATTTCCATATTAGTAATAGCAATTAGTAAAATTAATGCCAATGTCATGAGTCGATAAACGAGATGCTAAACATTGTGTCTTATTACCTCAACCATTTTCTATATAAAATCACCGATACTTTTTAATCCATTAAATTTCTCACTGAAATACATATTAATTTTATATATATATTTCATGTTGATGATCAAGTTTCATGAGTTCTATAGTAGAAAAATTATTTGGATAATACTCAGCAAAGTGAGTTGACAATACAAAATAATATTTGGATAATAATCTTTCAAATAAAATACTTCCCGATACATTCACAATACAAAATAATATTCTTCCGAACAATCTCTCTAACTACCTCACACGTTTTACTGCTCAATGAAACATCAAGAGAAGCATTATGAGAAGCATTACGTGTACACCTTCTAACTCTACTTTTTACAAGTCCAGTCCCTGATCTACCAATGTACAAGCAGTCTGTTTCCTACAAAACATAAATAACAAAGGGTATATCACAAAATACAAAACTAAACTTTACTACTTAACAAAGGGTACATACAAATTAACTATCTTCGAATTTAGACTAAATTAATATTAAAAACACAATTTCAATTACAACCTTACTGCCAATAGAGGTGAATTGTGGAGATCCACCAAACTTAGGAGGCTTCATTGCACTTAAAACTTAAACCTGCGGGAGTTTTCCCTTCCATTTCGACTGCTCTTCAATAATCTTAGACTTTAAAATGCAACTATTAATTCCTGACCCAGGTATGAAGCTATCAATTTTATCATATGAACAATTACTGCTGCCAGTATGAAGATCAATGTTCCCTACAGTCAATAACCCACATTTCAAAATAAACTTATTACTTTCCAACAAGACTGAATCCCTATCAATATCGATACCTTTACTATTGTCGAATTTTACATCTCCACTTGATAACTTCTCATTCCCAAACACCCCACCCTCACTGCCAACATGAGACGGAGTCTTAGACTGGAAAAGTAGATCAAATACAATATTCTAAAATCTTCGTCGATCCTCATCCCTCTGTTTGTTCTCCTCCAATATCAACTTCAATTGATGCTTCAACCCACTCATCTGCTCCCTCATATTATGATATTCTACATCCATTTGTCGTATCGTGTCAACAACATAATTAACGGTCGGATCTCCCATTGCAAATTCCTGCATTGATTACATAATATAGACACAGGAAATAAATTTTTCATTTGCAAATACTAATAATACAACAATACTACGACCTACCCATTACATTCCCTTAAATTCACTATAACCCAGCTACAATGACTCTTTAATTACGTAGCCTTGCCTCCAACATGGCCTCATCATACAAAAATAAAATATACATATAAACATAACTCATCCAACAGATAATATACATATCAGCAACCATATCAGCAAAAAAATACTCTGAAGTTTGGGTGTTCTGCAATTTAAACCCTGAAGTTTGGACTCTGCAAAATAATACTCTGAGATTAAAATTTTCTGAAAATTAATAACCTGGACAAATTTTTTGACCAATTTTAATATCGAAAAACATTAATATCTTCTATTAAAACTAGATTAATCCATATTATTCATATTAATTTTGATGATATTATTATATTTTATCAGTTAAAATTATTCAAAAATTCAACCTAAGGTATTAATTTTCAAAAATTCATAATCTCAAAGTATTATTTTACAGAGTCCAAACTTTAGGGTTTAAATTGCAGAATACCCAAATATCATGATATTTTTTTACAGTTATCCCTTATTATTATCATTAAATATGTCCCTTTTAATATAAACAAGCTAATTATCATTCATCAATTGATAACACATTTCATTACTTAGCCGATTTTTTAAAAAATTCATAGAATAGAATACTATTTCCATATTAGTAGTAGCAATTGATAAAATTAATGCCAATGTCATGAGTCGATAAACGAGATGCTAAACATTGTGTCTTATTACCTCAACCATTTTCTATATAAAATCACCGATATTTTTTAATCCATTAAATTTTTCACCGAAATACATATTAATTTTATATATATATTTTATGTTGATGATCAAGTTTCATGAGTTCTATAGTAGAAAAATTATTTGGATAATACTCAGCAAAGTGAATTGACCTTTTCTTGTCAAAAACTAAAAATATATCACGTGAATACAACTATGCTATACAAAGAAGCAAGTTTAAAAAGCATATATTTTCTTTATTGAATTTATTTAAAATCAATTAAAATGAAATAATGAGCTATATTAATTCTAAAATGGGTTTGGACTTTTTTTTATTAACCAATGCAACAAACTTTTAATTATAGACTTACGAGGTTTTATTGTATTTTTAAAATCGTTTAGGGGACTTAATAATTTTTTTCAGACTTTTTTAAGAGTTATGTTAAAAATTTAAATAAATTTAATAAATATAGAAAACAAATTAAAATTGAGGGGGCTGAAGCCCCCCCCGCCCCCCGCCAGCATACTAGCTCCGTCCATGCGTACGTACCCAGGACAACACAGTGGGTCCATTTTTCTTTTTTCTTTTTTTTTTTTTTCCGGAGATCGATTTTTTAGGTTGTTCATTGTGAAACTTCGTTGCTCTATTTTTTTCTTCCCTTTTTAATAACTCAATCTGAAATTTAGATACATGTCCAGTTAAAACACAATTGAAAGAGAAAACACTAGTGTAACTACCATTGAATTCTTTGTTTTTTGTTTTACACGGAAAAAGTAAAATTGTTGAAAGTATTCTAAAATAAATAAATGGGAAAATGGCAGCAAAAGTATCCATTTTTAGTCAAAATTTACACTTTAATATCCAATTTTTTTTTCTGACGGTAATAATACCTTCCGTCTAATTTTTGTAACAACTGTCAAATTTTTCTGTTAAGTGCCACATAATTATACACGTGTCGACGTCTGAATTTTTAGGCCATTAAAAGTCGTTTAAAAATTATAGAAAAATATGAAAATAAAATAAAAATAAAATTAAATCAAATAATACCGGAAAAATAAACCTGAAATGAGGAAAGAATCCTCCATTGATCTCTGCAATACTTCAGAGGAAAGAATCTCTAACTATTGTGCAGGTAGGGGAAATTTGGATCCATTGTAGCAAATATATATATGGTCCAACGATTCCATCGCCACCGTCTCCATTTCTGGATTCTGCTAAAGCTCCGATCTCCTCGACCAAATTGCCCCAAATTCGTCGTCTGTTCCTCCTTCAGCTCCGTCTTTACCTCTGCCAACGTAATCGCCGCTGCCTCCGCCTTAGGCTCACCTCTCTTCACAGCATTGTCACCTCCACCATCACTCAGATCGCAGTTACCGCCATCGCCATTGCCTCTAGTGCTTGTCTTTCCACTAAGGTCGATTTCTGTGTGGCTCAAACTCGACAACTAGCCAAGTCTTCTTCTTCTTCTCCTCCTCCTCTTCAATTTTCTGTGTAATTTTGCAAATTCTTTTTTGGTTGAATTCGAAAAACAAAAAGTCTGAGTATTAATGGTTCTCATAGTTTGGGCCTTTTCAAGGCAGATTTTTTGACCCATTATTCTTAACTTTGTGGAGGTTATGTTTGCATGAAGAATTGGAATTGAATTAAAAGAAACATATTGTGTCGAAATTGGGCTAGTCAATGAGGAAGAAAATTGGATTTGATTTGGATAATGCCAATGAAGATTAACGAGTTTATCACTTAGAATAAGTGATAATATTGGAAGGTAATTATGCTAAATTTGAGTTTATCTGTATTTTGTTTTTGTTTTTGTTTGGATGTGAGGAATTGTAGGAAAAAAAATGGCCCTGTTTTTGTTTCTGCCATTAATGAACCAGTAAGCATACACAGATGTCTTAGTTCTAGCATTTTGATATTTCCTTTTTGTTTTTTCTTTAGTTAGTTTTGTATAATTTTATCTGGATTTTGCTTAAATTTTTTTGGGTCGTTCCCAAATCGTTTGGTCTCTTCATACTTTGGCTTCGACTCCTAAGGGAAAATTAAGAAAGTAAAGACAATAAGTATAATTTCATTTTTATTTCATTTATGTATTTTTTTTATAATTTTTAAATGACTTTTAATGGCCTAAAAACTCATATGTCGATATGTGTACAATTATGTGGCACTTAACGGAAAAATTTGACGGTTGCTACAAAAATTGGACGGAAGGTATTATTGCCTTCAGATTAAAAGATTGGGTTTTAAAGTGTAAATTTTGACTAAAAATGGGTACTTTTGCCGCAATTTTTCCTAAATCAATAGATGAAATCCCGCGTACTACCATTAGACTTTTGTTTATTTATTTATTTATTACTTTCTTATAGAGTACTACTCTCTTGCATTTATGATTTTTTTTTTTGAAGGACTTGCGTTTATGATTTATCCCTCCAATAATGAAAGAACAATCCAAATAAGCATCTATTTTCATTTGAAAAGAAAAGGGCATTTGTTTGTCTAACAATTATGAAAATTTTCAATCCAATCGTTATTTTGGGAGGATTTCCCGTTTCTTCATTCTAAAATGAAAATAAATCTATTGTCTTTATTTGTTTATTTTTTTAAGAAATACAAACATACATAGTATTTTAAATGACGAAGATATCATATTCTTATGTACAATATAATACTTAAAGGAATAATACGACATAATACTTAAATTTGTTAGCTTATAATTTTGTCATGTAACCTGAGGATTTGAATTACTACGAGGGTAACCTATTCATAGCACATATTCTCCACTATGGGTTGAAGGGTGCTTCGGTTTAAAATCTCCACTTATTAGAGTCAAATTCATTGTCAATATCTCGATCTCCCATTAATGGCTTCGTCTGAATTTTTAGTGGATTTTCATTAGCTATTGCATGTATTTAACCTTTTTTTTTTTAAATTTTTGGGTTAATTTTCTGTACTGATTTAGTTGCACACTCGTATTTAAGTAGATTGCTTTAGGAAGATGAGATTTTATATTAAAGGAATATCTTTCTCCGTTAAACTTTTTGGGAAAAATCACCTTTCCTCTTGTAATTTTTCGTATGTGTGAATAGTACCGTAAATGTGAATAATAATCTCTAAAATAAATATAAGAATAAAGTAACACAACGAGATACAAATTTACGTGGTTCACCTAACTTGGGATTCGTCCACGGAATTGCTACAGATCTTTCACTATAGGGAAAAACTTTGTTATAAGTGTTTATAAATACTTACTCACAACTCTAATTCCAAATACACCCAAGCACTCTCTCTTACAAGTATTTTTTCACTCACACCTTTCGCTAATACCCTTTAAAATCTCCTCTTACACAAAAAAAGTATACTCTCTTTGAAAGGAGAAATAAAGAGAAAAGAAATGATTTAATCAGAGGAAATACTTAAATTGCTTCTAATTTTTGGGATACTTTGATGAAACTAAGGAGGAGAGTATTTATAGCAAAACTCTCCCTCCCATTTCTATGTTCAAAATATGCTCATGGACAAAAGTTTACAAATGTAGATGGTCCACAAATGTGAATGGACAAAAATCCACAAATGTGGATGAACAACAAATCCACAAAAGTGGCTGCTCATTTTTTTTTACCTCAACAAAACTATGTTGCAAAAATTAGTTGTAAAAATTTCTGCTTTTTTAACGAAGTTTCCCCATTTGACTATTTTCAACCGTGAATTAAAAAAAAATCATTTTTAATTTAGGAGAAACACGAAAAGGAAAAAAAAAAAGAAAATGACACTGTATACGACTTTTTAAAAAATAATACTAAAACAGCATTCTCACAATAATTATTTTTCTGTAGTGAAATTTTTCTTAATACTGGAAACTAAAAAATCAATTTAGTTATTGGAAATCAATTTAGTTTATTGTAACCAATTACCATATTCCAAATTTTATCTGAAAAAATAACCAAATTCTAAAGAAACTAATTGGTCGAAAATTACAAATTGAGAAAATTAGGTGCTAGATGTAACGAATTGAAGAAACCAATTTAGTATTTATAAACTAAATTAGTTTCTCGATTTCTAATAACCAAAATATTTTTTTAAAAAAAAAAATCACTGAATATCATATGGAAAAATAATGGCCCTGTTTGTTTCAACCATTCCATTCCATTGGAATGGAAAATCCATTTGAATGTGTGTTTGTTTTAACAATTCAGTTTTTCCATTCAAATGACTTTTAGAATGTGTATTTGTTTCAACAATTCAGTTTTTCCATTCAAATGGTCCATCCGAAAAATTAGCTATTAGAATGGTTTTTTTTTATCTTGAATGAGAATGGAAGGGAGGAGGTGTTTTTGAATGGTCCATTCTAATGCTCACATTCTAATTACAACACATTCTACTATTTTTTCCATTCAAATGTCCCTCATTCCAATTATAACACATTCTACAATTTCCATTCAAATACACACATTCAAATAGGCGAACCAAATAGGCCTAATGATTTTAGAAATGTCTTATTTGTGATATTATTTTTAAAAACTTTAAGTATAAGTGTGCAAACTCCGAAAAAATAAAAAATAGTTTAGAGTGAAACAGAAAAATTAGTATTAACAAAAAAAAGTTAAAAAGAAAAAAAAAAAAAAAAAAAAAAACCAAATTAGTTTTAGTATATTTTGTGGGGCCAAGAAAAGTCCTACTTACTCATAAAATCCATGATCCACGGACCTTTTACAAGCTATAAATACGAGGCAAACGATTCCTCCCCATACTGAAAAATCTAAACTCAGAATCCGAAATAACCAAACCCGAAACCCGAAGCTTCGCAAATCAATCGTCCATGGCGGCCAATCCAAGCTCCGACTCCACCCAACCGAAGCCATCGTTGTACCTCCAAGACTCGGAGGAGCTTCGGAGAGTGTTCAACCAGTTCGACAGCAACGGCGACGGCAAGATCTCCATGACGGAGCTCGACGCCGTCCTCAAGGCTCTCGGCACCTCCTCTTCCTCCATTGACCTCCATCGGGTCATGGAGGATCTCGATTCGGACCACGACGGCTTCATCTCGATCGACGAGTTCGCCGCCTTCTGCCGCCAGGGCTGCGACGACGGCGGCGCCGCCGAGCTCCGCGACGCCTTCGATCTCTACGATCAGGACCACAACGGCGTCATCTCCACCGCCGAGCTCCACAAAGTCCTCAATCGCCTCGGCATGAATTGTTCGATCGAGGATTGTAGCCGCATGATCAAGTCCGTCGATTCTGACGGTGACGGTAACGTCAATTTCGAGGAGTTCAGGAAGATGATGTCCAATAACGTCGCTAACGGCACCAAGGCCTCCTCCGTTAATCAGTAGAATGGTAGACTAGATCGTGTGTGTGCGTGTGTGTGTGTGTGGAAATGGACGGTGGATCTCCGCCCCGCTGAGGTATAGATTGATTTGATCCTTTGATCTTATGCGGCGCGTGTGTCTACGCTCCTCGTTATGGTTGTTTAATTTTCTAATTTCTAGCTTGCGTTACGTTAGATTTTTCGGCTTTTTCTTTTAAATAATAAATGTCATGATAGTAGTTAAAAAAAAAAAAGGGAAAAAAAGAAGATAATTAGCGCAAGTGGGTATCGCCATAGAAATGGAGGTATATGTTTTCAATTCTCTGATGGTTTATCGCTATTTGGTGGTCTGTTTCACTACGCTAAAGGGCAAAAACTTAATTGATGACTTCTGTAGTTTCTGTTAGTTCTTTCCGAGAAAATCAATTTCGTTCTGGATTGCCAAATCTCTGGACTCGTAAAATATTTACATTCCAGGAACGTATGTAAGTGAAATTTGTCTTTTATTTGTAATTTATTTTCTTCTGGGAAATTACATGTGTGGGAAATTTGGGTATTAAATTTTCTCGGCAAATAAACAGAGGTGTAAAGAAAAAAAAACCCGATAGAGTAAGCAGAAAACAAAATAAGGAAAGTGGCTATATATAACCGTAATTATTAGAGGAGCTTAATGTGGTGTGGCCACTGAATTAGGATCTCAGTTTTTTAATAACTAGTCAAAGCTAGGATTTTGACAGTCAACCATGACTTGTGCTTGTGGATGCAAAATAATAATATAATAATGAAGCGAGCTATTTTCACCTTTCATCTCACATGCGGATGAAAAATATCACATCTTATTGATAATCTTATTGATATTATAAAGCATATATTAAACTATATGTCATATTTTTTTTTTTTCTAAGGAACTATATGTCATTTTAAACCCTATGAGGTATCGAAATTCCACTTAAATCTCTCTGTTATTTTTCCAAAATTATGCTAAAAGGATACTGCATTATATTTCTATCCATATACTACTTTCGAAAAAGGAATTTTTGTGGAAACTTTGCCCCATTTTTTTTAAAACTATAAATAGCATAATAACACAACACAACAAATATAGTACTATTAATGCGTCGGCAAAAATAATTTAATAAAAAAATTAAAAACATATTTTAATACTTCGGCAAAATGATGCATAACTTGAACACGATTAATTAAACACAACAAAATAAACCAGCAAGCTACGATAAGTTAGGCCAATTTAAAGTATATATTTTTTATGCAGTAGTATTTCACTTTTAATATAAATTGGCCTAAATAAGATTCGTACTTCTGCTCTACACACTCCTAAAATCCTAAACTAATTGAGTATTTTAATATTTATATGGTGTTCAAAATCTTTATATTCATTTATTTTTTTATTAATCTTCACCTTATTGTATAACGTTGAATTCTTTTTTTGGGGGAAAAAAAAAAAGAGAAAAAGTTGCACTATAATTTAACTGTGGGCCTATTGGGGCTCAAATGAGTGCGTTGCATGTCTAAAAGAGTGGGCTAGGATCGACAACACAAAATTTGACATCACTAGGAATATTTTGGACTAAAATAATCTTTTTAGGAATATTTTTAAAAATAATTTGTCTAGAATTGTCACATTAGTGACCGGGTGTCCCATATTAGTGACGGATATTCACTATATATATGACCATAAATTTATAAATTTTTTTATGACCAATTAGCAGTCATAGTGACTACCTGTCACACAGTCCTAGAAGTCATTTTTCAAAGAGAATATTTGAATTTATATGGTAAAATTTCAAAAAAAAAAATTGAAAATTATTTATTTAGAAAAATATCACTTTTAAAAATATTTTAATAATACCTCTTTTTGCTAATTAATGAGGTACTTGAGATAACCAATCAACTTACTTTAGATGACCAGACTAGAAATCTCAAATAATTTAATTGGTTATTCTAAGCAACCAGACTGATTACCTTAAATACCTTTGAAAGATATTAATTTTGAAGAAAAAGTGGTATTTTCTAAATATTTTTGAAAAGTAGTTTTTTTCTACTAAGCTTTTAATAAATGATATTTTCTAAATTAATTCGAGATTTTTTCAGCCTATCCAAAATTCTTTAATTTTTTGTAGAAGTGTTCAAAATAACTGTCAAACAGTAGAAACCTCCCAATCTAGTCCAAACTGTACCGAACCATGTGGTTTCTCATCCTAAGTAGTTGGTTATAGATTAGAAAATGTGAAATCCGACTTGGCCTATTCGGTTCTCGGTTTTAGAGAAATTTGATCGGTTTCAAACCGAACCGGCTAGTAAGTTTGCATATATACATATATATATATACTAATAGTTAAAAATTTAAGCCCAGTCATTATAATTGAGTAATGACTACTCCTAACCCATTTACGACTATGTTACTTAAAACTCTTAGGATATTTTAAACTTTAAGCTTTGCTGTTGTAATGTGTTTAAGATTAAAGACTTTAAATTTGCTCTTCAATTTTCAATTAGTTTGCAAGTTATAATTAAAATTAAAGTTTACTAGAACTTTTGATTTAATTGTAACTTTTAACTATGTTATGGTTGGTTTTATATTTGGACTTTATATTTTAGATGAAGTATGATTATGATATGAACTTAGTTAATGTTACATTAATTTAAATTTTGTAAGTTTTCAAATTGCGGAAACTGGCCAAAATCGGCCGCAAAAATATAGGTACAGTCTAGCTAGTTTGAATCGACCAATTCAAACTGCACGGATTAGTGAATTGGCCAAACCGCACATTCAGATTGGTTTCTAGATTAGCAATTTAAACCGTCTAGATTGGCCATGAACACCCTTAATTTTTTATACTTTGGGCCTGAATTTTTGTAAGAAGTCTTTTTCCAGAATACCCCTAGTAAAGTTATTATTGTCCAAATTACTCCTAGCTAGGTTCATTTCCCTAAAAGTGAAATAATAGCAAATGTTCTTTTTTTTTTACACTTCATTTAGTAAAAATACATTTGTTTTCATGCTGGGTATATTAAACATCAATATTATATTAGTTTTTATACTAAGTTATCGAATATCAGTTTTTTAGTTTTTTTATACTAATTATATTAAATTTTGTACTGAGTATATGAATGAATCAATTTTATACCAACGTATATCTTTTTTAGATCGAGTACATGTGATATATTCATCGTAAAAACCTGTTTTAATGTAGTGAAATTGATATTTCCGACCATTTTGCTGAGCCCCCTCCTCCTTTTTTTTTGGGGCTTATAGAAATATGACCAAATTTTAGGCCCAATTTAAGTAAATATCCATTTGTCAAATGTTATAGCAAAATGTCCGGTATATATGTTTATATACTAAGTGTAAAATTTTATATACCAAGTATAAAAAATTATATACCCAATACATTTTAGTACAATAACTGAAATTGGTAAATAAACATATCTACCAAGTGTAAAAATATATATACTTAGACATTTAGCTATAAAATTTAAAAAATAGACATCTACTTAATCAAATTTAAAATATTGGTCATTCACTTAAATTTCTTTTTTTTTTTTTTTTTTTTTTGGGTTTAAACACTGCAAAGTGGGCCGGTCCACTTTCTTTGAAGTACGGAGTTAGACCAGGCTGTTCTGGACCAAGTCCTAGGTGCTAGGACAACCAGGGCTGCTGCCGGGCCATATATATTGAACCTTTTCATTTTCATACCCAATTTGGTTTTCTTACCGTAAACTTTATTACCCTCCTTTAGTTATTTATGTTTGTTCTTTATAATTACTAAGCAATTTTTTTTTTTTTGATAAGCATATAATTACTAAGCAACTGATGAGATAATATTAACCTTTGGGAATTTGTACAAAATAAACCATTAAAATTTCTAAATGGAAATTAGAAGTTTACTTGTTAGTCTCTTTTCAAGCTGACAAAAACGATTGTAGCATGGTTCAGCTTGTTTTCCTTTAAAACAAGTTTTACCAAGCACCGGATTATAATTACTTTGTCACTTTATCAGTCATGTTTGTCGGTTTCACATCTCCATTGCCAAAGGTCCTGCAATGGCTATTAGCTTTCACTAATCAACATAATAACTTGTATAATATTTATTAGATCTTAATTTTAGTTGCGTCACAGTCTGTGATTAAAAGTGAAAAATCTGTGACTAAAAATTTCATAATTAGAAGTTTTAGTCACAAAAATTATAATTTATTATGACTAAATACACTTTTAGTCATTGACGGAACCATAATTTTTTTTTTTAAAGAGGGTATGCAATAAAATTTTATAGTTAATTTAAAACACACTAATTAACATAGACTAATATAGAATTAATTAGAGTATTTAAAGTGACTCTAACGAAAAGTTATCTAAAATGAGGGTAAAATTTAATATTTCAAAATAATATTGGTAAAGTTCAGGAATTTAAAAAAAAAATCAAGTCTTTTTTTTTAAGGGACAAAAAGTAAAAACTATAATTATAAAGATTTAGGAGGGGGGAGGGACAAAATAAAGGAAAAAACTGAAATTTTCAAATAATATTAGTGTAAAGAAATAATTTTCAAAAAAATGAGGGAGACAAGTATTGGTTCTATTCTTGCTTTTAGTCACAACAAATTTTATTACTATATACAAGGTTATAACTTGTGACTAAATGCTATTTTTAATCACAAAAAAATTTTAGATGTGACTAAATGTCAATTTTAGCCCCAAAAAAAATTGTTGTGACTTAAAAGTTATCACTAAATATTAAATAATACTTTTTTTGTAATGATTTCAACTTAAAAGCCGTTAATCACGTTTGGTAACCTATGATGAAAAGAATAAAAAATCTCATAAGTTTCGAAAATGAATCTAAACGAAATGAAAAAGGAATTACACCTTTATTTTCTTGCATTTATTTATCTATTAGAAGTGGGAATTAGAATCAACTTGAAGTTCCTTATAGTACTAACTTACCTGTTAGGAATTTGGGAACAAGAAACAAATAACTAAAATGCTAAAGGTTCTTGTACATAAATCATGTATTAGCCAAAACAATAAATAAAAGAGGGTATATGAGTAGCATTATAATGTAGGGTTAACTACAAAAGGAAAAACAAAAACAAAAAAAAATATTGAATTATGGCTTTCCTATAATTTAGCAAAATTATACTTCTACATTAAGAATTTCTAAAAATTTGTACCTTCTATTTGTAAAATAACTAAAATTTTCCTTCATTAAACATTGAACCCGACATTAGATTAGCATATTATTGTTGCAAAATACTTAAATCCTATTGAAACAATAGAGTAATTTGTCAAATTTGGCTCATATAGTACAAATTTTTAGAATTTTTTAATGTCAAGGTATAATTTTGTGTAAGCCAAAAAATATGGTTAAAATTACAAAAAGACCACAGCTTAGATATTTTTCTATTACGGTTGGTATTTTAGTGCATTTCAGGAAATTTTTTATCTTAAATTAAAAAATAATATCTTTCTTCCCCCTTGAACTTTGTTTTCTTTTTGTTTTTCTTTTTTGTTTTTGTTTTTTTAAGCCCTTCTAATTTATAAAAAAGTAAAAGTCATAATAAATTATAATTTGATTAGGTAATAAATAATTATTAATGTCATGTTCATCACAAAATTTATAATGGGTAGCTCTAGTATCATCTGGTTGTTTGCTCTACCCACACTATATATTTACCATTAATTTGAGGAAGCTTTGAATAACAAGCCGGATATTGGTTAAAAAATAAAAAAATAAAAAAATAACAAGCCAAATATAGATCCCCCACCATTTGATTGAGTCCCACTCTAACTACCTGGGCGATGGAGGAGAAATCATAGGGTTCCAACGAATTTACCGGTTTGTCATAAAATTATTAAATGCCTATTATATTAAGATTTCAATGATTCAAAATAAGATATGATTTTATATTCTCAACATCAAAACCATTTAATGTACTCACACAAATCCCAAATCAACTGTTTCTGAGCCCAAAGAAATTAAAATTAAACCCTTGCAGCTATTGTGGGAAGAATATTGTTTCTGGGTTTAGTTTTTAATCAACTGACTTTAAAAATAAATAAATAAATAAATATGTAAAATCCAAAATATTTAATTAAGGTTATCTTATAAAAAAATAAAATAAAATTTTATAAGTTAGGAGTAATTATTTATAGGTAAAAAAAAAAAAGGAGAAGAGTTTTGATGGATCAAGTATTACACAAGAGGTGTAAATTATTGGGGAAGTTCTAAATTTATAAATAATTGGACTAAGTACATTCATAATTTTAGTTACGATTTTATCCTTAATTGCTATTACCAAAAAGAACAATCTAAGAATTGAATACACCCATTATATATAGTTAGACGATGAGAATGCTGACAACACACAAGGAAAAAAAAAAAGAAGAAAAAAAGAGAATGAAATCGCTTAAACCTTAGAAGGAGGATTTTTTTTCCTTCAAAAGCATTAAAATATACAATTTTTTTAGACAAAATATACAATTTTATTAATAGAAGATGGCATCATAATATATGAAATATATATACAGAATAAAGGAGATTTAAAAAAAAAAAAACCAACAACAAAAAATATCTAAATTATGATTTATATGTACATGTCTTAGAATTTAGAAATAGGAAATTGGACTTAGTGGGTGTATAGTACTTTTGACAATATATATATATATATAAAGAGAGGAAAAAAAGTGCAACAATAATTTTTATATTTATCTTTTAAAGAAAAATAAAATAGATAGAAAAAAAAAGATGAAGCAAAAATAACATGATACGGGTAATTAAACACAAAAATAAAAGAAAATAACTTTAAATTTAAAAAGAAATTCAAAAATAGATAAACATAATAAAACTTGATTTAATAATAGTTAAATCAACAAAATTAGCACCACCTTTATTGTTTCCAATTTAGTATAACAAAATAAGGAATACACAAAATAAAACGGGGTATTTTTAGAATATAATGAATGCACAAAGAAAAAACAATAAAAATGAATATACTTAGTCTAATAATTGATGGATTTAGAACTTCTCAAATTATTGTATTCTTCTTATTTATTTGTTTGTAATACTTGTTTAGAATTTTGTTTTCTTAACTGTTTTATTTCCTAAATCTTTTCTCATTATCTTAATTTTTGGAATTGTATTTAAGAAAGGGATTTGATTCATATCAAATAATATTTTTTTTCCTCAGTAGTTTATAGAGATATGTGTAAGAAATTTTCTTTCAAATACTTACTTAAAGTAATTTCCAATAAAGGTTTTTTTGGTAATGAGAAAAAATTTTAAAAACAAAGAACGGAAAGAATAGATGGAGGGATTGGCAATAGACTCATTGTTTTATAATTTGGTTTTGCATTTTTATTTTAGTACATAACATTTGAGTACATTTTTCATTTAAGAAATAATGTCTGTTTTAGATTTTAGCGGGTCTATTGTGACCTCTTTGATTATTATTGGGGTTTTTAGACAAATACGGGTATTATGCACAAGTTTTTAAAAATACAGACCAACTAAAAAAAATTTAAAAATACGGTACGTGGGCCATTTTTCTTATAGAAATACGGGATATATGCTTGAAATACGGCATGATTTACCTGATTTGATGCGTCAGGACAAAATAAATAACAAAAAATGGATTAATACACGCGTTTGGGTTTGACACCTGTGTCAGGCATCAGGTGAATTTAATTCTTTTTTTTTTAACTTTTTAATTAATGCTTTATTTTAAGTTTCCATTTTTGAAGCTTCTTTTTCCTAACCTAATGTTTTATTTTTTAATGTTTTTAATTTTACAATTTAGAAACTATAAATGCTTTTCCTCAGGAAAAAAAAATTACTATAAATGCTTAATTGTCCCATCACACGTTTTTTAAGGGGGAAGTATATTAAATTTTAAATAAAATTATTTTCTAGTATTTTTTTTATCTTTAGAAAAAATAAGCAACATCTAATCCTAACACCCATTTATTAGATACTATAAGTAATCTAATAAGATACTTATAGTAAACGTCTTTTTTCTCCAGTTCACTTGGATATTGAGGTAAACTGGGTAGATACCTATGATAGTATTACCAGATATTATAATTAACCTAATAAGATACCAATAATAATTTATTTTTTCCCTCAAATTTACCTTGTTATCAAGGTAAAGTGGTAGAATACCTTCGGTAGTTACCGTATATTATGAGTAACCAAATAAGATACTCATGGTAAACTTTTTATTTTTCCCTCCAATTTAACCGAATATCAAGATAAAATAGTTGGATACCTATGGTAGTTACTGGATATGGTAAGTAACCTAATAAGATACCCATAGTAAACTCTTTTTTTTTCCTCCAATTTATCTGGATATTAAAGTAAACTGGTTAGATACCTAATAAGAAGTACATAATACCGTAATTAATTTCGATAGATACCATAAGTAACCGTAGAATACTTGTGATAACCTCACTTTTTAAAACAAAATTTTGAAAGTAAAATTATTTGGATATCAAAAGTAACCTCTTAAGATACTTATAGTTAAGTGACTATTTGTATCCAAGTAAGTTACTGGTAGTAATCAAGTGGGTTACTATAAGTTTCATTTTTTGTTCTTTCTCTATTATTTTTTTTCAACTTACTTGGATACCATAGGTAATCTTATGTGATATCTGTAGTGATACTCTTTTCTTTTAGCAATAAAAAATGCCCAATATCTTTTTGAATTTTTTAGATACTATAGGTAACATGGCATGATACTTACAATAACTGTCAAACTCTAATGGTAACCAAGTAGGAGACCATCGATAACCAAGTGAGTGATCGTTAGAATCTAAGTGACTGACCGAACAAATAATGACATAAGTATCATGAATAGGTACTTGTCTATATTCATAATTAAATTGA